>VWZX01001545.1:1574984-1663924 GCA_013399015.1 Galbula dea
TCCCCCCCCCTCCAAATAGGAAAGCTTTTGACAAATTGCTTCAGATGCATTCTTCTAAGGCTAGGATCCTTGGGAAAGGATTGAAAATTGGTAACACAATGGCCAGGCTTGAAACAAGAAAAGTTAATAGAAGATTCTCAAGGGTAAACAACTCATTTCAAAAGTTACTTTAAAAAAAAAATCCTGATAAGGGATAAGTTGCAACAATTCTCATGTATTTCAGAAGCTACTGAACCAAAGTGCCATTTTTTTCATGCAAAGTTTAACATCTGCTGAAAGCATTTTCAAATAGTTATCTTTGCCAAGTTTAATCTTTTTTTTTATAAAATTCAGATGTACACTGTAAAATTCCAGTTTTGCTTCCATCTGCTAAAGGAAAAACTGCAGCTTGTGCACCCAGGAATCAAACTCTTCTTCATGAACGACCAACCAGTGATGCCATCCCTATTTGTTGATAAAGCCCCTATTTTAGCCCTGACCTAAAAATATTTCCCATGTACAGTTCAAAGGAAAAAAAAAAAAAAAAAAGACAGAATACCTCCTAATTTCATTAAGATTAATGTACTTAAATAGACCAAGCTGGTAGGCAAAGTAATTTTAAATATCTCCAAAAAGTAAAGCCCAAATAAGATACTTGACTTTCTCCATCAATACAGCCATTAGCAAACTGAGAGAAGTGAATGGATTCTGAAGTTCACCTCTGTAAGTCATGGATGGTAAATTTTTCACTATGTCATCACTGTAACATTAACCATTAGAACATTTATTTTTAGTCCAGACTTCCAAGTCTGCTGTTCCTAAATGATGCAGGAATTTAGGGGCACAGGAGAGGCAGCACCTCCTGGGATAAGCAAAGGGTTGAGGCAATCGTCCAAAAATCTGTTTTGACCAGTTTTATGGTGAAAGAACAATCAAGCTTATATAGTTGTACTATATACTGACATGAGCAGCTACGATTAAGTTGAAATGGCAAATAGAAGAAGGTCTGAAAGCAGAAAGTCAAGGCCAGCTCTTGAGTATTTATTTACACTCTGATCTGGGAGGGGGATGGGGGCAGGAGAGGAGAAAAAAAATAAAATAAAAAAAGAGCACACAGCTGCCATCCCAAAAACAGACCTCCCATCTGCCACCCACGATTTGCATGTCACCTTCTCCAGGCTCATTTGTACTTCATTAACTGCCATTGACTTAACAAGATTTATGCAAATGACACCATAGGAGCTCGCAAACTCCCACTGCAATCAAGTGATTATGTATGTACAATTCTCCACAGCAATGAAAAATTAATACATGACAAGCCCCCTCACCGCTGAGCTGAGCTGCTTGCTTTTATTTTTCTTGTTGTGCTTTTTTTTTATTTGAATATGCCCTACTGATAAAGATTTAGCAAGACTGAAGAAAACAAAGTAATCTTTCCAGAATGCTAGAAAATCCCCCCATCACACAAAGTATGTCACCCTAAACTGTACAGCTTATCACATGCTTCCAAACATTCACTAAGGCTACCAGAAACAAGTTGTTGTTTTAGAAGAAATGGGTTTGATCTGAGGATACTCCAAACAGTAAGCCATTCACCCTAACTTTCCTTTAAAGTTAGTATCAGCAATGCTACAGAAGATAGCTTAGAT
Source organism: Galbula dea (assembly GCA_013399015.1). Taxonomy (NCBI): domain Eukaryota; kingdom Metazoa; phylum Chordata; class Aves; order Piciformes; family Galbulidae; genus Galbula; species Galbula dea. Next base: position 1,576,613 of record VWZX01001545.1, read on the forward strand.
ATTTCTAGTTTAAGCTCCTCTTTCTCAGAAGTACAGAACTTTCTATGGATTTTTACTGTTCCAGACATTTTCTGACTCCATCTGATTAGCAAAAGATATTTAAATAGCACACAAGTGAGACTTTTTTTCCTTTCACAGTTCTCAAAGGATGCTCTAAGCACAGGATTTAAGGCATGCTGATACCACAACACGTGCAGAAGGTGTTTGTACCTCCTTGGGAAGTTTGTCTTCCCAAAATTTCTCTGACCTTAGAGTATTTTGGCAGAAGTTAGCAGCCACATTTTAAAAACATGCATGCTTTTCATCGCCTGCATTTTGGGTTTTTGCTGAGAGCCAGAAGGTTCATCAGAACAGTTTTATTTGGCTTAGCCTAATAAAATCATACTTAGCACTGCAGTGAAAAGTGAGTTGTAACATTTAGAAAGGACAGAAAGAATAAGAACATTAACTCCTTTTGACCAGATTGCTTTAAGTTAAGGAAAAAGTCCTGAAGGAGCAAGGTGTTTCCTTGGAAGGAAATACATAATTTACAATTTTGCCCATTTTCCCCCAAGCCCTCAGGGATTCAAGGACTGAGAATTAAGGAGCTCAAGGAAGTATGGAACTAAGGAGCAGGTTGCAACTCTTGGCTTCTTTCAACTAAAAACCACAACAAACTCTAGTGGCCATGCAGGCTGGTACTTGGGGCCCAGAAAGGCTGTCATACACAATTTCATCAACTCTATGCCTTACTTCATAAGGTGTGCATTTATAGAGAAACCCAGAGACATGAAATATCCCTACAAAAACCTCATTCTATACCTCTTTAAACTGTCTCCAAATATACAAAAACATCACTTTGACCACAGACATCAACCACAGCTATGTTGGTTCAGCAGCTGAAATACAGACCTGAACTATGAAAAGACCTGTAGTCGATATGAATGACAAACTCCTCATCAGCACATTTTCTAGAGAGGTGATTTTTTCATGTGCTTATTTTGAGCTTTCTGCAACATATACAAATATACTTGACTGATATCAGCTCTTCCTCCTCCATTTTATGTGCCCTTCTAGTGCTGGAAGAGACTTCATTTTTTGTTAAAAATAGAACATTTGCAATCTCCAATTAACTTGTTTCGGTTCTGCTTGGTTTGGTTGTTGCTGTTATTTCATGGGTTTTGGTGTTTGTTTTTTGGTTGGTTTTTTGTTGTTGTTTTGGTTTTGTGGTTTGGGGTTTTTTTAAGTTTGTATTTTTGGGAGACCCTCTGTAGATAAAAAAGCACCACAAAATACAGTGGTCAACCAAAACAACATTGATTTAAGTATCTGAATAATAAGACTTGTGCCTTGCACCAGCCCTTATAAAGTACTGCTGGCACGTACGTAGAGTAAGAACCCATAAAGAATAAAACAAAGTACTGACAATTGATATTAAGCCCACCTGGTCACCACGTGCTTTTGAAGATGCCCCAAAGACATAACAAGAGTATGTGCATGAAGCTGGCAAAGGCATTTTGCTCAACAGCAGCTTAAAAAAAGTCAGAGCGCGTTTGGCGTAACTGGAGGTTAGCATGAGGTAGTGTGGCAAAGGGACTTTTGGGCTAACAGGAAGATAAACACTGGAAAACATATTGACTGAAAGATTCAAAGGAACACTTTTAATGAGATAAGAAGACAGCTCTCCCACAGTGATACAGTAAGTACTACAGTCTATATTCAACTTCCTGAAAACAGATTTCTCCTTCTACTCCCTGACCATTTTGCCACAGAAACATATCATGAAGGAAGGGGCTTCTCATTTAAGAGGCACAGTAGCACGATGTACTAAAATTTTTAGGTCAAAAAGCTCCTTTTCACTCTCCTCTGTCTTATTCACAGCTATAGCACAAAATAAAAGAGACACCATGTTTCCTAGCAGGAAACATCCAAATATCTGGCACCTGCAGAGCTCCACCAGGGACACAGTCACATCAGCAATTTGACTTGGTGCCACCTCTACTGAGAGCACCTCTCCATCTGGATATTTGGTAGACTATAAGCTATCCCGTGGTCCAGCCTCAGAAACCATTTCTGCTTGAACTAGTAGTGTTTGTAATCAAAGACCACTTCAAACTAATGTATGTTTTTAAACAGTGATGAAACATCGTCAGTGTTAATATACATTTTCAACTAAAAAGGTACTTTTTGCTACTCCATCATTTTTTTGCTTCAATAATTAGGTGGTGCTGGTCTCCCACAGTTTACTGAAGACTGTCTATAATGCAGAAAACTTATGAACTCCAAAATCCATTCTCTTGACATATGAGAGCAGCCATCCTACAGCACTGTATGCCATTCCACCTCCCTTCTTCTAGCACCCTTCTAAAACCTTGATGAATAGGAACTGTCTGCTGACTACAGACTACTCAAGCATTTGCTGATAATTGCTTGTAGGTGAAAAAATGGAATGGTCATAAACAGGATTAATAACAAAAAGTACACATTCCCAAAAGTTTTGTATACAAGTAAGGGTTTGTTGCAGGGAGAATTTTTCAATACAAAAATTCAAGAGATTGTAGGGGATATTTCCTTACATCCTATTATAGTGCAATCACACTTTGAATGCTTACCTTAAAATCTTTTTCCTAAAAGTATATTTTCAATCAAATTAATTTTATACAAGAACATTTTAGAACAGTATCTATGCCTCAAATAAATATTGAAAAGTATATTATCCCTCAGATTTTCATTCTCAGCTGCATTCACAGACACTTTAGTTTAATTAGCGTTACCTAAAGGAACTCTAGCTGGTCTAACCCATCTTGTACCATACAAAAGCTGTAGAAAAAAATTCCAGCTAGTTTTAAATGCCTGGAATCTCCTCCACTGAATGCAGAGCCAAATACTGAGCTGATCTGATTTCAAACTGCTCTTCTGAATTGCAGTGTGCTTGATTAAAATTTGTCTGCTAGAGATTCAAAGACATGACAGCACTTTTGCTGCCTGATGGTCCCAAAAAGGTCTTTTTAACTGCCTTTAAGGAAAAAAAAAATCACTTCGAATAGTTCAGGGTACAAAACCCCACTTGCCTCTTACTTCTGAAAAGAAAAACAAACCCCAAACCCCAACAAATAAACACCACCCCCCCCCAAAACAAAACAAACAAACAAAAAATCCCAACACAAAACAAAACCACAAACCCAAACCCACAAACCCCCAAAGCACACAAAGCCAGCCACAAACAGAAGAGACCAAGGACTACCTGGCAAGATGAAGCATGGACTAAGGAAAGATTAGAAGAGGCAAGTGACCCTCTGGAGGGTAGGAAAGGCACCAAAAGAAACTGGAAACAACTGTGTGTCTCTCAGCACTTTTGCTATCTCCAGCTAAGTAACTCACAGGAAAGTAATACTTGCAAACACTACCACAGACACTGTTTGTAAAGTATCCTGCACAAAAGCTGAGAACAGTGCTCTTAACCACATGAACACAGCGCAGTTTGATTTGAGAAAGTAAATGATCTCATGCACCCAAACACTTTGCATCAGATGCCGGCATTGCTTTTGCCTTTCAAAGGAGCGTTCACAGCTACAATTTAGCATTGAGTTTCTGGGCTAATGAAAGTGCATCTAGGCTAGTAAAACAGACCAAAACAAATCCTCGAATTCAAGTCCTGTTGTGTAATGAGGAAGTTTAATTAAGGCCACACATTACAGCTGTAAACGTTCTCTTATATAATAAGGTCTAAATGAAACTGAACCTAATCAAAGTTACAATTCCTTCATTAGCAAATTACAAACAAGAGCGCACAGCTGACACACCGGCTATGATTATCACAACTAATTGCCTCGTTGTTACGAACCAGCCTGAAACTGTGTTCAGATGTCCGTCTGCAGTAGCAAATTAGGGCCACATCAGGCTATTTCTGCGATCACAAGGGGCTCTTGTAGAGCGATCTGATTTACCCTGCCGACTGGCAGCACACGGCCCAATCAAAGCCCCCTCTACAAAGGCAGCTTTGAAGCCAGCACAGCCTAGAAACCCGCTCCATATGCAGGCCGGCAGACTGCACTTCATTAGGCCTGTTGTCACATTTTCCCTCTTCTTATTCTAATGATCCTATTTTAATACACATAGGAACCTCTCCTAATTGATGTCAAGTGAGTGACTTCCACATTCATCACCGGAGCACATCAAAGCGTCTTGGCGCACGGGCCCTCCATCAGAGTGCTTAAGACCCGAGGTGTGTCTCCACCAACTATGGAAAGCAGAGGAAAAAAAAAGTATTTCGGCATTACCTGTTTAATTGGGATCGCGCGACCGCTTCCAATGCTATCTGTTCTGCTCTCCAGGACCTTCTTCTCTTTGTCTGGGTCACTCCCTTTCCGAGACTGCAGAGCAAAAAGAAAGTTTGTGCTCCATTAAATGTAGCAGTTCACACAGAGGATGCTTTTTTTCCTGTTTTGGTTTGGCATTTTTCTTAAAGCAATTAAAAAAAAAAAGCATTCTGACACAGGCTCAAAGGGTGTAGGTTAGAATCTACAAGAGTACATAACTGTCCCAAAATCTGAATACTAAAATACTTCCTCTGATTTTCAACTATCCACTTGTCCGAAATACTCTTTGGATGTAAAGAGTTAGTTTCGCTGCCTGAAGACTGAGTGGACATGAGGACACGTTTCTGAAGTTTCCAACAGTAGCTTCAAAGAGGAATGAAGGTTCCAGCTTCTCATTAAAAAAAAAATCTGATATACACATGCATACATTTAACTTACACCTGTGCAGTTTTTAGAAGTGTTATCAACTACTTCAAAACACTATTTCATGATGTTGGTTTTGATCACATTGAGCTTAACTTTTTTCCCCCCCTACCTTTTGATCATTGAAAAGTTGGAATTGCAAGAAAAGTTAGTGTTTGATGCTTAAAAAAAATGCACAACAAAGAACAATCATCACAAGAAAAATTTAACCAATGTTTAAAACCTGAATTGCCTGATCTTGGCTTTCTGTAAAAGTAGAACTGCCTTAGGAGTATGCTCACAATGCTCACTTTGTGACTTTATATAAAGTTATCTAAGCATTTTAAGAAGTTATTCAAATTCCTGTCCATTATTGTGAAAGAATTCACGAGGATGACTGTAACAGATTTACTTTATTACAAAAAGAAGACCTGAGAGTCATCCTCTTTTAACAACTGAACTGACAAGTTACAACTTCACTCCATTACTTTTCAATAGGAACATTACTCACACAATATCAAAAATAGGAAAACATTTTCATGTGCTTTTCAAATCAGAGATGTTACATGAAATGAATACATTTGGGATGTCCAGTACCACAATGAAAACCTGAGTGACACAAGATCCTGCTTTTCATTTTCAGTGGAAAGAAGTATTTGAAAGACACTGAAATGAAGAGAACAGTCAGGATCACAGCTAGCTAATACCCATTTTACATATTATACGAAGTGGTGGAAGGAAGGAAAAAATCCCCAAAGCAGTTGCCCTCAGGCGCAAGAGTAGGGAAAAGGAGGGAGAAAACCCGTGGAGGAGGACTTCAAGTAACACCATTCTAAGCAACACATTTACCCAGCAGGGATCCTCTGCTGCTTTCCCCGCTCCGCCGGGAAAGGGTTCCTATCACTAGTTACTATGGTTCAGGGCAATGGAATGACGTGCTGGGGAATTAAACAAAGAATAAATGAAAGAAAGCAAAACAAGTGGGAGGGATGAAATCCAGTGTTCAGGATAACTATTGTTCCTCGTCCTTCAAGACAGATTTCTGAATCTGAAAGTGCCACTTCCCAATAATACAAGGCAAAACAATGCTTCAATGGCACAAAGCGCCCGTAAATGACATTTTAAAGAAACTCAGTGAAGGTAGCCAAATCCTTGGGAGGGAAGTTGTCAACTTGAATGTTTCTTTTTTATTTCGCTTTTTTAAAGAAAGGATCCTGCCTCTGAAAAGCAAACTAAATCTCTACCCATTAGTTTTCATTTTTATTTTTAAAACATTTCATCTTCCCTTACGTAAAAGCAACTACATCTGGAAATAATACATTGCACAGAGAAGGGAAACATCTACATGCAAAAGTACTGTCAAAAATACAGAAATGTACGAAGTTTTGTTAGGCAAATTCTACTCCAGCTGCTTGTAACAGAATGCATCTAATTTTCAAAGGGAGAATCTTAGCAGGTTCTGCCATTTATAAAGACAAACTGCAGCGAAATAAAGATATTTTCTGATCTTTTATGCTTTTGTACCTACAAAACACACAATGCATCTTACATCCTATAATGTGGAAAAAAAAAAGACTAACCCATACTGAACCAACATTTGCTATGACTTTTTCCAATGTCACGTCTCTCCATTAAGTCATTCTATTTAAAACTTCATTCAAGCAAACCAGTAAAAGTCCCAAAATATCAGAACACCCTCATGAATATAATTAGACTCATTTCCCCTTTGCACTAGAAGTCAGACTTGCGGTCACTATAAAACTTCACCCAAGTTAAGTCTATGAAATAAGATTTAGCCCCCGAGGGATACAGCACCTGAGTTTGGGCACAACCAGAATCCAGTATCAGCAGTCCAGAGAGGCCTAGAAGCATTAACACTGATCTCCAAAAGCAGATACTGAGACAGAGAGTTCATTTTAACTTTTAAAAAAGTCTTGCTTGTAATTCTGCAAAGATGTAAGATAGGTGATACTGAGTATGGGAAAGGAGATGCATCTTACTGTAACAAAAGTTCAGTCACCCCATATGGGACTGGAGACATAGTTAAAATTAGTTCTTTGCTGAAGAGGATCTCATATACATCTAAATCCCCACCTGCATGATATACTATTATTTAGTTGTCACTGCTAATACATAACACAAAACAAAGCACATCTACCTTTCTGCTAATATTGGATCTATTTTATCACCTAAGTAGAACGTCAGCTGTTGCAATGGTATTTTTACAGCAAATGCTAATATTCCAAGTCAAAAAGATCAGATGCTGTATTTAATACAACACATTTAAAATTTTCATCTCAAAAGCTGTAATCAATTAAAGAAAAATCTTTTTTGTTTTCTACTTAACCCAGTTTTCTTCTACCACTAAAACATCTTCATGTAGGAAACTAAACACATTACCTATGGTAGATAACAACAGATAATTTGCAATTAAACAGAAATTGATTGTGTAAGTGATAAAGGCATAAGCAAGTAACAGGCTGGGAAAGAAGCAGAGCAAGATACCCAGATCTAAACAGTAAAATATTTTGATTACACACTCTGTTCATAAACCAGACAGAAAATACTGGTCATATTTCTATTCAACTAAATAATTCCAGGTTATAACTTGGCTGGTAAGGCATGAAACCTGGGTTACAGACAGGGTCAGTTTTAAATACTTCAGGACATGGATTACAGGGCAACTCACTACACAACATTCAACATGCTCATATCTTAAAATAACTAATTCCAAAAAGTCAATTATTATTATTTTTTTCCCATAGGATCTCTTTTCTCCACAAGTTTCCTTCCATATTAGACATCAAGATAATAAGAGGATGCTGATCCTCTCATATTAGACAGTTTGGTTGTCACGATGCTATTAACTATCATAAACCAGAGCTTTAGTCTACTTGCTCCCAGCAAATGCAACTGACAACATTCTCCTCAAATTTCTGCAACTGTACAGGGGTAAATTTTTCTCCATTCACTTTCTCAAATTTACACTTACTCCAGTATAAAACATCCCTTTCTTCCCTAACATCAACATCAACTATACAGCCCTTAGAGCATTTATAGGTCCATCAGACCAGAAACAGTCGGTGAATGCTTTTGAGGGATGCTGTAGTGTCCCAGCTCTGTTTCCAGAGCGTTTCTTTGCAGCAGTTCCTGGGCTGACACTGACATCTAGTGGAGTTGGTAACTCTAGAATACAACTGAACAGCAGAGAGTATTTCCACCAACAGGAGGAAATCTGCACAATTGCTATAAAATATCAGAGTCAAAATTGGACACTTTTCCACATGTCACTCATTTTTTTGCACGTTTTATTGTTTTGCACCTAGACATTGGTACCTAAACACAAATGCATGATTTTCATGCCTTTATAGGAAGTTTGAAAATCTCATTTTAAATCAAAATATGACTGTTGGGATGGACACATGAAATATGATCCCTGTGATCCTGTGCTGTCACTCCGTGCTCCAAAAGGATGACAAAACTTTCTATGTGCTACAGGCTGAGAGGTCAGATTTTGTTTAGAGTACAAGCAAATGGTTTTACCATTTTTATAGGCAGTTCCCTGGACACAACCAAGGAGTAAGACAGTTTTGGGAAGTGAAAATGACATCACCTTTGGAATAAAAATAATGTAAACTCTTCATGATGACAGGAAAGTCACGGCTTTCAAAACACAACTCGTGTAGCTACAATCACCAATGGACTTATATGTGAGCCCACAGGGATCCTGTGTTTGCTATAAAGCATGTTAACTGTCAAAAAACTGCTTACAAAACCACAATTACACATGCAATACAATCCCAAAGCTTCCAGCAAGACTGCTAAACTATGGAAATCATCACACAAGGCTTCATTATCATCTCCCAAACTACATATGCATAACAAAGACCTATCATATTGGACTAGTCAAGCTTTCTATTTAGCACATTTTTCTTGCCTCTCAATGAAGCAAGAAACAGATGGTTTGGGGAAGAAAAAAGTCATTTTAATCTCCATCATCTCTCTTAAGCCTGGAAAAGTGAATTAAGACCATCTAGTAATAAAAGTAGCACAGGGTAGTTATTTTGCAGTACTGCGTGGTATTCCCATGGTGAACCCCAAGACCTCTCTGCAAACACAGGAGACCTCACGAGGGAGCCCCGAGACAGCAGCATTATTCAGTTTAAGGGCAGAATTGGGGAGCAGAGGACCAGTTTGCTCTTCGACTACTGCCAAAGCTGGGAATCTACACAGGTCTGAGACAAGTTGGACAAAGGCTCCAGAATTCAACAGTGGATTCCTTTGTTTCACTGCTTTTCCCAATAGGGTAACTTCACTGCACTTGGGCTTCTGCTTAAGTCCTCAGACAGAATTGCCCCATGGTAATACTACGATGTTTTTGTTTTCAAGCCTACAGATCCATCTCAACACTCTTGCTTGGATTAGCCCAGCTCAACTCAACAGTGTTGAAGTTCAGGCTATCAGCACACAGCACTATGGAAAACTCACCGTGAAGAGGTTGGATCGGCGCTTGGACTGTTTACGGACAGGAGTTGGTGTGTTGGCAGTGGGAGGAACATCAATCCGTAGCTCCTTCTGGCTGGTGCTTGGAGTTGATGGGACAGAGGAGGAATAATCACTTAAACTCCCTCCTCCATTACTGGTCTGCAAGGATTAAAGTTAGTTTTAAACAGTGATACACTGCTTTCAAGAACTTACAATCCAGAGCTGTATCTTAGTCAGTCCTGATCACAAGAACAGCAGCCTAGGGTCAGGAACACACCGGCACTGCCCTACTGCCTCTTCTCCACAGACCTATTCCAAGCCCTTAACTATTTTCACTGCCATTATTTTTTTTTGTTCAAATAGATAGTTCTGTTGAAATGGTAGGTACATTTTTCATTCTACACAATATAAGCTTAACAGGATATAAACAGTTTCATTTGTTAGACTAAGTACAAGTAAGCAAAATATCAGGGAAAAGTCTGTAAATTCTGATTTTCTACTTCAAAACTGCTAAGCCAAATTCTGCCTCAAACTTAAGAAAAAAATACCTAGTACCATAGAACTGCAGAGCTGGACTTAATCCTAGTCTGGAGACATCAGTTTACTGAGAGCTAACCAAATCATGTAAAATGTCTACTACATGATAGACAGTTCCCAACACATTTAATGAAGCCATTGGTACAGAGATACAAAAATTTAAAGGAAGACATTCCAATTTCTTCAAAATAGCCAAAACCACAATGTGACATCATAGAATTTAAAGAAATAAAGCCTTCAATTAGCTTAGCAAAAACAATTAATGAATTGAAGTAACAAGTCATTAATAGCAGGAAGGTGAGGAAACTAGACAGAATGGAAAGGATCAAAAGGTGATTAAGAGCAAAGACTTGGTTTTTTAGGGTTTTTGTTTGCTTGTTGGTTTTAAATTATTACACATAACATAAAAGAGTACTAAAAATATCATTTAAAAGGATGCAGAAATAGTTTGGAAAGACAAAAGGACAGACTTTTTGCCTGTCAGTATCATGTGAGAAGAAATTCTTTATGGTGAGGGTGGTGAGACACTGGAAGAGATTGCCCAGAGAAGTTGTGAATACCTCATCCCTGACAGTGTTCAAAACTAAGCTGGATAAGGCCTTAAGCAATCTGGTCTAGTGGAAGGTGTCCCTGCTCATGGCAGGGGTGTTGGAAATAGATGATCTTTAAAGTCCCTTCCAACCCATACCATTCTATGATTCTGTACTCTTTGAAAATATACTGTATATGCTGTTGGGGGACTAGGGCAGGGCAAAGGTGGAAAATCCTGCACCCTGTGGATGAAAAGCTCACCAGAAGAATAGTAGTGGGTGAAGGGTCTGGACAACAACTCACACATAAATTATGAGAGGGGAAATAAAGGTTTGTGATGCACAGAAAAGGGTGAAAGAACATCTTTAAAGCAGCCAAGTCTCCTGAAAGCAGTGAGGAAAGAAGGCATCTGGGAAATACCCTCTTACCTAAGGACAAAGGTTCTCCCATGAAACTTATTACCTGGTCTAATCTTAATTGGTGTAGATAAGAATTCACATCCTTGGAAGTCAGTGTATGGACCAGGATCTCAAGTCACAAGCAGTCAAGATGAAAACTCCCAAGGAGAACCAAGCAGGAGACCACTCTTTGTATCATCCAGTTGAAGTCTCTTTCAATGATTTCAAGTCCTTTTCTGACTCATCTAGCTTTTCTAAATTGTATTTTGTTATGGTGGGATTTTTGTTTTTGTTTTTATTTTTCCTCACTTTTCTTTTTTAATTCAAAAGCCAAGGGTAAGAGGCATGAGACAAGCAGCTTATGGTTGGGCTGAAGGGCCAATCAATGCAGACAGAAATCCAGCAACACCACTTCTCAAAGTCACTGTTTCTCTGTAAATAATATGTTCCTCAGCTCATTTCTATGTTACAAAACAGATTGACAATACAGCAAATAAGCTGAAGAAAGTTCTCCTCTTTAAATTGCTATACATATATATATATGACATTAAACTTCATTTTCCCTTCATTCAGACTGAATTGACATGTGGCTGTCAGAAAGCCAGAGAAGAGTACTGAAAGCAACGGAGGATCCTGAGAAGGATTTTCTACAACATTTTCAAGCACCCAGAGAAAATAGCTAGCAAATCTGGAGATGGCCATAGAGTATGAAACAAATAAGATGAGAGAACAAGAGTTGAAACAAACATTTTTAGTGTCCTAACAGAGAATGGTAACACTGGAGATGTGAGCAGGACAAACTGGGAAGGACTAACCTTAATCCACCCTACACTCACTTTCCTCTTCTCTATGGCATCTTGCTGAGACACCAAGGTACATGCCAAACATACAGGTGAATAAATGGCCTGCATGGAACACAATGAGCTTGTGGACATCAGAGATTAGCTCTTCAAACAAACAGAGGAAACACTCTTGCATAAAATGTCATGAAAAACCACGTAGCTAGGACACTCAGTGTTCACCAAAAGTTTGCTTAAGTTCAAGCAGTCATTGAAAATCATCAATGAAAAACATAATTGAAAATGAGTACTCAAAACCAGTGTGTGTGTCAGGAGTGTGGGAAAAAGCTTTACAACATGGCTGACAAAAGAAAGTGTAGGAGGAGAACATCTGGAAACTCAACAACTGTAAAATACCATTAGCGATGGAGACCAAAGACACTGCTGTGAAGGAACAGCTTTCAGATGAGAGTGGTGAGAACCTACTGCTCACTCAGCCATGACTGAACCAAACTGGGGAAGGGATAACTAGTGAGAAGGAAATCTAAGAAAGCAACCATTAATGGGAAAAGGCACTGAACATGTTTAAGATTAAAACTATGCAGCTGCAAGGCTCACCCTAGGAGAAAAAAAAGAAAAAAGATGACAATGAGTGATGAAGACAGTGGAGAAAGGAAAGATCACAACAAGGTTATACCTCAAAACACTTAGAAGCCTCTTCTACAGAAAAAGGCAAGGAAAGATTCAGATGTTGTACACCAATGACAGGATTTGAACCACAAGCTGTTGAAAATAAAAGGATCTACTTTTTGTTTCATAATAGCAATCAACTTGATAACTATGCACAGTTGCCTTTTTTTTTCTAAGCTAAAATTAACAGATTTTTACCCTATATGCCTATTTCCTCATACAGAGCACAAAAAGGATTCCCTAAAATTTTATCTTTCAATCTTTCATCATCCTACAGTATCATTATATAGTTTTTGCAGTGAGGCACTGCCTCCTGGATTTTTAAGTGATTTACTTTCCAGGAGTAACTCATAAAATAAGATACATACATGTTGGGCATTCTAATCCTCAAAGACAAACACTCCTGTACAAACAGCTTCTATAAGAAGTCCTGAAGGCAATGTTTCTCTTCGTACATATTAGCCCCACTGGATTTCCAACTCTGTAAATAAAATTCTGGGGAGGTTTCAAAATAACCACATCAAATCTACTCGTTGGGGAAAATATCTATTTCAATAAGAGACTTAAAAGTGGAAAACTTCAAGGTTTCCACAGAATAAAAGCTTGACTCCCAATACTGAACAAGCTGCAACTCTTATTGAGGGTACTAATAATTAGCAAACATATAAAACTATCTGATTGCTCTGAAATGCTTCGATAGAGGGAATGGGTTTGGCAAGAAAGAGCTTGAACGTGATCTCCAAGTATGAGCCTGCACAGACAGCAGCAATGAAAAATGCAACCAGACAAGCAATTGGAAACGATATTCTTCATAATGGCTGCACCTAATGCACTGCTGAAGGAAACAAGAGGTGGCAAGTGGTCTCTGTTGGGTTTGTTTGTTTGCACCAAACAGAGGTCTAGGGACTTTGTCATGTTAAGATTGTAGAAAGCAGCTTCCTGCCATCAACATGCAAGCATTTAATAACAAGTTCACTGGAGTGAGGAACAGAATTTAGGACACATGACAATAACTCTAATTCACAGAACTTAATGTTTATCTCAAGTCATAAAAATCAAGCCAGTGAATCTGAAGAACAATCCTCCTTACAGCACATGTAACCCAACACATATCTAATACGAACCAATTTGCTGACTGTAGACAAACTGCTCAAATTTGTGGCAGTCAAAACCAACAAAATAAGCACTCTAATACCCACTGAGACATTACACAGCTTAACATTACCTTTTCAATCAACCTTTTCCACTAAGCTGCTCCAAAGTCTTGGACATATGCGAAACATCGCGTAAGGGCCATTTCTGAGTCGTTGCTCTAACTAGAGTCATGGCAATAGGGACAGAGGTCAATCAGATGGCTTTAGGCAGGGAAACTATTAGCCTCAGTAGAACCATTTACACAGATAGATCCCTGTCTGGCTTTCTCAGGTGACAGATCTTCCTGTGCTCCTCAAGGCAGCATGCCTACTCCCAAACAAGCTCAGTTTCTGGATATACACAGTACAACCTTCTCTTTCCTTCCTGCTAGGAAAATACAGGGCCTGATGGTGGTCAATGAACTTCAGCACACTGTTACAGGAAACTCTGGAAGTCTTTAATTTCAGGGATAAGCCATTTCTAGAATGCACCTTGTGTGAATGGCCAGTATTCCATTTACAGAAATGGATACCTTTAGTATCTATACAGGCTTCTAGCATTGTTACCCTATTGACTGATGCTGTAAAGAAAACCCTCCAAGTCATGGGAGCAAGCACAAATTTTGCAGAACATTGTCACTACACTGGTACCAAACAAGAACAACTCAGATGAAGCTATCAACCAGGCATAACTTGACCAAATAGGTCCATTCAAAGCTGTTACCTCAGAGGCAGGCATCGCCAATGAATGTGCTAACACCTGTAATGAGATTCCTGACAACACTTGATAGCAAAAATAAAACTTTGTACACAATGTCCACAGTTCTGTGTGGAAAAAGATTAAATCAAGTCAAATCCAATACTTTCAGAGCTTTTACGTATTTCAGATTTCCTTAGGAAACAAACCACTGAGAAATTTACCTGGCATGACAGCAGCTCTGCAGTGACCTGCATTAAGAAAAGGCTGGACTAACCCTTGTATTTGCAAAGGCCATGCTCCTGACTGGCCACTTACACTAAAGTGGTAAATATATAAATTATCTAGTATTTCCAAATGATTCATAAAGGTTACATAGTACAAATGTTAGGCCAATCCACTAAATGAGAGCATAGGAAGAATAAAGTCGAAATTTTTCCTCTTGACAAGTAACCTGATATAAACAGAATCAATGTTTTTTTTTCTGCTCTCCAGATATACCAGGATGCCCTTCAGAAAAAAATTATCTCTAACCAGTGCCTGAGAGGAGAAAATGAAGGCAGCAGGTCCAACTTCTAAAACAGGCAAGAGATTGCCAGACTTTCAGGGAGCCTGGGAACAGTTGGAATAAATCAAGTCTTGATCAAAAGCACAGATTACATAGCCTATGTCAGAGTGCATATGGTGTCTGCCACCTCCTGTTCTTGGGGAAGGCAGGGAGAAGTGTATTTCTATAGAGAAACAGGAGCCTCATGAAAAATTCTTTACTTGGGACACATTTTTCTTTGCCTACTTGTGCACAATTTTTCTCTTTAAAGTCATGTTATCATAGTCTTTCATCTGAAAATGCTATAGATGGGAGTCCAATTTATTCAAGGGATTTTGGCAACATATAGCCACACGTCTGATGACAGATCCAGGAGGGAACTGTTTAGTTGTTGCCTCAGCAAAAGTCATTGAGCGTGCTGCTGTGAAATACAAATCTGACAGGTCCAAATAAACAAATTCAGAGATTTCAGTATGTCTCACTCTCCAGAGTTAGACCAAATTGTCTGTAATAATTGTATTATCTTCCCCTTTTTAGCAGTTTGGGACATATTAGAACTTGTCTATATCAGGAGCTTTTGCCTTTCCTCATTCTAACATCAAGGTACAGGAAAAAGCAGGTATGTCCTATTGGACAGACCAAAGAGCACCAAGAGAATCTGAAGACAAACTAAGCTAGCATTTTCAAAAGAAGTAATCTCAATGAAATCACTAATAATACTTAAAATTAAATGTGACAGTAGGCTTCAATAACACAGTGGCAGCAAGTGCATTACGAACTGGAAGATCTAACAGAAGACCAAGTCCAAATCTGAAGTTTAAGAGACCTTTGAAAGGAAAAGGTAACAATGGGTGTAACAAAAGCTAACACAGGAAGATAGCTGTGGTCCTGTGAAGATAAAGAAAGGAGGAAAAAGTACACTGACACTTGCACTGAGTTTGAACATTTAAGACCTGGAGAATGCACTTCCATATACATGTACACTGTGTGTGAAACTATGCACACTAACGAAAGGGAATATATATACCTATACATAAAATGCCTATTTTAAACAAATGTTAGAAATTACTTAGAAATAACCTTGTAAATACAAAAGGATTCCAATACATGTGGCAGTGTTATTAAATATTGTTCTCACTTCTCTTGTAGTTTTCATTTTACAATTACGTGAAGAAGCAGAAGGAAGAGCTTGTTAAGCAATGCAGTCTCTTCTTTATTCAAGTGCCCAAAATATTACAACAGAATATTTCATCCCAAATGACCCCCACTACAGATAAGATAATTGTACCCTACTATTTAGTGCTTATCCATAATCACATCTCGTATACAGTAAAATAATGGATGATTAAGCTGACTGCACTTTGCTTTTAATAGTTTAATTTACATAATTAGACAATCATGTTGTAGTAAAAACTTTATGGAGGCATAGTGCAAGCATAAATAATGCATCTTTACAGATTTGCAGCAGGTAGTAAGGAGCAAGCTTGTGTGCTAGCCACACATGAGCTGCAGGTTAGTAAAATGTACGTTAAGCTCCATATTTTTCTCGGGTATAATGCAAATCTCCTAGGAGACTGACAATGCTGACCAGTGACTATTTCTTTGCACTGCAGTCCACAGGTATAATGATTTTGCAGGTGACTTTACACAGTAGCACTCACTACTCACTCAGGCAATATTTTTAAACTGACAGCATGGAAGGTGAGCTGTTTAAGGTCCCTCTCTGTCACAGCAGAATAGATGTAATACTGGTAGACATAGAAACATGGTGCCACTTCGATCATCTCTCACAGGAGAAAGTAAAGCACTGGATTTCAGGGAAGAGAGTAAGTGTGGAACTACATGCAGACTACAGATTTCAAGGAATGATAGTCACTGGTAAAGCTCACACTGCTGGGGACTGCTAGCTGGATTCTCCACACCACCAGCTTGTCTGAAGAAGGGCCCTAAGTCCCTCATACAAACAGCAAACACAGGTTGCCATGGGATTTTCAGGTGTTTTCACAACAGTGTGAACTTGAAAATAGGCACAGCTCCAGTTAACTACTCAATAGGGCACCCAGTACAGGGTTATCTCACACAAACTCTGAGCTCAGGTGGAATGCACTGAAGACTAAAGGTGACATCCACCCAAGCAGCCTCATGGGTTTTCAGAACAAGATGATCACCACTTTCAGGGTCTGGTCAGAGGGTCAAGCCCTTTGGAACTGTTGGATACTGACACTATTCTTGTAAGTTAATATCTTAAAAATGACTTCCTGATATGTCAGGTGTAAAGGATGAGCATCTCCTTCAGGACAGAAATGGATTTAGGGAAAAGGAATACCTATGTGGTTTTGTGATTAAGGGGAACTCATGCTATTTTGAAATAAAATATAGCATGATCTACAAACACAACAGACCTAGAAAGACTGGGAGGAATGAAAGTGCAGATCGAGATAAGGTCTGTAGTCCCTTGCTGTATGCTTCTTGTTGAAGACAAAATAAAAATACCTATCTCTTGATGCTCTGTAGACAGTATAAGAGGCCTAAATACACTGAACAATGCTTCTTCCTCTCACAACAGCTCAGTCTACCTCTTGAAGTGTTCTGAAAAATCAGAAGGTGAGCTGCTGACTGAAGTACTCTCAATGCATCAGACAGATTAATTGCTCCTAGCAGAATATAAGCAATATTACACCATCCTTCTTGTTGACAGAGTATACAATAGTTCTGTCCATCATGAATCATGAATAATATCCTTGCATTTGAGAATAAAATTCTTTGCATGCATTCTGTGCTGCCCTGAAAGCCAGCCTATGTATATAGAGCACTTGCACTAAGGTTTATTGACTCTGGCTATCCAAGATTTCCAAGTAAAACCCTCACCTCGCCTGACATGCATGCATTATAAACAGTAAGTCAGAGAAGGAAAACAGAAGCAGCACCTACTGCAAACAAGTGGATTTTGTCATTGCACTAGGAAGCATCTCATTCTGTGAGACAGGTCTCTGGAAATATGGAAGTGCATGAATGCAGACATATGTAAGAGCATTTTCCTGAAAGGAGACATTGCCTAGGTGTTCACCACGTTGGACTACTGGACCTGAGTACAGATATACGTCCAAATACACAAAAAAAGTCTTTCACCATTTGACAACTGAAACTACTGAGTTGAGTTAATACCCTGTTGGAATTAAGCCTTAGAATTTCCCCCAAGGTATGCTAAGGACTAGACTGGATAAGGTGACAATTTTTTTCCCCTTTCTCTACAGCCTCAGTTCTTGACTGCAGAGTCCTCTGGAGAGTTTGCAGGAGTTAGATCACCAGAGTGATCCAACCAAAGAAGGAACAGTATCTCACTTTATCTGAAGTGATCTGTGTAACTGTGGCTTCTGAAGGCCTTCAGTCCTGTAGAGAATGCAAGTGGCAGGGCAATGTAATGGTGACATTTTTGACTCATGGAGAAAATCTTCAGTGAAATATCATTACGTCAAAAGAGAATGTTGTAAAGGGCAAGACATCAGCCAGTCTTCCAGCCAAGATCAGAGATAGTAAATCTTCCCCCAGATCATCTTAGGAATTGCAGTTGCAAAGTTCTTTTAAGTCTAGGATAAGGATTCAGCTTCCTCTACTTAAACAAGGTTGTACTGCCTTTAAGTGTAGCACAAAGGCGAGAAGACATGAAATAGATTCATGACCTGTACTTTTAGGCATGACATCAGTCTCAGAAGACAGACATCTTTGGTGATTCAGTCACCCCTTTAGATAATTATGCCAGCTGGTAAATGCAGCAAAGAACATTATTTCACTTTCACTGAAAGAGACTGTAGGGATTCTTATCACAAAAGTTACCTTGTCTTGATTTTCCCAAGTAGTCCTTATCACTAGCAATAAGTTTGCCATGTAGGTGAAATACTTGCCTAGAATTTGGTATTTTGCTGTTTGCTTCCAAACTAGAGTTGGGTAGGAAACTGGTGAGAACCTAAATACTTGATCATCAAACAAGTTTCATTAACAACAAGGGTGACCTCGATGGCTTTGAGGACAACGGAGAACTTAGAGGTGCAGCTGGCTAAGATCAGGTTGTACAAAGCATTATCTATCCTCCTTAGAAAGTCTTGAAAAACTCATCAGCAGACTGAGTAAACTAGGTTATTCTTGGATCCAAGAGCAGCATGGGGACTGGAAATGGTGCCATTTGTTCTCCAAATTTCTGGGACAGCGTTTCACCACTGAACAGGACGGGTCTCAGATAGCCCCTACAGGCAGAATACTTCCTCTTCGTTGAAAAGTATAAACATACACAACTGCCTGGAAGAAACTGTTCAGAAGAAAAGCATTTCACATAGAGGATTCATTCCAAGAGCTTGTAGCAATAACTGGCTGAGGAAAGTGTCAGTGTCAATATCACATACAACAAGAAAGGAAAGAACCTCTTCCATATGAGGAACTTGTACTTCACCAGAAAGTGCCAGGGGTCTTCAGAAGAATCATGCACCTTAGCACCTGCTCTAGAAAGGGGTAGCTTTTTGTTTGTTTGGGTTTTTTGAGTTTTCTTTTGTTTTTGTTTTTGTTTTGTTGTTGTTGTTACCAGCAGAAGTGAGAGTCACAGTTTGACTTTTGCATCTGAACTCAGTTCAAGGTAGAACATCTCACTGCAAAGTACTCCAAGGCCAAATTGGCATCTGAATCTTTAGAATTAGCCCAATAGAGGAAGTTTCCACTATAGGGTACGGAAGATGACAAGTCACTATGACCACAGAAGAACCAGGGCCTTCATCTGTTGTATAAATCTAAGGAGAGTGCTTTCAGAAGACAGTAACATGCCAAACTAATGGGAAAAAACAGTAACAAATCCTCTCCTGCAAAGACAGAACACCTCTTCACTATAAAGCTTTTTGCCAAAAAGGAGACACTTTCATGTGGGAGAAAGGTCCATAGACAAAACAAAATCTCACATGGGTGGCTCAAGACTGAAACATAACCTCATTATTGGCATATTATTGAGTTTAAACCAAAAAACGTGCCAGGAGAGCTGTGTATTAAGACATTTCAGACTGCTACAGTAGAAATCAGGCCACAGCTCTGGTCACAGACTCTCAGGGTAAAAATGATGGCCCTATACATCCATCTGTCAAGAGTGAGAGAGCACAGCAAGAATACAATATGTCTGGCAGCAAAGGTCTTGGATCTGAATGATAGAGCTTATATGCATCCTAACTGTGAATGTACACAGGCATTATTACTTGGCACTAGAAAACAAAGATATCGAGGAAGAGTATCACAAGGGAAATAGAGAAAAGTGTGTTAACACATCTGGGTAAAAACTGAGCAAGTTAGAAAATGTTGGTATTAACCATATGCTTCCAAAAATCCCATCAAGGCCAGCCACCAGACTTTCCTGCCATACATTAAGGTACCATTTGATTTTGTTTTATACATAGTGCCTACCAATCAATAGCAACGTGTATCGCTCTGTCGTTGAAGGGGAATACTTTAAATTGAGCATAACAGATACAGGCAATTACAACTGTGCACATTGCTCACAAATGTAAAATTCTAGCAAGGTAACCACTGAGATACATCAGCTATTATCAGCTATTATTGCTCAGCACAAAACTGAACAAGAACAATAACCAAAACCATAGTGAGGTAATTTTAAAACACAGTACAACAAATCCTGCTGTCGTAACAACTGGGCTTCTCAGAACAGCAGGCTGCTGGGCATAAATCAGTGTGATCAAAGATGGCTTTAAAACCAAAGTATTCTACTGCAGCAGTTTTCTGAAAAAAAAGTCAAGCCAATTAAAAAAAAATATTGCTTCAAACTACAGATCACTGCTATCTTTGGAAAAAATGCCAACTACCTATCAAGCAGCAAAAAGAGCACTAGCACTAAATACAGTAAATGAAAAGCAACCTTATCAGTTCTTTTTCAAGCAAGCATTCATTAGAGTCCGTACCTGGCTGATATGTACAGCAGAAACCTGGGCAGAACACACAGATGAGTGGCTTGGAGAGTTTGGCAGAGATTTGCAGGGTCCAATTGAGAGTTGCTGTTTCTTCCTTGTTGCAACAATCTTCTGAGCAACTAAAGAAAAACAACATAAATGGGCAGGTAAGCTACAGTACACTCTGGAAAATACAGTGTGTCAAAAATACACAGAACCACAATACACGAAACAGTTCTCCATTGTCAAAGCCTCCTCCAAAAATTGATTGTAGCACGTCCAGTCAAGACATCAGATGCTGGTTTTTCACAATATGTTCCATGTGAGACTCCAGATTTGATCCCCACACGGATGAAATTGTCCCAGAACTCTCACTACAACAGATGAGCACCAGAAAACCAGTAACATTGAAGGAGAAAGGGAACAGGCAGGTGCAGAAGTTACAAAAACCAACACCAGGAATGCTATAACGTGTCCAGTATATACTTAAAACACTACTTTTACAACAAAGCTTATGGTAGTACACATTTTCCACTTTTCTTTGAGATGTTCTCCTTGCAGACAGGAGATAAGTTATCAGCAACACGACTAACAACCTAGTTCAAGTGCGTCTTGATGCTATTTACTGGTATGGTCCTGGAAGGTGTTCATTAGGAACACTCCCGGTCCAAGCAGGGTTAGTTTACCATTGTGTCCTCTTTGCTGCCAAGGAATAAAGTGGACTTTTCTTAATTACTAGCCTCTGTACCAGGACAATCAGTTTTGGAAGCAACACAGTTTAAAGCACTTGAAACAAGTGATAATCAGAACAATAAAAACTGGAAAAGGGTCCCTGGTATAGAATACCTGGATTACTGTTACCACACATCTCATTCCATCATATTCATTATGAAAAGTAGCTATATAATGATTTTTAGTTTTAGCTTTTATTACCTAGCAGCACTAGCACACCTGGAAAAATGTCAAGTTTATTTTGCAATTTATTAAGAAATTCTCTTCAGTATGTAAAGAAAAGTAGCATTTATCAAATGGATACAGGGACCAGAGTCATTAACATCTCTATATACACCTCAGCAGACTCATATTAAAAAATGGAAGCCAAGCTGATCTGAAATGCAGCAACTTCCATAAATCTCCTATATTTTTGCCTTTTAAAACCACCAAACTATTTCAGAAATTCATTCTGTGATACACTGGAATTTCAGTCCATTCCACTATTCAGCTAAGATTTTTGGAAAGCCCTTTTTAAGTAATAAGTACTCAAAAATCAAATCCTTTACACTGCATTTGTTGCCTTACCTTAAAAAGTAACCAAAATTTCAGTCTTTGGTCACAAATTAAAAAGTAACCAAAATTTCAATCTTCAGAAACAGGCAATGGTGTAGTGGCTAATCAAAAATACTACTAACTAAATCTAGTTTCCTTGCATGGAGTAACCTTCATGAATCGAAGCACTTGATGAAACCTGTGCAAAGGAGTCTGCAGACAGCCGCTAAGTCTCCATCAAAATCAGTCAGCGAGGCAGAATGGCAACAATTATTGGCATCTACTTAAAATTCACACAGGAATTAGTCGCAATTAAGCCAGTAGTATTCAATCTGTCTGCTTCAGAAAATATAAAAAGATACTTATGTAAATTCCCAGATCTTTTTCCTCAATACATTCTAACACAGGCAGAGGTATTGTTTATCAGTGTAAGCATACAGTTTCTTCTCGAATGCAACTTTAATAACAGACTGGTCTGGGGCTCATGTTTTTCATGTAAATGAATGATGGCATAACCATGATTTAGTGAGAATACACTGTATAAAAAATGGCCTATATATATATGAAGCAGCTTCATTAGTTACATCCCACCTCCAATAGGCCTCTTAGCATCCTGAAAGGATGATATCAATTAATTTATCTTTGCCTGGCATATTGATCATAACCTTCATCAGCTAATCATGTTTAAATTACAGAGGAATATCGCAGCACTCTGTCATTTCAGACCCATTGGTTTATTGATCTGGAGCCTGCAAAGCCATATATTAAAATATTTTAAAACACATTAGTGAATGCAGAGAGCAAACCAAAGGTCAGATTTTAACATACGTACGTGGATTTGCCTTCATCATATGTGGTAAAGATCAAAATGAAGACTGAAACTGAATTAAAACCACACATGAATGAAAACTACCTTCTCAGCAAAAGCTTCCACTCTCACATGGGAGAGGTAATTAGTCAAGGAAAATATTTACCTCTTTCCTTCAATGTGAATATAGGTGTGCCTGTAGCATCACATTAACATACATAATGCAGGCTTGCCAAATTACTGCTCTAGGAAGGCACAAGGAAAAAAGAAACCCAAGACACTATGAACTTATGACCTGAACACTAGCTAAGTGCCATAAAAGCAGAGACTAAAAAAGGTTAGTTTTAAAAAGGGGGGGAAAAAAAGCATGAATTGTTATTCTACAAAAGTGAAGAGCAATCCACAAAACAGCTGGAAACTAAACTTTACACATAGCAGTACAAGGGGTAATTTATCCTGTGTGCTGTAAAAATGGCAAAATTGTAGCAGAAGATCTAAAGTTACCTACTCAAAATTGTGGTACGAATTCTAGAACAGACTATACTTAGCTTCCATTTTCGTAGCTCTTCCCTCTGTTAGAAAAATGATGTGCCCCCTAATGGAAATCCCCTTCTGAGCTGCCAAACCTTCCCAATTCCCCCTCCATTTCAGCAACAAGTCTAATATCCCCTGCCAGAGCATGATTCCTCCCACCTCCCCCCTCGCTTCATTAGGCAACCCACTCTCCTTTAAGACACCAAACAGTTTTTGCTTCTTTTACTGCAGTCTTGTAGCCCTCACTCCATAATTAGATAGCATTCAATATTCAAGTGCTCAGGGCTACTTGCCCTTGGATACGATGCTGACATGAGCTTCAGAAGAACCTAAAGGACTACCCTGACCCTTCAAAGTTTGCCACATATGAAAGACATGACTGATCATCTGTGGGGCAATCGCTGGACTGTCAAAAGACCTACTGTGCTCTTTCTAAAGCTACCTTGAGAGAAGAGATGAAACCTAAAACTTGTCCATCAGAAGTCAATAAAAGAGGTTCAGCACACATCTCCTCAGCAGTGCTGCCGCAAATTCACATTTTCTACATCTTCTATTCCAGAGAAGAAAGCCCTCTGAAATACACAAACCTTAAAATGGCTGGCACTGAAAACCCACAGATCTGCTAACTCCTGCTGCTGACACCTTCAGACACAGTAGTTAGGGAGGAAAAAAACCACAGTTAAATGGTTGTGTAGCAAGTGAGAAATACACCATAATTGTAAGAACTAACATCAGATGCAGAGAACAGCCATGCTACATTGCTTGTTCAGCCCAAAGCCTGTTTCTGTTGTTATATCTTTGTTAGGATTCAAAGTGATCACTCATTAGCAGTGGAAGGAAAAAATCCTTAAACCATCAAGTTTTGTTTCAACAGCTACAACTACGTACAAGTTCAGACTGGATACATGAGTAACCTGGTCAAAGTATATCTAAATACATCCAAAAGCATCATTTTTTATTTCTTTTTTCCCCCAAAAAGGCTGTACCACCATCACAACTGTTCAGACAGCTGGGTGGCTAGGTGGAACCTCTACTGAAAACATACTGCAGTAAATTATGGTCTAAATTATGCCTGATGTAAGCAGTGGCTACACATAAACATCTTTTTGCTGTTAATGAAAGCCAAGTAGTGTACTTCATTAACCAATTTAAAGCTATTCAGAGCCAAAATCTTCAGATTAATATTGAAGTGCCTGTAATTGATATGTCAGTCCAAAGGGAAGCTATACAATCAAAGCAAATGTTGCTCTATAAAGTGAAAAGATAATGCAAGAAAGCAGAAATATTTTTGTCCCAAAGCTTTCAGGTTCCATCTCATCCAAAAGGTCATTCAGTGCTTCTGAATTTAGTGCAAATATACTTGCTAAGGTGTTTCTACAACATGAATACTGACTTAATCTACATGGAAGTTATAACAAAATAATCAAGATAGTGACAAGCTTTTCAACTATTTTTTAAAATCAATTGCCTTCTCTCTACATTTTATACTCAATTAAGCTATCAATTTCAGAAAGAATTTTATTGTAAGCCACCCACCTGTAGTATGAAAAGCTAAACAAAATTTATTTGCAAAGTCAAGAACACTTCTGCAAGTAAACAGGGATTATGTCACGGATATTTAGAATTATAAACAAGGAGAATTGATGCTTAACAAACATTTGGTCTTTGGGGAAGACTGATGTTTATTTCTTATACATATAAACTTAATTTCACAAGCTAGAATAATTAGAAGTTATATTTTGTTTTAAGGTCTCGTTAATTAAAAGCATGTGAAATTCCTGGTCTGCACGATGAATAAAATGTCCAAGTTTGGAGAGAAAGCTCTTGACTTGAATGCCTCTTCTTCCATGCCTGACCTACCTCACCAGAACAAAATTAACCTCTCCACCCACTGCCACTTTCATCTCAAACGCTACTTTTTGTTAGGCAAACCACTCATTTGTAAGCAGTCCTCGCCAAGTTCTTGACAGATCGTTTACTGGAATGACCATACCACTGAGCAGGAGAAAGCTCAGTGGTCTAGCAGTCTCTGAGCTATAAAGCAAGTTTTCTGCACTCCAGCTCAGCAGATCTGCACATAAACCACCACCGTTTTCCATTTGCACATGGAAAAAAGCAACCCATACACTAATTTTCACCAAACAAAGCTCTCCTGTTCTGCTCTCAATGGTGTGGGGTTGACTAGAGGGCTAAATTCACTGGCTGGAGGAATAGCAGGTCATCTTCCCTCTCTGAAACCCAGAGCTGCACCTCCATAATGAACCGACTCTTCTTTGTGCCTCGTTTTGGAGCTAATCACCATTAGAAACACTGTTGCCAGAGTAACTGCTCTGACAGAGTTGTCTTTCCTTGGTTCAAAGGGCTGTTCACATGTCAACTTCTTGTGCAGCGTGAGGCTGCTTTGGCAGGGGCAGCTGGGTCTCTAAAATCTCATTAGCACAGTTTCATTCAAGTAAAAGGACAAGAAAGGCAGAGACCTGGAGGGAAAAAAACGCCTTACAAGAAGTTCAAGACACAAGGTAAGACTGTCTCATCTAGCTCCACATCTCTTAAAACTGAAAACACAAAAGTCTCTCTGCATCGCACAATAGACACGTTTAGGGAAACCTTGTCTAGCCTGAGACCTGATCTCTCCCCAGATTTAAGACAGGTCCTGGCAAATGTCCAGAGGTATCAACAATCTAATGGCTGTTCTCTTGTCCAAAAAGCACTCAATAGAGTTACTGCTGTGCTCTTTATATTGCTTTTTACCAAGGAAGACTTGAAATAATCAAAGGGAAGACTCTAGGCAAACAATACCTGTAACATCTGGCGATATTTCTCTTCTCAGTTATCACCAGTACAAGAGTACTGTGTTTTTAGGAGATGCAGTCTCCTCAATTACCACTAATTTAAATCAAAATTGGTGTCTCATAAAAGCATGTCCAAGGCCATTTATCTCCACTGTGCGTCCAAGTATGAGTAAACAACAGGTTTAGTTAAAATTTGCCAATTCTGCAAAAGATGGGAATGGAAGAATTGTGCAGTAAATTTTCTTTCACTTATTGACAGACAAAATAGTTTTCAGTTTAAGTTGGAATGCTCCTGGCTGACTGAAAAACAACAGAAAGGACAAACACAAGTATCTATTTTAACTGCTAGGGGAAAAAAAAAAAATCCCCCAAATCTGGAAGTTTACACAAATACCTTTCCTCTTAAAACAACACTCCCCCCATACTTTGCATGGTAAAAACCCATTGCCTTCATTCAAGTCATATCACCCATTAGCAATCTATAAAAAGCAAAGAATTAGTTTGATATGAAACCTAAATGCTCTTGCTAACATGAAGAGCCAGATCTCTGAAAATGAGTGTTGGCTTTTTGAAATTCTGTGACAAAGTTGAATTATTTTTGCAGACTTGTGGGTTGGAGCAACATTCAGGACAGTTACTGATTTGATGCTTTTACAGGCCACAAAGAAATCTCTGCCTACAAAAAAGCATGGGATATTAACCTTACTGCAACTGGTGCTAAACAAGATGCTTGATGATTTATAAGGCAGGCTAAGCAATATATGTACTGTATTGCACCTTTGAAAAGGGCACACTCTCCCTGTAAAGTCACAGTGGTATTTCTAAGTGTGAGGAAAGTAACACTTCATCATGAGGCTCACTTAAGAAATTTGAGTCTCTGTTTAAATGCCAAAAATTCTGAAAAGTGGATTTCACACAAGCACAAGGTTGAAATATTTCTTAGTGCTTAAAATAGCAAGGAAGAGAAACAGCTTCAGAAACTTCACAAAATTTGTCATTCTCCATTTTCAGACACCGTGAGGACAACCAGGAGCTCTGTCACCCAGCCTGACCCCCTACTGCCAGTGTCCCTTCTGAAGCCAACCTGTTTGTCACTCCTACCTCCCCAGCTGTGCACCTAGTTTTGCAAGAGGATGCATCATCCTGAGGTTACAGTTATGGGGGCACATCCCAGCACTGTGTGCAAACACAGCAGCTAAAGTGCCTCCACAAGCTGGTCTGAACACCAGAAGGAGAGAACATCCTTATTTCCATGTTTGACATTTCAAACTTCTCTCGTCACTGCCTCATTCTTCTTGATAAACTAACATGTTTGTGGACTTTTAAAACATATTCTCAGGATCAGTGGTGGTCACCATGCTTCGTTGCTGTAATTCCTACAGAACTGAGAAACTGATCCAGCAGAAAGCATCCCAGCTAGCATCTCCAGCCAATGATACAAACATCAGAACACAAATACCACCAAATACACCTTAACTATTTCCCATCCAAGTCCTGGTTCCTAAAAAATCCCAGTAACCTCAACAGAACCTGCCAGGGAGCAGCAGAGAGAAACTGTAAAAAGGACACCTAGTGTAACTGATACACCAAGAAAATCATGGATCATCAGATGGAAAAAAAATTTGCTCCTGCCTGAAAACTCTGTTGATGACTGTTTACTTGTTTCATGTGAAGGGCTCTGCCTAAGGAAGACACACCATGGGAAGTTAAGATACATAGCAGCTTACATTTTTACAGCAGCTGCATTTCAGTTTAATATTCCATGTTTCCAGGAAGTGTTCAATAAAAATAAGTTTATTCCACAACTACATATTACAGGTGAAGCAGTAATAACTACAAGAGCAAGTGCTAACCACATATGCTTTTGAATGGGAAACATTAATGTAAGTGTCCACTATTAAGGACATTGTACCTGTTATTTTAAATTCAATCCATTTCTTAAGCAAAAAACTTTTATACTTCTCCTATAAGGACAACTTGGCCTATCACATGCCAGCTGTAATACAGAAGTAAGTGCTGGACACAAATCCACTTAATGCTCTAACAGACTACGGTGATGCTTTCCTAGACCTATTTCATGTTACAGCATGACCCTGAACAACAAGACAGTAGTCAAACTATCTGACACAAGAAGTTATCTACATAGCAAGGCACCAAAAGCATTAGGAAGTTTTACAGGACCAAGTGCTTGGTTAACAAATCTTTACTCTAAAACAATTTGGTTACACACATAATGATACCTGCACTTTTACTACTTGACTAAACCACACTTTACTCCAAAGCACTGAGTAGTCATAGAAACCAGGTCATTTTGACTTGTGTGTTACTTCCCTGTACTTCAAGCACCTGTACACAATCTAGAAAGAAAAGCTTCCCAATCCAGCCTCCTGGTTACTAAGGAAGCACAGTATTTCACATGAGATGTGCCTCTTCCCCACTGAGGACAAGGTAAGCAGGCAGATGTTTCAATTGCTGGCTACATTTTAAGAGCTATTAATCCACCTCCGCTATGTAAAGCTACCTGCTTTTGCAGGTTCAATAGAGTAAAAAAATTAAAACAGGGACTTCCATCAAGACAAACTACAGGAGATAAAGTATTAAACAATGCCAATAGCAAAGGAAAAGTGACAATTTCAGCTGGCAAGCCAGAAGGTAACATTCTATTAAAATAGCTGGCTAAGAACAAAGGCATCTCCACCACAGGATTAGCAGTATCTGGGCATGTCAGAGGCCCAGGGAACCAACAAAGCATGCAACAGCTCTGTCCATTTTGACCTGACTCCTCCATATCAAAAATGTTATGTTCACTACATAACTTGAACAAATATTACTTTTGTCATTTTAAGTATGGATATTATTCCTCAAGATGTGAATATTCTCCTCTGAAAAAAAGAAAAATAAACCAGGTATTGTGTCTCATGCAGCATATTTTCAGACTCCTGACTGCCTGCCTCAAACATCAGCAGCTCTGTCTTCAGGGTGTGCTGCATCTTTGGGCAAAATCAGCTTGATGGCTATTGAGTGCCAGGTATATACCACATAGTTATTACCGCTCCCTAGAAGAATTTTTCAAAATAAAAGAATTTGAGTACTTTTAAGACTCAAAATTGACTATTACAATAGTAATGCAGCTCCACCCAAAGGAGACAATCCCCTGAATAAAACTGAGTTATGATGTAAGAACATAGACACTGTGCAAAGCAAATCCCACAATAATACTGCAGGAACATTCAAAGATGCACAAAAGCCTCACAATTTCTGAAGCCTATGTTATATATATTTTGTTCACCAACAAAATTAAGAAACACAACAATGTTCTTTCACCTTCAAGAAAAATCTCCCTCAAAACAAATCACATAGGATCTAAATAAGATCAAATAAAACAGCTCAGCTGATGAGCTTACTGTCCACTGGACAATCCACCCCTCAGATGCACTTACACTAGAGAAACACTCAAGCTTATTGTTACCCAGACTGCTGCTTCACTTGCAAGTGAAATAAAAGCCATTCCAAAAACGATCTCCACAAATCCAACAGGATACACAAAGTCATCTACTACATTACTAAAACTGAAATTCTTTGGGGTTTTTTGGGGGGTTTATGCACATTTGGCTTTTGTAAAAGCAGTTAGCTACCCACTGGAGTAGACGCATCATATAGCATTTAACATAAATCTCACAAAACATATAAGCCCCCCCCTTGGCACTTTAATCATTTGCTAACAGTTACAATAAGATTGTATTAAAAATTTAAACTGCCCTACTTAATGCAATTTACCTTCAAAGGTCCATTTCCAGAGAATGAATTCAAATGATATAAATGTCGAACACTTGATCAGATTTATTGCACTGAAGAATATTTCTCTTGATACAGATCTGACGAGTGAAGGCTAATGGCTTTAGTTTTATTACTTTTTAAGCACTTAATGGGAAAATTTAGACATTTTCACAAGACTAAGCTCCAGCAAGAATGGTACATTTAGAGAATGACAGCACAGAAGAAAGCTGTGCGATCTCTTTAGAGATGATGGCTTCAACGGCGTTATTAATGGAGAGATTCATTTCAAGTATTTATCCAGATAATTTGTCACGTAACAGTTAGGCCTGGGTGCCTCTCTGCTAAACAGGGATAGGGAAGATAAGCAGAAACTGCTGACTACAGACAAGTTTCTGCACTGAACCGTGGCCAAAATGCACAATCCTAGGGGAGAGCAACTGAAGCCACACAGAGGTTGTACAATAGGGAGCTAAGTGATACAATTGCAGATACAGATTAATCAGTTCCTGCAAGTCATTAGGGGATACACACTAGTTACCCAAGCACTGGCAAATTTAAAAAAAAAATAAAAATAAAAAAACTACCAGCCTCCTACTTTTCCATTCCAACTGTTTCCCATAAATATGAAAAGTACTTCCAAAATAGTACAAAGCAATAGTTTTGCTTGTCCAAAAAGAATTTTTTATTATCTGAAAACAAAAACAAAACCAAAAACCCAAACCGAAAGACAGCTGGGATTCCTCAGATTTCAATTAATGTCTAGATATTTATCCAATCAATCATCAAGAGCTATAAATTTCCTATATTTCTCATTAGTTACACCATTGCACAGCTTAAATCTAAACATACCTTTCCGTGATACTGTAAATTATGATGCCTAAGACATAAGCAACTGTATCAGCCATCAGAAGAGACATAAATGATGAGAGTAAGTCAATTGTAGATATGCTAAACTGAAGCTGATTTACTCCTCAATTTTTTTATGCAGAAGTATCACCAACAGAAGCACGACTAGCACACCACATCTCTTGGAGTTTGCATATATGACTTGAAAGCAGTAATGACCTGTCTCTATTAACATTAACAAGTTTTATGCACAAAATCCAATTTTCTATGGAAAACATATTTCTTCAGCATCTGCCAATAATGTTCTTTCATTAAGTGCAGATAGGAAAAGGTTTGTTTTTCCTCAAGCTCTAAATTTAAAATTGGTTTCATGACTCTGAAAACCATCTTCGGCCTTTTCAAGAAGCATGCACATGGTGAGACACTCCAGAAAGTAGCTAACCCAGCAGTATCTGGTGGGCTTAGAAATCTTAGCTTTTATTATACTGAAACCAAAAAGAATATGCAGTCATACATTTATTAACAAAACTATTAGCTTTTTTGCCTTATAGCAATTCTTCTTCTGAATTAAAGCTCCTCCAGGTGATTAAGCAGCAGTACCCATGCTCCCAGTGAGGCACTGCTGTCTCTACAGTCGATACCAACCCTGCAAAAGCCTGGCTGACCACAGCATATTGCTTTACATTCATTCTTCCAGGGAAAGCAGCAGAACCCTTGAGGGAGAACAAGTCCTTGATACCACTTTTAAAATCTAAGATAAAAGACATTTGTTTCACACATTAAGCACAAACAATTCACAAACAAATCACAAGTGTTTCACCACCACCTGAAAACAAATTTTCATTTTCCTACCACATCTGTTTCATGCCCAGTTACATTAATTGCTGATTTTAATTCCACTGTGAAGGGACCACAGTGGCTTCCCCAGAAGGCAGGACAACTTCTGTCCACATAGGAGCACTATGGCAGCAGGTGTTGCCAGCTCCATCCTGTGCCCATGGCCATAGCAAGAATAGCTAGCAGCACTCTCCCCTTCTCAGGCGTTGCTAAATCTCACCCCAACATAAGAAGGTCAAAGATGAGTGTCTTCCTTGGAAGAAGCTCTACTGGAAATTAAGGCTTCAATTGTGCATGTATATGTAAGACACAGAAGAAATTCATCTCAGTGAGACCACCATAAATAATTTGGACGACACAAGGACTTCTGGTTAAACAGTGATGCCAGCTGAGCAAAAACTGAAAATCACACATATACTGGCAGTGCTGCTGATCAGCTGGTAGGGAGTCGTTATGTTATGTCTTCGTAACGGAGGCAGCCCACATGGTCCCATCCATCTGCCAACTAACTTACCAGCTTACTTCTTAAAACAAAATGGAGCATGCATTACTAAAACAAGTCTACATAGATCACAGGAAGATTGTTACCTCTGGAAAGAAAAACATAGTGAAATATCAAAGTATGTAAAGAGAGGCTATTCAAAAAGTAGTTCCATACTGTACAGGCTTATCTCTTAGTTTAACAATAGAATACTATAATGTTCTTTTCGTTTCCCACAAAATACTAACAGGATCCTACCATGGACAGAGTCTGGCCATGCTGCTTTGGACATGTGTGCACAAACAGCTCCAGTAACTAAGGAAAAGAAATAAAAGAGCTTTATATAAGTGACCAATGTTGATTTACAGTCTATACATAAGACTGCACTACCCCAAGAATGCAGGCATCATTAAAGTGGCCATATGAACAAGACAATAAGCTTTTATAGGTTCAAGGGGTACTTTAATCCTTAGCGAAGGATTTGGGATGCCCAGATGCCAACTGCTATCCTAGCTTCATACTACATCCAGCTAAGCTTTGTATCACTTAACAAGCATCTCAAAATCCCCCACCTTGATGGGCCTGACCATCCACCAGCTGTCACTCATGACATGCAGTAAATAAAGTTACCTGTTAGGCAACTCAGTGTTAAGACTGACCAACACAGAGGCCGATCCCATCTTCTCTAAAAACTGAAATAAAATTAGTAGCTTACAGATAAAATTCACTGTGTATTTACTGTTGATGAAAATCACTCTCAAATGCTTTTTTTTCCCTTGAAGTGGGAAGAGGCAAAAGTGACCTTTAATGGTCACAAGCCTCCTTTTGCAACACCCGCAACTTACTACCGCAAGCACCCTCATCAGATCAAACTTCAATTTCAAAGTTAGTTTAAGGATTCTCTACTTTATAGAGAATGTGGAAAAATCCAGGTATTTTAAAGTTGGTAGCAGTGCTGGATGTTTTCTGGTGTAGGAATTCAGAAGACTGATGCCAGCACTTATTCCAGCTTACTACCCGCACCACCCCCACACATTCATGCAGGCTTTTAAACTCTGAATACACAAGTGCTAATCCCAGAGAAGCAAACAGTTTCAATAGGATTTGCATATGCATTCGGGAACGATTTGCAATGCATTTCAGAAACAGCTTTTGAAGAACAATCTATGCTAATAATAAACTTTGATCTTTAAAAGGTGCTTGTTACACAACAGAGGACATTACAGAAGGATTATGTTTATTACACCGGTTTTAAATGTTTGATAGCTCAGACAAAAGCATCCCTTTATTTTAAGAGGAAAAAGCACGCTATTCTCTTTAATAAATATGCCACAAACACAAACACACACACACACACACACACACCCCCCCCTATATACAACCAGCAACAATTATTCCCAGGAACCTCAAGGAACGGCTAGAAACACCAGAGAGACGCAGCAAGAGCTTCTCAAGGTGAAATCAGATTTCCCACAAGACTCCCCACACTTGATATTGCCTCCTGCCTCAGTGGTGACAGCCTCTACTTTCTAACGTGAGCACAGGTTTGGTTTCCAGGTGTTCCAAAATGCTCTGGTGATCCTCTGAGCAGGCTGGTAGTGTTCTCACAGTCAGTTTCATAGTAAAGGGTATTTTCCCTTGTGTCTGCCTTGAGACAAGACACCTTGTATGTTAGATCCTATTCTTTCATTCAGCAATACTCTGCCAGTAAAGTCATTCTGTGCTAACAAATTTAAAGTTCAGTCCAAAAAGGACACATAAAACCAAAGACCAAGGGACAACACACTGAGGATAACTAAAGAAATGAAGCTTTAGATATTTCACACTGCCCTCTGTGTTTGAGAACTTGCTGGACAAGCAGTCCAGAATACATGTTGTAATGCAGCAGATAAGGTTTTAAAAATCTGTAAATAAAAATCTAAGGAAAGTGATCATACCTTAATAAACAGCATTTCAGCAGGAAGAGAAATAAAGACAGACTATCCCCCCAAAACACAGCTAATAAGCCACAATTTAGATATGTCTCTTAGAATTAAAACAGATGCAAGTAAAAAAAAAGGTTGTTGATGTAATAAAGAAAACGTAAACTGGCACTTTAAGGAGTTCATGCTCTGCTGAAGCCCTTCTTGGCCTTTCTCTAACCTTGTGGCCAGCTCTGGCACCCTCCATTACAGCATCATTAGCAACTGCAGGGATGAAGAATCATCTTGCAACAGATATCTCCAAGCAGTAGGGTTTTTTTCAGTCCCTGTATTTGGATACATCCCCCGCAATTGAGCCCTGTTAGCAGCCGTGCTGTTCCTCTGTTACTCACTATGCAATCAGTTTGCTGTTCAGGTCACTTGGCTTGAAAAGAATCACAGAAATTGTCACTGCTCTTTTCAGCTCCTGTCACCAGCTCCACCAGGAACTGCAGCATGACAAAATTTAGCAGAGGGATGTTCTTCCATAATTCAACCTTTGTCAAGCTGACAGGACATCTGACTTATTTCTATTCTGGTTTTCCTTTTTTTCCTCTATTGAGAATAAGGCTCTGTAAGATGCAAGACAGTTTAGCAGCAGTGATATTTTCCCAAGGTGCCAACCACAACAGCAACAAAACATGTAACACAGCCTGTAAAATGATGAAGCAGGAATAAATTAGAAATCAAAAATCTATGCACAAAAAACTGAAAGCATGTTTCTGCATGATATTAAAAAATACTATATTCAGAGAGGCTTACATCTGCAATACCCTGCATTTTAAAAAAGTGGCAGTAGATTGCTACAGAATGGAAATGATACTCAACCCTTAACAGAAAAGATGAGAACAGATACTGTCACATTTCTTCAGATATGCTTACAAAACTGAACAACCACAGTCCTTCAGATTAGTGCCTATCTCCATATCAGCACATAGAATTAGAATTTAATCTGTGGGTGCAATATAGACATTACTGACACAGAGATATTCAACTGTAATTTTTAACATTTTATGGAGGACAAAATAATATGGTGGAACAATAATAAAAATCACATTTTATTTATGGCACTGAATGTATAAGCAGATGAGGCAGAGAATATCCAGAAACAAAATCCCCATGTTTATAATAACAGCTGTAGAAAAGGCAGAGATTTTTTAAAAATAAGAAATTTTTACATTTAATGTTTTACTCAAACACAACTTACATGACCCTATGAAAGGGATTGTTTATGCCTCTCACCCTCAGGTCTATCACCAATAAAAAACAACTGGCCACCAAACAGCTACCAGAGTTTCTGCTCTAGGATTTCTCTTCCAGCTTACATTAAAGGATATAAATTGATTGCACCCATTTTGCATCTTCAGTACTGGATATCTCACATATTTTGATGAATTTTATCAACATTCTTGTTTTCATTTAGTGAAGAATTTGCACATGATGAACTAGGTCTTTTGTTTATTGTACTCTTCAGAAAATGTACCAGCTGTTACCTGCTTCATGGTAGCAGCACCTCTGCGACACTATCACAGTATCACAGAATATTAGGAGTTGGAAGGGACCTCCAAAGATCATCTAGTCGAACCCCCCTACCACAGCAGGATTCCCTAAGACTAGGTCTTATCTTCTAGGTTTCAAGGAACATGCCTTACTTCATACACCTCAAACTAAGACTTAAAGAAAGTGCCATAAAACTAACATGATACAGTTTATAAGTCACATGACATGTTTTGCAGAGACGACTGTTTTCTACAAGTAACCCCAATGAATGACACACCACAGCTAAAAACTAAACCTCCATGGAATTTTTTATTAGCCCTACATCACTTGGCTCCTCTGTATGAATTAACAGCACTTCTTAAATCCTTGACCTTGGACTACACCTCCTTATCCCATTGTTTAATTCCAAGAAAAGAAAAATAGATGCAAATGTCATCAGGAGATCTCTTTCTCTTCTTTCCTCTGCTTCTTTCTGAATCTGTATGCAGCTTTGAAGAAATCTGATGGAGCAGCACAAGTCTCAGAGTCCCCAAAGTCTGCAAAGTGCCTGCAATTTTCATGAAAAGTGGCAACCAAGCAAGGACATGTGAGAGTCCCAACAAACAGCATGGCTGTAAAACCAAACTGCCAAGCATAAGGGGAACACATACAAAGTAGACCTTGTAAGTCCCAAAGGACAGCAGGAAAAAAACTTGGAACTGTAATGTATGAAGTGTGAATTTCTGTTACTCAATAAGAAAATATAAATCCAAGGGAAAAGGGGCTCCGCTATAGTTTGTTCACTCCTTGCACAAATACCTGCTATTTTCCAGTCCAGTCCTCCTGATGCTAACAGCTCTCCAGGATGAAGACTTCTTCATACTCTTGCTGTTTCTCCAGGCAGTAGACAATTTGTAGAGCTCATTTCAAGCCTTTCTAGATAATACTAATTTCAGACATTGAATCCTTTCCTCCTGTGAAGTCTAATTTATGATACCAGAACTGATGGAGAATGTACTGTTTACAGGTATGGGTCCAGGAGGTGAAATGGGAACCAGTATATCCAGGGAGATGGTCTGTGTAAACAAGAGTGGCCACTACAGAACCACCATGGAGTGAAATTCTTACTTCCAGAACTGCACAAACTAAATTTCATTTATCAATGGTACCCAAGAGCTAAGGGCATGTACAAATAAGGGCAAAGTTTCACACCAAAATTACACCAAGTTCAGAAGAATATATATGCAGACACAGACTCTGAAGACAAGCCATGTCAAATTTGTGTATTTAAATCCTTTTTTTTCTGCTGCCTTTCATTATTAAATTCTTTTCATTTTTCTGACTCAGTAATACAAAGCATCAAATAAAATTCTCTAGAGAGAGGGTATAAGATATACTAACACCTATTAAAAACTTGCTATATCTTCCCCAAGCAATAAAAAAATAGGAAAAGAAAGAAACCACTTGGTGGAATTCAAGTAGAAAATTGTTGCTTATGTGCTCGGCTACGGCATGTTCCTGGAGATATAGATAGCAAACCTAAGAGGAATACCCTCCAGCAAGCAAAATGTCTTGGAAAGGGCTGTTCCACTGCATTTGGACCTCTTGCCCCACTGCCATGAGAAGGCATTGTTCCCCTATGACGAGAGGCTAAGAAAGTTGGGGCTGTTCCAAGCCTGAAGAAGAGAAGACCCTGGGGAAACCTTATGGCAGCCTTTCAGTACTTAACGGGAGCTTGTAACAAAGATGTGGAGGGACTCTTTATCAGGGACTGTAGTGATAGGAAAAGGAGTAATGGTTTTAAACTGAAGGAGGGCGGATTTAGAGTAGATGTGAGGGAGAAAATCTTCACTGGCACAGGCTGCCTAGAGAAGCTGTGGATGCCCCACCCTGAAGTATTTAAGGACAAGTTGGATTAAGCAACCTGATCTAGTGAAAAGTGTCCCTGTCCATGGCAGCAGGGTTGGAACTAGATAATCTTTAAGGTCCCTCCCAAGCCAACCTATTCTGTGATTCTATGATTTTTATTTTACTTTTATTATTTTTTTAAAAAAGAAAACACAGTAGATAGCTAAAAAAACTCCTTTCACATGAGATGAAGAAAACTTAAATTTGTAACTTTTGAACACTAACAGCTGTTGCTGATATTCATATTTAAGAGCAATAATCAAGTCTAGAAACACTGCCCATCAGTGCCAGGAACAAAGCTGGTAACAGATCAAGGCCTCAGCTGACAAGACCATTCCCAAATCTGGTGTGCTGCCCTCACAAGGAGATAAAATCCAAGTCCTTAACCACTCAGTGCCCATAAAACCCAGGGCACCGACCCGCTGCTCACAGCCAGGCAGCAGACCAGGCCCTGTGCCCAGCTCACCAGGCCGCTAACCAATTACAACGCTAACTGCCCCAAGTTCTTAGCTGGGAGGATGCCAAACACCACCCGAGCCCTCCCAGCATAAGCCTTCTGCGAGAGGAAAGGCAGTGCGGCGCGTCCAGAAGCACTCAGGCAAAGCTTTGAGCTCCTCGGGGAGGGGGCGAGGAGGGGCCTGTCCCGCCAGGGCTGCTGCTGCACCGCCCCCTGGCGGCCGCGGAGGAAGGCACCGAGCCCGGCCCTAGCTGCTGCGGCGCATTCTCTACTTGTGGAAGGTGACCTTACAGCGCTAGTTCTGCTTTAACTTATGCGCCAAGGGGTTCTCAACACTAACGGGGTCTGAGGGTTTGCTGCTCCAGGCTAAGCCGTTGTACTAAGGACAAAAATGACATCCCTTTCGTTTCTCCTTCTTAAAAGATAAATACAATACAAATATCTGGACCTTAAATACCGAAAAGATTTTTTCCCCCCATTGTTGCTGCAGCACGGAGCTGCATGTCAAAGTGTTCCCAGGCTGAACCAGTCCATCTTTGACCAGCCTAAGCAATGAGCAATCAGGGCAGCACATCACTTCGGATGCCATACCACAGCCATAGGCACTCTCAGAGAAGCCCCTGCTGTGCCTCACCAAAACCAAAGGAATCCCAGGAGCCAGAGGACCCGCTCCTCAGCTCTGCACCGCACTTGGGCCCAGGGTGCCCCAGCACTCCGAAAACAAAGCAGCCTTCGGGCTGTATCTGGGGATAGAGTGAATATTGCCTCTTCCTAAAACAGTTGTCAGCAGAATAGGTCTGAGACTTCATTTACTTGCCATTAGACTGATTAACATCCTAATGAAAACACATCTATAAAAGCTGACTTGGTAATACTGACAGCAAGTGACAGCCTTTCCCTGCGGTCCAGCTGTATGAGGATTAATTTGCCATCTTCCAACCCATAACGGAGAATTGGCACTTCAAGGTACATCTTTCACACAGAGCTGCTCAACATAACACAAGAAATATTATTTAGATTTGGAAATAAAATATTTCTGGTAGCTGTTTACAGACTCAATAATAAAAGATTAGTTTAATTTGCAAATAAAATATCCACAAACTACAGCAACAGCACAGCACTAGAGCTAAAGGTCCAAATTGTGAGGCAGCAATGGCCTCTCTCATTATATACCTGTAACTCCTGCCTCAATATTCACAGGTTTATCTCTATTTTGGGCATTTTTATTCCAAAATTTGTATTACAGCCATCCATACAAAGTAAAACCTCCCAAATCTGCATTTGATGACTCATGTAACAGGTACATATACCCTATGGCCACAACAGAATGAGTTATTTGAGTTTTCACCTGCTCCCTTGTTTAGGGCACACACCAAAGTACTAAAAGACAAAACCTAGCCCTACATAAACTCCAGCCCTAACCAACGCATTTTTCCTAAGACAGACATGGCAGCAACAATGTCATCCATGCTAAGACAAGTAAGCTGCATCAAAAATCTTCCACCAAGTGATCTTCACAGGATGCAATGTGTCTACAGCACCCTAACATGGATGTTTTAAACCTTGACACTGCAGAAATCCCTTCCCAACAAGATTCATCAGTAACAGATATATACACAAATATATACATATTCACCAAAAAGAAATACAGTTCTATGTGTTCCTACTAACTACACAAGATTGGCTTCATCTCCCCAAAACTAAGTACTTTTAAAGTTATAATGCTAACATGACTAACCAGTAAGTTTTTAGCATTTTGCCTAAAATGTACAGTTAGAGTGGTAAGCCAGTAACATGAAGGATCTCAACACTGAAAATTTATGCTAGAAGATGTAAATCTCTTTTATACTGTGATCACTAGCAGGCATAGAACCAAAGTGAACTGCTAAACTACAGTAACAGACTCAACTCTAAATTGAAATAAGATTAAAAGCCTCTTGTTTCACACCCAGTGATGGTAAAATTTTATCCTCTAAATGTCTGAACATTTGCTGCTCCTTTGCAATGTCAGAGAATTGCATAGCACCCAGTTAAATGGGTCAAAGAAAATCTGAACATAAAGCCGGGAAAGACGTGCAATTATGAATACATCATGAACAAAAATAAAAGCAATTTTTATGCATTAATGGTACATCAAGCTAATTCAAGAAGGGTAAAATCATTAAAAAGCCATCCTGGGGCAGTACACAGTCATTACAATACTGTGCTGACAAGGAATATTAAAATAATCATTTCCAATGTCATTGATAAAATCTATTCTGATAAGCAGGAAAAAAAACCAACCACTCCTAATTCTTAATTGGGAAATCTGAAGCAAAATGGATCTTATTAGCATTTGATCTTAGTTTCAAAACATAATTCCCCTGTCCGACAATTCCTAATTCCAAATATTAAAAGCTCAAAAAAAAAATCATTTCTTGTCCTCCAACGTTGGGTACATTATTCAGCCAGGCCCCTAGAACCTGACATTTTTCATTGCAGACTGAAATTCAGGGCCTGCTGATGCAGCTCCAACTTCAAGCAGCATCAGAGATTAGACCCAAGTGGGACAATGCTGAAGGTTAAAAACAGTCCTCTAAAATGTTCAAAATCCTGCTTCACTTTAGAGTACAAATTTTTACACAAAACAGGTGATTGTCACATCACAGGATGCCTGAATACTCCTTGCACTTAGGGAATTACGAGTTCTATGACAGTATCAAAACAGCTTAATTTATAAATTATTATTAGGGTATAGAAAAATGGGATTCATCATATGTACATTTCCAAAGGCTAAGAACCAGCATCCTGACAACAGCTGTTTACAAATCATAGTTTTCAGTTTCTTAGAACATTAAAGAACAGTTATCTAAAAATACATAGATGCACATTCAGCATTCATTAAGTGTTTCTAATGATTGGTTTGTCAAAGAAAAGCCTGCTGTAACTTGGACTGGTGACAGGGCTTTAGACAATTGAAGTTTACAGAGATTCAGATTTATCAACTCCCTGGCAATTCAAAGTTTCTGAAAAAAACAGAAAAGAGAGTAAGAACAAGGTGCTTTTGGTCCATAAATTATGTATGTAAATCCCAGCTGATACAAACTACTGCTTAGTGTTTGACTTGATTAAAACAGAAGTCGTTGCATGCAAAGTGAGGGCATCAAAACAAACATGACTAAATCAAACCCAATTTCACCTATTGCATCCACTGCAATATCCACATTTTCAAAAGAGCCCACAAACCAAACAAAAAAACCTCAGCCATAGCAATTAACATTGTTCTAGAAACATAACAGAAGTGAACATAACAGAAGTTCATCAAACAAGCCAGGGAAATCTGTGGGACCTTAGTCAACATACTGAAATATCCTCACAGACCTACCAAAGCAAAAGCTTGGAGCATGTAAACACCAACCATTACTTACCCTGGCATAAAATAAATAGTGATTAAATCCTATGGATACTCATCCAGCTGGCAGCAACTTCAGTACACAGAAGGCAGTCTGAATAGGTAGAGTAGCTCCATGTCTTCCAAACAGCTACTAGCTTGTCAACTATTTTTCCTCAGCTACAAACAATAAAAAACCTGTCTCATCCATTCATCTATTAATGAAATGCAGTAATTGGTCTGTATCCCTTCTAACTTTGCTGAAAAACAGTTAATTGATGAAGGCTGCTGCCACTGTCTCAGGGTTTCCTCAAAATAATAGGAAATGCTTAAGTGCATACTTTGTGAGGACCTCTACTTTGTCTCTCCTCCCCTCATCCGTGCTTTTCCTTGTTCCTTGACAAAATCTACATCAAGAAGTGTTTTTTTTTCAAGTCAGACTAGGCTTTCTAATGTGAGCTAATTGGCTCTATTTATTCTGGAG
Source organism: Galbula dea (assembly GCA_013399015.1). Taxonomy (NCBI): domain Eukaryota; kingdom Metazoa; phylum Chordata; class Aves; order Piciformes; family Galbulidae; genus Galbula; species Galbula dea. Next base: position 1,618,043 of record VWZX01001545.1, read on the forward strand.
AGGATCTGAACACCAAGAGAAGTTATTAACTAGCACTGTCTGCTCCTTGCTTTGGAGCAAACGGGGCTCAAAAGCTCCTTGACAGGGAGCAAAGCAACAGCCCCTCAACAGGTTGCACTGCAGAATTCACTTGGGTTTGGGGTTTTTAAAATGAATTTAAACCACTGGTATGGAGTTCAGGTCATGCTACCAGGCAGACCTTTGGCTCCCTCTTGAAGAGAGGTCCCAATTCCTCTCATGTAAGACGAGGAAGAGCCACTCCAGTTTAACAGCAGCTGCAGAGAAGATGTGATACCAAACAGAAGCCAGCAAGGTGATGGACTGGCTGTGCACAGTCAGACTCAAAGGACTAAAACATTCTACGGTGGATGTGTCAGCAATGTTAAGTCACAAGCCATTCTGGGCAATTTTATTAAATTACATAAGGTGTGGTTATATACATTTTTATATTCCATGCCTATCAACACAAAAAAAGTTGAAACAAAATTGGAGTGTGTGTGTGAGGCTTTCCCAGCATTAATGGTCATTAAAGCATTGGGGATGCAGCCAGCACCTATAGAGCTGGCTGGTGCCAAGTGTCAGCCCTCCCCAGCACGCCATCTATATCCCAGACAGCCTCCTGATGAAGGATAGGTCACTTTTTTTTTTCTAAAGGAAAGATCATAGAACCACTTTGGTTGGAAAAGTCATTTAAGATCAATTGAGTCCAACTCGTAACCCAGCACCACCAAGCTTACCACTAAGCCACGTCCCTCAGCACCACATCTACACATCTTTTAAATCCCTCCAGGGATGATGAGTCCACCATTTCCTTGGGAAGCTTGTTCCAGTGCTTGACAACACTTTCAGGGAAGAAATTTTTCCTAACATCCAATCTAAACCTCCCCTGATACAACTTGAGTCCATTTCCTCTTGTCCTATCACTTGTCACCTGTGAGAAGAGACAAACCTCCACCTTGCTATAACCTCCTTTCAGTTTAGGAACTTAAAAACTTCAAACTACTTCATTCTACCCATTACCTTTCGAAAGTTTACATATAGACTATAAAACGCCACTAAAAACATCATTATGCCTACACCAAACCTGAACATCCGAGAGTTGCACAAACCAAGTGACATTTAATCAAGCTCTCACCATTAACAACTTGCACTGTTCATTCACACCCCCTCATTTAACAGGGTTAAGAAGTTGCTTTGTTTCCTGCTGAAATAAACAGCAAAAATTATCAGGAATTGGATTTGGTCCCAGACATGTCTGGCAACTGTAACACATTCATACAGAAGCATTCCTAATCCTATTCTTTGGCAAACATCGAGTAGTTGGTTGACTGCCATGTAGGTAAACCAAACCTTGGCATTTCTTAAGCACATGAACTTTGGCAATTCTTTCTACTTACTACTGAAATTTAACAGAAAGACAAATAAGCTTCCTGGAAGCTTACAAGTTCATCACACTAGCTTTGTGCCAAGAGACCTCTCTCAAAAGATCCCAGAGAGAGAAAGAAAGAAAAAATTAAGAGTAGACTGTACAAACACCAGGACTGGAAATATATCATTAAAAATCTAACTATAGCTAGCACTCAGAAATAAATGTACTAACAAAAAACCCTAATGGTTCTTTGAAAGTCGTATTCAAAACAAAAAATCTAGGCAGTGAAAACAGCAATTTTGAACTGCAACTCGTTCAAGAGAAAAAAGCCAGTGAAGCACAAAGATACAGCTTCAAATGCTTTTCTCTGAAATTCTACCCAAAGTATGGGTTAAAACACCCTTATTTGGAATTAAACCACAGCACTACTTTCAGTGTGTGCACATTTATATATTTTCAGTATTAAAAAATGCAAACGTTTTGCTTTTTTCCCCTATTAAAAAATCAGAATGTCTTGCTTTGTTTAATTTTAGTTCTCTCTGTACTCCCCTCTGACAGATATAGACTGTCTCACAGAATCACGGGTGGCACAGGTCTTTGCAATGAAACGCTGGTAACAGCCCCCTACTCCCCAGAACTAAGGACCTCTGAGAAGTATTTCAGCATAATTAGGAAGATTTTTACGTGCAATGAAGAGCTGAAGTGTTCAGCCACTAGACAGCCACGGTTAGAAGACAGCAAAGCCCCAAGACACCTGGCTGAATTTCCACTAGAGGGTGCACGAAGCCCATCTCATACAGCACAAACCAAGTTCGTAATCTCTTCTCCAGCCACACAAGTTCTTCCAAGGGGTAACTACTCCAGAATAGTTAAGATAGTCAGAAAGTACGGCTGTTATCCGTTTTTTGAGATGGCATACAATGATCCAAAAAACCTGCTCCAAGGGAATCTAGAACATTGCTGCTAATGAAGTCTTAAATCGCCCCCAAACAGCCAACTTTACTTCTAAAGCCATAAATAAGGCTGTCAACTTTGAACACTCCATGAATGTACTCAGTTACTTCTCATTACTTCCCTATTCCTATCATTTCTCTCAGTTTATTCTCACTTTCTCAAATGTGCAATACAATTTTCTACTATTTTGCACAAATAGTTTCTCAGCCTCTCCACAAACACTAAATCTAAACAAAGGAAACTTAGCTAGAATTAAGCAAGCACCGAAGAAAACTGAAAAATAAACAAAGACTAAACAAAGTACCTTAAAATGCTTAAGACTAAAGGTGCTGGTAGAGAATACAACAGTGTACATATGCTGTGTTCAGCATAAGGAGCCCTCTACTTTGCTTAAGATAATAAAACAAATCCCTAAGAACAAGCATTTTCTTTAGCTAAACATTAGTGAACACTTGCAAAACATGCAAGTAACTTGAGCTATCAGATGTTGGTGGTTATTTTTAACAAAAGACAGTTACAGCATTATCTGATACGCTGGCTGAAAAAAGGAATCCTTACCATCTTGGAAGACTCTCTCCACATTGAGTCCATAAGTAGCACAGGTTTCATAGTAAGTGCATCTCTTGAGATCATTCGATAACTTCCTTGCTCTGGCATCGTCTATGACACGTGGATTACTGGAACTTATAGCATCTGCAGCAAGAGGAGGGGAAAGAGAGAAAAAACATATTTAAATACAATTTGAAAACATCATCTTACAATTACCAGTACCCAAGCAGTGAATCTAAGGACACACACTGAGACACTTAGAATTTTTAGGAAACAACAGGGGTACACATCACTCCAATGTTATACTTTGTTACTAAAAATACAGGCATGATGACTGATTCTACAAAGCAGGAAAGAAACAAAAATGGGTTTGGTTACCTTAAAAATCTGTTTAGGTCACTAACTACAAAATCTACACAATCAGATGAAAGAACATGAGCTCTGCTGTAAAGCATACTTAGAAAAGTAAATGGCTGATGATGATCATTACTTAAAATTATTCTGAAGACTCCAATAAATACCAGCACTGGCTTACAAGTAAACTTCACCTAGAGAGTGTGAAGCACAAAAGATGACATGTTTGTAAGGACCAGAACATTTTCAGCAGAGGAATAATGAGATAGGGAAAGAAATGGTACCAGGTATTACTGCAGCATTCAGAGGAAGTGTTAGGTTTGCATGTGGGAGATGCTTTTCTGAAAACAACAACGAGCCAAACAAAAAACCTACAAAAAAACCCCCCAAACCCCAAACCAAACCAACCAACAAACAACCAGCCAAACAAAAAACCTACAAAAATACCCAAAACCAAACAAACCAAAATCCCAGAAAACCAAGCTATGCAAACCTAAGACAACTGGAGTGAGAGGATTAAATCATGATGGCAGATAAATACAACTATACAAGACTGCAGTTATGTTGCTAAAAATCTCAAGTCCAGCTCTTCCCTCAGTTCCTCATGTGTGCTCTTTTTGGTCCCTCCTTCCTATTTTTTTTTTAGGCTAGTTCTCTGCCTTTTGCTCTGTTTTGCTCTGGCACAGAGAGACAAGTTGGGCTGGAAGAGAAGCACTCTGCTGAACCCCAACCTTGAACTCATGGGCAGACACAAACCACCTCAGGCAAGGCAAACACTCACCAGTTTAACACGACACACATATTTTTCACATATTCCCAGATCACACTGCTGACCTGGCTTTTGAGTCACAGCCAAGATTGGATGCAGGAAACTCATCAGAAATGACCGAGTCTCAAACCTTGATGTAAAGGCACCCAAGAGACACTGTGTGAACATGTTCCACAGACTGTAAAAATAGTATTTTTCTAAACAAATAACACCACTTTGGACTTCTCTGAAAGAGCTACTTTTTGTGTGTGCTTTCTAACTGCAATTTCTAGAGCTTATCCATAGGAGATGAAAAACACTTTATATATTGGATATATATATTGTTATATTGCCTTAAGTCCATATTTCCTACAAAAATAAAAGACAGAATAGATCTTTACCATATTTTTAATACAAAGATGTCTATGCTTGGTGATCCAAAAGCTACTGAGAAAGGTCTGGCCAATTAACTCCAGACTGGAAGTAGCAAAACTGTGTCAGCACCTAGCTTAATAACACCTGAGCTATTAAACCTGCCCATCAACTAATTACCCCTGCAAGTTGTCTTGCCAAGTTCCTGGAGGAGATACTATTCTCACATGTCGCTGGAGCTACTGCAAAGACATGAAGTATGTGAAAGTTCCCTTCTTACACCTATAAGAAATCATCCCAAAATCTGGGTGGAACTAAGTTTTGCAGCATGTCTTGAAGACCAAGGGATTCAAACTGTTAGGGAGCAACAGAGAGGAAAACATGTCTAAGTGCATAGTATTTGTTTGACTATTTGTAACTGGCAATATCATGAACAAATCTTAAAAAGCAACTTTCTTTTTGCCAGGAGTAATTGATGGTACCACAGTAATTGATCAGCTGGCACAGCATAAAACATTAGAAGAGGAGACAGCAGTATGACCTGTTCTACAGATCTCAGCAGCTACCACCCAGCCATCATAGCAGAGTTTTCAGAATTCTCCTAAAAATCTGCTACTATCCATGGTAGCAAAACTACCTTTGTTCTTATGGGAAAAAGCGCTTCAGCATGAGCACGAAGTCAATTACCATTGCAGTGCTGTATCTGAGGCTCAGGTCTGGGCATGAAATGACCACATCTTAACTAATGTTATTGCTACCTTCTCACAAGGTCCAATAAATAAAACCAGAACAGTTATTTGGAAAGCTAACGGCAGAAATGGTGTTTTAATCAGCAGAGGGCGCTGGAAACATTTAAGCAGAAAGGAACTGATGAGCAACACCACCGCTTCGAAAAGTTTGACTGCTGAAGCAAATTCACTGCCACAGCCTGGCCCACCACAGAACAACGAGGCAGTGGAGAAGCACATCTGGAAGCATGAGGCAAGTGCTAGCAATTGTTGAGAGACTTATTTCCCAGCTCATTTCTAAAATAATGATCAAAACCAACGTGCTGGCTGTCAAACAGGTGCATTTCAAATATATTTTTAACAGATATATTTATGTATTTCGTGTATTTCATTTCAATCCACAGTTTAAAGTTAAAAAGCTATACTTTTTTTCTGATGCTTACTCTTAGAATTAGCCAGATTTCCATCTTCAGCAACATTTTGAAAAAGCTCCTTAGCATCAGTGCTGCAACAGAAAATGTACTTAAAAAAATCCCAACAGATTCCTTTCAAGTAATAATGGGAATGAGATGGAAAACCATACCCCAAAGTGTCAGAAGTGCAGAAAGAAAAAACACAAGGAAATGTTTCCCCCTCTCCTTTTTCAAATACAGTTTTAAGCTGACAGCATGGCCCTTCAGAGCAGTTCATTTCTGCTTTTTGGCTGTAGTTTCTGCTACCCTAGGACTTTTTGTGTACCTACTTCTCTTTTCATTTGTTATCATCTGTTTCCACCCCATAGCTCTGGCCATGCTTCCTCTGCATTCATGTGGCAGTGCTGGTGGCACAGCTCTGCAGGCAGGCAGGGAAAGCAAACCACTTCCTGACCACAATGCTAACAAAAGAATAAGCTGAGAAAGCAATGTAAAATCTTCAACACCACCAAAACCAGCGGGATAAAATAAAAAGAAAGATGCCCAAACACCAAAGAGCAAGTCATGACATTAATATTCTTCCTCTAACACAGCACATGGCAAAATGTTTCAGTGGGAATGAACTCACAAAAATGTCTGCACTATTACTTCCAAAACAGCAGCTATGTAAGAATTCCTCAGTTTTGGTAAGAATTGCCACGGGGGGACATCTACACAGCTAGGTGTAGAGCAGCTGCAACTCTTGGGTGTCTATGCAGCAAACCAACTGCAGTATAGGAAACTGGTGAGACACTCATGTGATGCAATGGCAAAACAAGGCAGGGAATATCCAGCCTGCTCAGATGGAAAAGAAACTGAAATATTGGTGGTACTCTCATCACATTTTCCCATAGGAGAGCTTGAGACAAGCTTGAGATGTGTGCCAATGTGAACCTCCTGAGATTCAGAAGGCCAAGTGCAAGGTCTTGCACCTGGGCCAGGGCAATCCCTGATATCAGTGCTGGGTGTGGGATGAAGGGATGGAAAGCAGCCCTGCAGAGAAAGACGTTGGGATATTGGTGAGTGAAAAGAGGACATGAGCTGGCAATGTTTGCTTGCAGCACAGAAAGCCAAGGGCATTCTGGGTTGCATCAAAAACAGCATTGCCAGTAAGTCAAGAGAAGTGATTCTGCCCCTCTGCTCTGGTGAGAGCCCAACCACAGTGTGTACAGTTCTAGAGTCCTCAGCACAGGAAAGACAAGGACCTGTTGGAATGGGTCCAGAGGAGCCCACAAAAATGATCAAAAGGGCTGGAGTGCCTGTCCTGTGAGGACATGCCTGGAGAAAAGAAGGCTCCAGGGAGACTATGTTGAAGACTTTCAGTATGCCTATAGAAAAGATGAGGACAGTCCTTTTAGCAGGCCCTGTTGGGACAGGAGATTTATCCTAGATATAAGGAAGAAATTCTTTATGAGGGTGGCAAGACACTGGCACTAGTTGCCCAGAGAGGTGGTAGAAGCCCCATCCCTGGAACCTCAAGGTGATGCTGGACCTGGCTCTGAGCAATATGATCTAGTTGAAGACGTCCCTGCTCACTGCAGGGGGGTGGGACTAGATTATCTTTAAAGGTCCCTTCCAACTCAAACCATTTTGTGATTCTACACTCTACCATTCTATAGCTGTGTCTGGCTGCTGCTACAGAATGAGTTTTGGAAAAACAGATTCAGGGGGGACTGGGGGTGACATTGTTTCGGGTGGCAAAAAGCAACATTTCTAGTTGATTTAAATGGGGAAGACCCCCAGTCAGCGGTCTCCCTAAGACACTGCACAGAGTCACTGTTCAGTTCTGATTCTTAACACACTGTAGGAGGATTTTAATCTGTCTGCCTCTAAGCAATGTCAGGGTACTGACCACTTCTAGACTGCCAAGCTAAAGGAATCTGGTTTAACTTCAGACCTTAAGCTATAGAACTGTCTCACCTGCCCAAATTCAATATCAGCATCTCCCTACTGATCAAGAAAACCACTGTGATGCGCAAGCTCTAAAAATACTTTTAAAAATGTTCTGGTAAATCATCACTGCTTAAGTCCTACACACCTTGTCCAAAGAGTTTCCCATCTGAAACCTGTCCTTGCAATGCCACAGCCCTGCAGCAAGCAAGCTGAGGAAGCTCAAATGGCAGATCACCACCTTGCTGATTAACTGGCAGTTTATCCACAAGCTCTCACCATCAGATGAATGGCAGTGCTGATGCAAGAAAGGGGAAAGGACAGGACATGGCGTTGCCAGCCTGAAATAGTGTATAGGGTCACAAAAACCAGGCTCATAAATCAGGACTGCACTTACCCTGGGTTCCCACTAGTACCATTGGGATTTCACTAGTGTTCCGATAGTTAGCCATACGGCTGTAGTAGTGGTAAACAGTCTGGAAGCTAATTTCATCTTCCAAGCTGAAGACAAATATAACAGCATCCACCCACATGGCAAACTGCAGAATAAAAATGGAAAAGGCATATTGTGAGAGAAGAAGTGAAGAGGAAAAAAAAATGTAAGAGAAACATTGTTACCTTACTTGGGGAGAAACAGACATTGGATAAACTTAGTGACAATAACAAAGGCCTTAAAAGTGACATGTTTCTACATGTTTCATTTCATCACTCTGCAAGTGACAGGGATCTAGGATACACAAAGGTTCTTCCCCATGCTCACAACTGCATCTCTTCACCAGTGTATGATATTACAAGCCAAGCTACTATCAGCGCACATTGGTTTTAAGTCACAGAAAAAGAAAACATCATGGCCTCAGATTTCTGTATTTGTGAATTATAAATGAAAAGCACTTATCTGGAGGCATTTGAGTGCCCTACTTCGTATGTGTTGTTTCCCCACCCTGTGCTTTACATGCAAGCATGCATGCTGATGTTTCTGTTAATGCCAGGACAAGTATTAAGGCTGTGGCTTTCCAAGCATCGCTAGTATTGTCACATCTTGACCAATTTCCAAAAACACTCATTTCAGATTTCCCCTTCTTTGCAGTACAGACACTCCTAATAATTGAGGAAGCACTACGGAATGTCTCGTTCAGCTTTCAGTGTGAAAGCAAACTACTCTCTCTTGGCATTAGAAACTGCTAAAAGAATGTATGTACACAGTGCTGCTTAAGTGACCATGCAAGTGAAAAGTTTTAGCTCACAAGTGAAAAAAATTGTTTAAACACATTTAGTGTAACAGTCAACAGACACAAAAAAAAGACATAAAAAAAAAAACCACTGAAGTTAAGCTTACCTCACTGCCTTTATTTTTCCCTAAGTGACTCCACTCCTACCCAAATTTAGACCAATGGAAACAAGTTTCAGCCATTGGTATTCAATACTCTTCATTATCTTGCTACTACAATATACTACGTAGATTGGGGACGCACTGAACATACAGAGCGCTGCAAGGAGGTTCCTTTGGGAAACATTTTGCTGAGTTTTACAAGACTAATCTAGCTTTGTAAGCACTTACCTCAGCCCTACCAACTGCTTCAATCACTAGTTTGTAGATTTACATGATGTCAGCTTTTAGTAAGACACCCCAAGGTGGCATATGCAACAAAAAGCAAACGATAGTATGAATCTGGAAAGCTCCTTACATACTTCAGTTGCCGAGCTCATTAAATTTTCCTTTTCAGAATCAAGAGCTAGTAGTATTTCTTGTCTATTTTTCATATGGCAACTTAGCTGGTAATTTAATTTAATGTGCATAGTCATGATTGTATTGTACTTGAAACTAACACTACCTCATCTCTTAAGGTCATGGTGTAAAACCAGCCAAAAATATTTTTGAGTTTTTCAAGACAATCAGAAGGACAATCTTCTAGATAGTAACAATAGGATTGTTTACACACAGCATAGTTATTGCCAGAATAAGGCCAACTACCATGTTACTGAATTTGAACTACTGAAACCAGAAGATCTAACCAAAGGAACCAGAGACAGAATCATTACTGTGGAATTAGTTTTGGTCTTACTATAAAATGTTTCTCACTGACTGGACTCGGCAGCATCACACCAAGGACTCTTCCTTACCTCTACAACATCCTTAAAGCATTAGTTTGGAAGCTAACTAAATTTTATCTCTAAATTTTATTAATGTTTCCTCAGTGTGTAGCAGCACCTTTCTAATGAAGATTATTTAACAAATCCAAAGGGTGGTCATTCAGTGCAGTTCCTCCAGATAAAATATTTCCAAAAATGTCTTATTTCTCATTTAACATTAAAATAAGTTTCAGTTTTGTGGGTATCAGACCTGTAATATTAAAAACTAAAGGAATTTTTGGAAACACACACAAGGTCTGGAGAGCCAGGATGTCTTATGCACACCACTGCAGGGAATGGCTTGAAGTAAGAATGACAGGTCAGCTGCTGATACATAAATCCATCTTCAGACCTACTACTGTCATTAAGCAGATCTGTTAGTTCAAGAGAAGCCCAAACAAAACCAAATTATAAAACCAGTTTTAAATTAAAAGAAAAAAGTATGACAGCTAATTATAGCACAGTTGCTGTGCCACTCAGGTTTTACAATAGGAGGCCACTATATTTTTAAAAGATCACAGCAAGAGTAAAAACAAACCTAGTTAGCAGAAGAAATAGTTAATATTCACAAGCTGAAGCAGCATTAGCTAGTGCAACTCTCCACCTTCTTACTCTACGAAATGAGGGGGTTTTTTCCTTAACTATTTTAATCTTTGGACAATCTTACATTAGACAAAAAAAAGGTGGACAATAGATCCAGAAAGCAAGTTTTCAGGTTAGTTTGTTTCTGTTCCCTTCCTGCCAAAAAGAAGGGGGCAGTGAACTGAGACCTGAGCTGTAGCCTCTGCACTGCAGTGGGGAAGCCTCCCCAACCCAGTGCCGCTAAATGCCGGTTCAGCTCCTTACCTATTGAAGTTGTAACTCTATGGCAGTCATCCACACAGATACACTGTACTGTTGCAAAAAGCAGAACCTTAAGGCTAAAATAACCAAGTCTTTCTATATTATAAGCAAAGAGTGAGAGGTAAATGTTTTTGTTTCAATAGTAGCCTATTTTCATTCCACGGTTATAAATACTCATTAACCCAGAAGTAAACTTCTTATTCCTAGAATTAATAAGCAGATTAAACATCTTTAATAGACATGTGACTTTAAATTATACCCAAAAAATCCAAAGAGAATTTGCATGTGAGAAGTCTTCTGAAAGGTGAAACAGCACTAACACCCCTTAAGCCTTTCCATCCTTGTGATTTGCAGAAGAAACACATTTCAGTCACAGCAGTAATTAAACCCCTCAAATATACCTAGCAGAGATCAAAAGCAAAACATCTCTGTTCATTATTTAGCTCAAACCAACTCTGCAAAACTAATTCTTCAGGTATAAAAATATTTAGGCTGCTGTGTAACCTTTTTATGCTTTTATGTGAGTGAATGTTCTCTCAAGCATCAGTGCCTGCAAACTGTTGTGTACTTCAGCCAAATAATTCACAGCCTCATACAGAGCACTTCCTTTAGGCTCCTGTCTCACACGGCTGCAGATGTGTCAGCGACACTACTTTTTTGTTTATCTTTTAACTTCCTTCCAGGATGTCTCTCTTGATCTCCATTTCCTCCACCTCCCTTCTCTTCTCCTTTGTTCAGGAACCTTCCCCCATGCTCTAATCCTCCTGCAGCTCATAAGCAATAGTGGAGCATTGAAACCCAAGCTGCTGGTGCTGGCACTGCTCCCGTTCAGCTGTTTGGCGATAGCACAGTTCCGGCTGCTAGGTTTTGGTTGTTTGTTTTGGGGTTTTTTTGGAAGCTGATCCACCACTATACAGCAAAGAAAGGCCAGTGACAGCCAACACTCTTGAGGAACCCCCCTAATGCCCAGGTAAGAAGAGGCAGAGGAGATACAAGGAGGATGCCTGAAGGAAAGGACACTGCCTGCAGCTGGGCTGGCAGAGTCTGCAGAGATTCAAGCATCACCTAAGCAAATACTCAAACCAGAGTAATGGAATCAAGCAACACAAAACCACAAGTGTCTTCTCAAAGGCAAATCTCAACAAGTCGCCTTCTATAAGACAAGGAGGTAAAACACGATACAGAGACACCAAGTAAGAGATCCAAAAACTCTGTGGTGCTGAACTAAAACTCATGAAGCTGAGTCTTAAAACAGCACAGGGAGCAACATGTGGAAGTAACAGGGAATGCAAAGATTTGTACACAAGTATGTGTGTCACTGCATACATCTACTTTGTATTTTAACAATCTGGAGACTCTGACTGGAACAAATCCTAATATTATGTAATTTTGTGGGCACTGGAAGCATACTGATTAGGCATTCAATATGGGGCCTGTAAGAAAGAAAAGGACAATCTTTTTAGCAGAGCCTGTTGCAACAGGACAAGGGGTGATGGTTTTAAACTAAAAGAGGGGAGATTTAGGCTAGATAGAAGGACGAATTTTTTTACAAGGAGGGTGATGAAACGCTGGCACAGGTTGCCCAGAGAGGTGGTAGAAGCCCCATCCTTGAAAACATTCAAGGTCAGTTTGGACAGTGCTCTTGAGCCACCTGATCTCTTTGAAGATGTCCCTGCTCACTGCAGGGTGGGGGATAGACAAGGTGACCTTTAAAGGTCCCTTCCAACCCAAACCATTCTATGGTTCTATAAGCTAGCCATGCATCTTTAGTATACAGTTTCATAACACAATTGAAAACCCAGGTAACTTCTAAACAGCATATTTTTCACCTGAAAGAGAAATATACTTTTTCCCAGCAGGAAGATGAACAGGATCCAGGAAAGAACAGAACAAAGTCATTTCTCTTAAAGGACAACTTTTTAAAAGAAAGGAAACAGTGGTGTTAGGCTGGTAAAGCTCTATATATGCAATGCTCACCTGTGCCTCTGGAGGGCCCCCTTCATCTCTAATCAGCAGCAGATAGCTTTGTCCATCAACTACTATCTCTTTCTTGAATCTCCCACCTGTCACACAAAGTAACTCATTACAGAACAGAAAAGGCAAAAAATACAAACAGAAAAAGGCTTCACTTGTGGAAAAGGTGCCCTTCAGAGCTTTCACAAATTAATGAACTACTGTGAATATAAGTTCACATACGTATGTGAAACTACTATACAGAAACTACTGAAGAAAGTTAAGTCATGTACTTTTAACAGCTAATGCAGAAAAAAATCCAACAACTGTATTACAAACACTAACTCCCATGTCAAATGTACCTGGTTGTGATATAAAAATAGGCACCTTTTTTAAATATAATGGTGAGAAACAAATCTCTAAGAAAGGCAAACATGGGACAATTGTATATCATGTATTAGAACTAAAGTAAATTTCCTCTGTGAATTAGCATTTCCTCAAGAGAAGCCCAGTTCTTACAGCACACATGTAATGTTATGAAAATGATACTTCTATATTCACAAACCACAGTTAGAAGAAAATACTAGACACATGTTAGACAAAAAAATCTACATGGTGGTACCTTCATAGAGATGTACTAAACTAACAGAGAATGTCGTGCCACTTACTAGCAGGATGAAATAAAGACCTATTTTGGAGATCTAGATAAAAAGAGTGGAGTTGTAGCCTCCAGCTAAATTCTATTCTTGATGCTATTATTTCAGGCAGATGTGGAATATTGAGTGCTTGTGAAAACCAAAGAGCTAGCACTCAACCTAAGAAACCAAACTGGGGCATGCAGCTGCCTCGGAACCTTCTCTCTCCACTGGCCTCATGTGGACTTCAAATATGACCCAAGGGCAGAACTGGGATTACTTTCCTTTGGGGTTAAGCATACTCTGTGTATCCTGCTGGGTCTCATGACGGACTTCAGATAATGACAAATCACATTTAGAGCTTCTAGTGTGACCAAGCCTAAGCCAGGATTAGGAAACATTGCCTGCCTAAGTAGTTGGGTTGCATTTAGGCTCCTCTCCTGCAAGCAAAACCAGTCTTATCTCCCCACCTAAGCCACAAAGGCCCCAAGGCCTCGATACTTAGCATCGCCCAACTGCCTCACATCTGAGTTTACCAGACTAAGATAAAACATATCTATTAGCACACCCTAAACTTCTTTCTTCACCTGTTTTTTAACCAGAATTGTTTCCAATTCAAACCCTATTTTTTCCAGCTACACTTACTTCAGAAGGTGTCATACTATCAAAACCAATGCATTTAAACATGTGGCAGGTAAGGGAACAACTCTGACTTGTTCTCCAAACCAGCTCTCTAAACAAATAAGTCAGCCCATACAGCCTAATACTGATCTTCAAAACATTTGCACAAAAATTGCTAGCCTTAGGGAAATGACAAACTGGCTTAGACTCACCATTCCTCCAGCTTTCAAATCAAGATCCCTCAACAGTTCAGCTATGTGCAATACTTAAGCAAGTTTAAACACATTTCATGTTTAATAAGACGACATAAGAACAGGGATTTTTGCTTGTGGTTTTGGTTTTGGTTTTGGGGGGGGGGGGGGTTCTGTTTGGGGGGGGGTTGTTTCTGTTTTGATTTTTTTTTATAAACCTACCCTCTTAAGAACAGCTTAGCAGTACCAAACATCCAATGATTAAAACTGTATCACATTGCTGGTTGTTTAATTGCACAGAAGGAGTAGAAGAGCTATGTATAGATTTTCATTATCCTGCTCACAAATTGGTTTTGATTTCGTCTTTGAAGATCAAGTTGCAGATAAATATATATCATTAGTGAGCTTGAAAAGAATAATCAAAATCAAGCATTAAACTTTTAAAGGAAACTGGTCTCAGCTCTCAGGAACCGAATTTTGATTAACCACATCATTATTTCTATATGTCATCAATTAGTTGTATATGCTTCACAACAAAGTGTTAAATAAGATCAATTACTTAATATACAGGTCTCTAGAGAAGCTCTTTAAAGCTGTAAGTAACTATGGAAATGCAGTATATATGTGACCAAAGAGTGAAAGTCCTGTGTAACTGCCATTTCTCATTTCCTTTTTTTAAATGCTCAAAGTTCACAAAGCTAATTATAAAATATCATGAACTGAATACATTCAAGAGCCAACTCATTATTCCTATTCAATAGGACACCTTTCAAGTCTCACTGTATCTTCAAACAGTCCTCAGAGGCATAAAGAAGGTACAGACAGACAAGGTGAACCAAAAAGCTTAAGTATAGATTTATGGGAAAAAACCAATCCATGGATGTAGTATTCAGATGTATATACACAGATGACAAATGTCAGCACTAAAAGACTTATTGCTGAGAGCCACTCCATGGCCAGTAGTGATTCTGTTTATGGGAGCAGCTTTGAGAAGTGTAGTGCATTTAACAAATACAGTACAAAGCTATCCAGCACCTCTCTTCCTATATGAACCCACACTAAGTGACCAGTTTGTATAGCTGCTCCTTGCCTTCTCCCAAAACACTGTTACTGAGCTCCACACAATGATAATGTACTTTCATCTCCAGTATTAAATTCAAATCTTGACAGGCTGTATTGCTTCACCATGGTCTGTCACACTGGAAAAGCAGTGATGCAGTTAACCAGCATACAGTCAATTCAAATCTATTCAAGTGGCTTCTTCACCCTTAAAAGCCATGTGTGGTCATCATCTAGAATATGAACTAGTTCCTTGCACATCCTCATGCATTTGTAAAATTAGGTACTACGCAGGATAGAGACTGAAAAAACCTACCTCAAAATCAAGAATTTAAACAAACAAAAGTATAAACAGTGAAGAATATACACTTCTGCCAGTGTGTGAAGATGAGGTTATGTGGTTGTCCTGTGGCTGTAAGATTAAGGCAAACAACAAATAAATTTTTCCTTTGACTTGATGAACCCCAACGTGACCCTTCTCCAGGTCAGGCAAGTAAAAGCAGTGCAAGGGCAGTGATTTTGGGATGGTTTGGCTTGGACAGCACTGCAAATGATTTTTATTTGTTTGGGTTTTTTTTTTTAATTTTTTTTTTAAAATACATCTCTGGAGTTTGTAAACACATCACAAGGCCATTGGGAAAGAGAAATTACAGAGATCAGCTAGTTCAAATATTGATCTACTGCAATATGTTAAAGAAGCCAGTAAGTCTCCCTTTTGTCTCCGTCTAAGTTTTGTAAGGCTACAAAACACCACTGTATTCCTCTAAATATCTGTATACATGATGGAGTCACAAGACATTGAGTAAGCAGATGACAGTGAAAACAAAGAAATTACTTTCTTAATTTAAAGAAAGCTCAAAAACCACAGCAGTAGTCCCAAGGGGATGTTCCACTCTCATCAGTGTTATGACACATGCAGCTTTTTAATGAGGAAGTTTCTCAACTCCCATATGTACCTGCCAAAGGAGGTCACTGAAGGAGAAAGACTGGCAGCCTGGACCACAGCTCTGAAGGAAAGAGTGATTGCTCCTGCTATGTCCTAACAGGCACATCAAAGCACAAAGATGCTCGAGTGCAAGGCATGTAAGTCAACAGCTGAGCTACGTTTATTTGCAGCCCCAATCCCATCTCTAAAGGCATATAAAAGACATGCCAGTGAATACCTAAATAACTCTCTCCAGTGAGACAGATGGAGCTGGAAAGTGTTTTCATGAAATGTCACAGCAATTTGATAAAAACAAATCAGTGAAACTGTGTGGAAACTTTAATTGGAGAGGATTTCAGTATGTGGTTGGTTTATTTTAGAGAAAACTCTGTATTGATAAATCACTGCAGTATTCCCAGTTTTCTGGGGCAGGGTGATTATCAGTTCACACATTTATTTTCAGATACGTACAGAATTTCACATAAGGCAGTAAATATTACTTCTGCATACAAACCACACACAATAACCACCAGAAGCTATGGAACAGTGCTTCTGAGGCAACCCATAAAACCATCCAGTCTCTTGTATGCGTTAGGCCAGATTCCTACTATAAAATACTCCAGATAAAAATACAGCTTTGTTCAATAGAAGGCTAAACAAATTCTGTGCATCAGCAACTTACAGCCACGACTAAAGACCCAGCACAAGTCAGAATAGCAGGCTGAGGGAATCAACAAAAGCTTCCTAATCTCATTTCTATGCGCGTCATTCTACAAAGGTTAGTGCTTTCAATCAGCAGGAGGAAGAAACTGCCCTGGAGTAAAAATTGATACTAATTTGAAATAGCGCACACATTTGTAATCAAAGGTGCACTACACTGCAAAAGCTTTATATTACACAGGGAATTCCAGGGATGAAGGGTTTCATCCAGCTATGAAAGCCTGGTCACCTCTTCCTCTAGCTGATAGCTGTTTCAATGCGTAATTGCTCACTGAAGCAACTGCTGATTTTCATACTGTATCCCCAGGCTCGACTGCATTCGTCAGGCTCTTTATTCAAGCAAATTGCCACAGGGATGAAGTTATTTGGCCGTATGAGAAAGATAAATTCGGGGGGCTGGCCACATGACAAACCCATGCAGCAGCTGAATATCTACCATAACCATGGGGGCAGAGCAGGCAGAAGCAGGAGAGACAGCAGATAAGACTGAAGCAGTCACAAAAGCCTGGATTTTATATCCCCAGCGATGTGTATTTTGACAACAGCGGTCAGCTGTCTCATGAACACAGATTCTCTCTTCTTTTTTTTTTTTTTCCTTAAGACAGGAAAGACAGTGCCAAGAATCTGTCTCCTCTTCAGGGAAACACATTAAAAAAAAAAAAATCACTTGTTCCCTCCATTCATATGTACATTATTTCAATATATGGAAATCACTGGCAAAGCTCAGAAAAAAAAATGCTTGCAAGATCTGCAATTAAGCACAAGCACCAAACAATGACTGTAGCAGCCCAGCAAACTAATGCCAGTGTTGCAGCTGAATGTTACCCAGTTTTTATTTAAATAAACTATACTTTTAAAATGTTTTGGGGTTTTTTTTTCCTAGCTTTTCCCAGTAAAGCATATCATCACACAAGAAGCATTAAAATTAAATCTTTCCCACATCAGCTTGTGCTCAGTGCCTGATGTCAGTACACATTGGTATTAGCAGGAGAGGAGCCATCACGTACTATCATTCAGCCACATGGAAAGTTAGCTTTTGGGTATTTCCTTAATGCAAATATTCTGCTAAATAATACTTCAGGAAACAAATGTGGTCAAGCTGGGTTGAGTGTATAACCACAGAAGTGCAGAGATCTGGGAACCATCACTGTCACACAAGACTACAGCCACAAAGAGATAACTGCACCAGCTTCCCAACAAAGTACCTTGATTAAAAGCAAAACAAACCAAAATCAAATCCAACAACGCAACCTAGACTGAGCGTTTCAAAATCCACCATCAGCTTCTCTCAACAGATAGGTTTCTGACAAACTTTAGGAAATACATGGATCAAATCATGGACTACTTCTCCCACAAAATGAGTGATGGGACAAGAGGAAATGGCCTCAAGTTGTGCCTGGGAGGTTTAGATTGGATGTTAGGAAAAATTTCTTCAGAGAAAGGGTTGTCAAGCACTGGAACAGGCTGCCCAGGGAAGGGGCGGAGTCACCTTCTCTGGAGGTGTTTAAAAGACATGTAGATATGGCACCTAGGGACATGGTTTAGTGGTGGACTTGGCAGTGCTGGGTTCATGGTTGGACTCAATCTTGAATGTCTTTTCCATCCTAAACTATTCTGACTAGACTACTCAAGTCATCCCTGAAGTATCAAGCAACACTCAATTAAAGCAAGGTGCATGGACAGGCACAAAACATGAACGATGTAGTAATACTACATCATTCAGATGATCTTATCATTACATAAAAACTGCCAAATAAGCACTAATATATCATCTTGTAATGCCATGAGAAGAAGGTTTAGAAGCTTTTACTGCTGGAATTTTAGCAGCAGCCACAGTCACTAACAACTTAATTTTCAGATATGTTCACTCACTTATTTGCAGTGCTTCTACAGAATGGCAGATTTGATGGGCCCACAAAACCCAGTGGTGACTGGAATAGAGATCAATTCAATTTTAAGTTTGTATGTGTCCAGGAAAATACAGCTTACACACCAAAAAAGGAAAAAAAAAAAAGAGAAAAGCAGCTACTCAAGATCCATAGAACCAGAAATCATAATTAATGTAATTTAACATGGTTAGATAGAAAATGGAGAGGCAGGAGCTTGACCTTGAGGACAAAAAAAGGCAGTTACGTTGAATGACACTTTTGCAAAGGTCTATGGACTCATTTCCAAGTGGCTGAAAATTTCACAGATAAAGTAGTGCAGTCCTGAACTGCCTCACTGGGGCTGCAAATTAAGCAAATAAGGAACAGGGTGACATCCTGCTGCAACCAACTCTTGGCTCAACATCAGCCAACTAGAATGAAATACCCAGCAGTTGCTTCCATTAACGTTAAACAGTTGCCAGCATTTAAAGTAAACAAAAGAATTCAGTCATTCTGCACAGACTAGTCTGGGGAGAGCATTTATTTGAGGCAATCATGTTATTACACACAAATGCAGTTATTAGAAATTTTGGTGCAAGAAATACTTCCACAGCAGATTTTCTGTTAAAAGAACTTGGCAAAAGGAAAAGAAGAAGCCAGAAGCACAGTAAACAGGCTGGCATGGCCATCCAATATTGTATTTCAGAGGGGAAAAAACCCAATGGATTAACCACCAAGATAAACAAGTAAAAATGAGCCAGCCTCTGAGCAATTAGGTTTCCTTCAATACATGGAGGCATGACTCAGAGAGGAGCAGTGCAGGTTATATTTTCACTGTAAAGCTTCTGACAGTCAGTGGCATACTGCTTGGAAGCCAATTAGAGAAGCCTTGTCTCAATAAAATTACTGAGGCCAGAAACAGAGGTAAACCACATTTGGTACTCATCAAAAGACTCAAGGAGATGCAAGTTTCTGCTGGAGTTTCAAGCCTCATGCAAGTACTTCATTAATAACCTGGAAGATGGAAGTAACAGGCTATTTAATTTCTAGGTGATGAAGCAGGAGGGGCTGAAATTATATTAGAAAACTGGATTGTATTTCACCATGACCATAACAAGTTAGAAAAACAGTAGAATAAACAAAGGCAGCAGCATAAGAACAAATGGAGAGTCCTCCAGCTAAGCAGGACCAACCAGCTACAGAAAGACAGGATAGGATGGCAAACCACTGGCACTGCAGACAGCAGCTGTGAATTCCTGTGGGGTGCAGACAAGAAAATAGCTCATCTCAGCCCTCCTGTCACCAGGAGCTCACAAAGCCTCAGCCAGAACTCCCTGCATTGCTCTGGGCAGTGCACTACATGGAAGATAAGGACTGAGTGAAAAAATCTTGTGACTTACAAAGAAAAAAAAAAGAAATTCACCTAGAAAATACACAGGAAGAAAAATAGGCTTATGAATTGTTGTTATTTAAAAGAACAGATTAGCAAGAGACAAGAGGTGAGGATTCTTACTAAGAAATCTGCTGATCCTATTTTAGGGCAAGGGAAAGACCTTTACCATTTTTTCAGTTCCTGTTTGATTATGATCCCAGGTAAACAGGAGGGCCTATGGGATTCTGGGGTGGATTAGAAGGGGTGTGGTCAGTAGGTCAAGAGAGGTTCTTCTCCCCCTTTACTCTACCCTGGTGAAGCCACATCTGGAATATTGTGTCCAGATCTGGGCCCCTCAGTTTAAGAAGGATAGGGAAGTGCTGGAAAGAGTCCAGCGCAGAGCCACAAACATGATGAAGGGTCTGGAACATCTTCCTCATGAGGAAAGGCTGAAGGAGCTGGGTCCTCTTGGAGAAGAGGAGACTAAGGGATGACCTCATCTATGCTTTTAAGTATGTGAAGGGTGAATGTCCGGAGGATGGGGTCAGGTTCTTCTCAGTGAAGCCCAGTGACAGGACAAGGGGCAATGGCTGTAAGCTGAAGCATAGGAGGTTCTGTGTGAATACAAGAAAAAAAGTTTTCCCAGTTGAGGTGCCAGAGCACTGGAACTGACTGCCCAGAGAGGTTGTGGAGTCTCCTTCTCTGGAGATATTCAAAACCTGTCTGGATGCACTTCTGTGTGACCTGGTCTAGGGAATCCTGCTGTGGCAGGGGGGTTGGACTAGATGATCTTTCAAGGTCCCTTCCAACTCCTAACATTCTGTGATTCTGTGTGATTCTGTAAACAGGCAAAAGTATCCAGTGGGAATAGACATACAAAGCTCTACTCAAGAGTCACCACAATTCTAGGTGTAAACCTTGGGATCTACAGGACAGCAGGAAAGCTGATAAGCAGAATGGGATCCTGGAAAGCACACACTGCCAATATGCATTTTAAAACAGTTCGCTGGAAGCATCCTTGTACCTAAGGCTACCTGATTAGCTGTCTGACAAACTAGAGAATCAATTCTGTTAAACTTGTCTGGTTTAGGGACTTGATTTCCCTTTTCAGCAGAAGTCATACAGGCAGCATCTCTCTCTCTCAAAGATGGCTTAAAAACTGTCTTTGGTAACACTGAAGTATATGACACAGCAGAAATAGTGCCATAACACCAGAGAGACCTTAGCAGTTAATGTTACAGCCATAAGCATTCATATTCCAAGCAGCACACTGCATTTAACACATACACTAGAATTACACCTGTCACTTGCCTGGAGAGAATCTTTAGTTATCTTTCCTCCAAAGAAAGACACAACACCAGCCTAGATATGATTTTTAGATACAATAAATAGGTTTGAGATTTTAATACTGTTTAAGGCTCTAGCACAAATTTGTGAAATTCTCAGACATTTCCTGCACAGTGATAATGCACCTGTGCCCTGTATGCAAGTGCTCACATCTCCAAAATTACTCCATGGACAAGGTATTAAGACACCCATCAATTCAGCATGATGAGGTAACACATTTTCATCTGACACCTACTGCATGTAAATATATGAAAAGGTTGGCACCGAGCAAATAAAGTCCAAATACATTACATTATACAAGTGTGTTCTTTTACAAAGTTCATTCACATTAAAAATATTCCTGACAGTTTAAAGGGGTGGAAAATAATCAGTAGAAACCTGAAAGGAACCTCCACATTCAACAGTCACCGAGACCCCTTGTACTCACCCCAGCTAACTAAGTGCCAGGAGCGTCCTGCAGCCACACTTACCATTACATTACCTGCAGGACTTTCTCTGTACAGTGAATCCCAGGATTACAATTTGAAAATATTTTAAGATTCCTGCACTGCTGCTTTTGTCCTTTGTATTTAGCATACTTGCCAGCACCATAATCTCATCACTTAGCACAGCTTTATTTAAATTTCATCAGGGTGTAACTATCAACATCAGATGTTTCAGCTTAACCAGACAGTAAAACTCTTCAGATGAACATGCTCAAGTATTTTAAAAGCTATGTCTTATTAAGTATTAAAGTGGAAGAGAAAAAAAGGTATTTGTACATTTAAGAGGGGTGTGACCAGTACTCCCTGCTCCTGATCCGTGGTCAGCATTAACTAGCACCAATTTGTAAGGCAAACAGCCACACACAGTGCTGTCATCAGCCTGCCAAGGACCTCATAGCAACCCATCTGACCCCATAGTGCTGGGTGACGAGGGACTACAGTTAAAGCAATGGTTCAATTTCTGACAATAAGCTATGAAATCAGACATATCCAATGGCTTTTTTTTAAAAAAAAACAAAACAAAACAGAACACCTTTTCTTGTTTTATGAACAGCAGGTGCAGACAGTTGCTTACACATCACACCCACTAACTGTATATACTCTAACAAGGCTAATTTTAAAAGTTTATTTTTGTCAAGCCCGCTGGAGACAAACAAAAACCAAACATCAGCACTCAACTTCTTTGGGCAGGATGTGATACTACTTTAGTACACTCCTACCTGTTTCTATTACCAGTCTTTTGAAGTGTAAACGTTTACGGCCCAAAACACCCCTTTTCAAACAAAGTTCCTTACAAAGTTAGCCCCATGACTTAAAATACCATAGATCTTTTTTCCTGCAGTTTGTTAAAAGTTGGCTTATCATACATTTCATCTTCCAGACATTAACCCATTCTACCTTTAAATCTAACATATAATCTCCTGCCCATATCTGCTCAGAATTTCTGTGTAAGTTCAACCTTGCAAGCTTTCTTACGATCTTAACATACCTAACAAACCCTAAACTATATAACCAAGATAAGCCAAAATCTTAACGCCTATAAGGACAGGAGCACAGATTACAGGGTTTGGGTTGGGGTTTTTTTGTTTAGCTTTTGGTTTGGGTTTCTTTGTTTGTTTGTTTTTTCCTCTCTCTCCTTTTTCTTTTTTTAAGCATCACCTCTTTGCTTTTTATACTGAATTTATAACCAACTTCTGTAATACCTGTCCTTTCATTACAGTATTACATTACAAATAGTAACCCTGGAGTTAAAATTGGACTTGGCTAGCTGTCATTATATTATAATCTATCTGAACATACAAAAAAGTATCATACTGAGATCTGCTGAGGAAACCCAGACAAACCAACTATCAAAATCTTTTTTTTTTTCCACTTTTAAATTACCCCCATAAATATTCCAGTTCAAATATGAGAAGAGAAAGGTCATTCATTATATAATAGCATACTATATCTTAAGGGGTAAGGAAATCTGTTTTCCTTATGTATTCTGTACTTTATGGAACATCTTTCATATTAGTATCATTCAGATCCAAGGGAGAGTGGGATGGAGAAAAAAGAACGACATCACTCAACCAAGATGTAATCTTGCCATCCTGCAATGGGGAAGGCCCTTGGCATCCCTAACATATGTAGAAAACCTAGTGACAGCTTGCTAGAGCAGCAAATTAAAAAACATCTGCTGAGAATTAAACATATTGTGAATAAAATCAGTTAACTACTATGCCCCACTTTCTGATGTAGTCCTCCAAAACAATGTAAGATTAAATGAAAGGGAAAAAAACAACAATAAAACACTAATAAAATAAAATACAAGCTGAAGAAGAAACTTGTTTAAAGAATAGGTTTTTTTATCTGATCAGCCAGCCTCATTTCTTTGTTGTTGATCTTCCCTGAAGTTATTTTAGTTCAAACTTGAGATTTAAGATCTTTCAGGCACTCATTTAAAGAACTTCTAAGAATTAATGTCTGTCTTTTCATCAAATAACTGGGACTTCAGATGGTTGGGGTGGGGTCTTTTTTCCAGTTTTTTTAAGAGTTGGTTACCAAACACAGATTTTCAGTCAGGCTTTAATCTTCTGTGTGACCTGGTCTAGGGAATCCTGCTGTGGCAGGGGGGTTGGACTAGATGATCTTTAGAGGTCCCTTCCAACTCCTAACATTCTCTGATTCTGTAATATGTTTAAATCTGCTTTAAGACTGAGAGCTAAACACTGGACCTGGATTATGAAATACAACCAGAAGTACTAGTTAAAAAATAAAGTGGAAGGCAGGCCCTTCTTCCAGTAACAAACTCCACAAACTGGCTTCTGACTCGGCAGCATCAGAAAGCAAAGAGCACTGGAGACATAAGAGTCACTTTCATTACTGTTAAGAGTCTGAAGTTGTAATAGATGCTATAAATCCAAATTACAGTTTCTACCTGGGATACAACCTTTAGAGGAACCTGTTACAAGAAGGGCACCAATCCTACAGACATTAGTCACCAAAACTTTTGAGTACTGAGGTGCAACACGTCAAAGACATCTCAAAGATCAGTCAGCTGAAAAGGGAAGTCCCTTCCAGGAAACTGCTTCTTCTGCATCTTCTCCCCAGGAAAAGAGCAAATACTTAACTTTTTTCTTTAATTAACATAGTTCCTTATTTGTGCAAGACTTTAAACAGTAGCCAACCTGACTGCTAGAACAGAGAGGTTTTCAAAGGATCTGCCAACCCACACAGGCAATCTCAGTGGGATGAGGAGAGGGAAGGGCTGGCAAGGGGAGACTGCAGAATACATAAACACATGCTTTTATGCAAAGCCTGAAAGGCTCCAAAACCCCAAGAGAACCAACGGCAGCAATACTTTCAAAGGATCAAAACAGCCAAGTGCTGTCTCTTATCTGGCTGTCAGCGTGAAATGACAAAGAAAAATAATCAGTTGCTAGTATTAGAACAAAACAGAAGACAAAGAACTGAAAGGAGATAATTTTGAAACACATGTCTGAAGTCATCATTGTCTCCTGCACACAACACAACATTTGTCTGACAAACAAAACTGGGTTTGTTTGACAAAAAAAATAAAAGTACTCTGATAGCTTCTGTTGCTCCACAAAATGCTGTGTAAAGCTTGGGAACCACTGCACTGAGGATCTCAATCCAACATGGAAAATTTTAGCTTTGCTATGTTTTGTGACCCAAATGCTGTAATGGATGCAATATCCAGCTCCTTCTAAGGAACTGAAATTTAAGGTTAATGTTGCTTTTCCGAACCCATATGCACTCAGACTCCTAAAATCTCCCTGTATAAGCTACATGTAGATTTTTACTTGTATGACAAGGATTTTCCATTTTCATTCTAGGAGATGAGTGAAAACACATGGAAATATCTTTAAAGATGCTTTAAAGCATGCAAGTACATATTCAGAGGATACATTTCTCTGCTACTCATTTATATTTCAGCCAGCTTGCTCACCAAGAAGGCAACACACAGACTAGTCTGGGACAGAGCCTCTCCCTTTACTCAAGAAGGATAAAATTTGGCTGTTCAGTAAAATGGCCTCAAAATTCCTACATATCTGGAAAAAAATAACTAGATAAAAATAGCTAATGGTAAGGCAAGGGGTGATGGTTTTAAACTGAAAGAGGGAAGACAGACAACACAGAAGAAAGGAATTTTTTTTTTATGCTGAGGGTGGTGAAACACTATCACAAGTTGCCCAGACAGGTGGTAGAAGCCCCATCCTTGGAACCATTCCAGGCCAGGTTGCACAGGGCTCTGAACAACCTGATCTAATTTAAGATGTCCCAGCTCACTGCAGGGAGGTTGCACTAGATGACCTTTAAAAGGTGCTTTCCAACCCAAACCATTCTATGATTTGCAACCTTAGGAACCTAATTGTTCACAAAAGGAAGAATGACATTTTCAGCCTGCACATGAATCATGGGAAGAAGGGGACAGGAACCACTATCTTAAAGAAGGAAAAAAGTTGTCCAATTGTCCTGCAGCTCCCACGTTCCAGTCAACCTGAAACTGGATTCACCAGACACTAAACCATGATCCTCATCTCACAATTATATCTCCCAGCACATCCAGTTACGAAGTCAAAACATGGTATTCTTTTCCTGCCTTGCTTGTCTGAATACTTTATTCAGCATAATGCAAGCAAAGAAGAATCAGATTTTTTTTTTTCAGAACAAACTCCATTCTTGGTTTCATCTCAGAGCCCAATGACTGAAGCATTAGACCTCAATGAATGAAGCCAAATGCCAAGTTATCTGGGTTAATAACTATTCTTGAACTTTTTGTATATATATTTTGTAAGAGTCTATGGTCAGACAAAAATCTTACAAGGAGATGCTGAACAAAAGCAGTCAAAATTCTGAAGTAGTCTTTCTCAGTCCTCCTTCCATAATCACACTCTGCTGAAGTAGCATGATACAGAAATAGTCACTAGATAATAATGGAAAAACATGGACAGGCAACCCCTCCTATGAAATTTCTACATGTTTTGGTAACAGGCTAGCAATGTACTTTCATAGTAATCTCATTAATTCATTCTTCCTTAAAGGGAAAGTTGAAGGTGACACTTTGGTACTAGTTAAATAATAAACATTAAGTTTTAGGGCCATGCATGTATCATCAAGTGATACACAGTTCATTGGAGGTACTGAAAAAGGTCATCACTGGAGGCTGCTATAGTATAAAATTATTTTTAGGCCAACTTTGGAAAAAAAGCACATTAAGGCCTTACTTTATAATGTTTACTGGGGGTAGTGTATTTATTGTAGCCCTTAACACAAGAAATCTCTAAGTGAAATTAAGGAGCACCTGCAACCAGATGTATCCTGTCCTGCGGGGACAGACAAAGGGTCCTTGTGCGGTGGGGTCCTCAGCTGGGCTTGCAGCTTACCTGGGACACATGCCAATTGTGGTCCAGTGGTTAGGATTTGGCACTGTCACCTCCAGGACCCCTGTTAAATTCCCAGTCAGGGAAGCTTTGTTGTGACCTAGTCTTAGGGAATCCTGCTCTGGCAGGAGGGTTGGACTAGATATCTTTTGAGGTCCCTTCGAACTCCTACTATACTGTGATACAGCCCTACAAAACCTGAATGCTAGACAAACCTCTGCACCTCACTTGCACTATGGTGTGGTGACAATCACAGTATGCCAGCTGAAATAAAACACCCAACACAATTGATTTCAACCTATTATACCAATGAGAAACAGAACTAAATCAGGTTACAATTACAAAACAGAAATGGGAAAGGCTGAAATCAAAGGCAGTTGAATAAGCTTATGTAAGAAATACAAATAATCTAGAGAATAATAATTAAAAAAAATCAAACTTGCAAAAAATTATCTATTAGTTGTTAAAATAACCTTCTGTAAGAGCTTCCAATGTCTGTCTTTTGTACTGTGTACTCTATGGGAAGCCTAAGGATTATCAGCCTAGAAGACTGGAAATAAGACAGTATTGCAGTGATTCATATTCCTGATTTTCATTTACATTACATTCCTAAGTTCCTCCACACACACACATCTGAAATCTGCACTGACTACAACAATTATTTGCTTCCTCAAGTCAGGGGGCTGGATTGCCTTTATGCTTTTGAGGGCAAAACCCATATTTTACTCCACCCGGGGGGGGAATAAATAAATAAATGCAACCTTGAGTACACCCAAATGTTTAGTTATTAACCTGCTTAAAACATTTGTCCCTCATCTGAATGCAGAACTACAGCAGATTGCCACTACATACTCATCAATTCTCAAACACATAGCAGGAAACGAGTTAACTACAACTTCAATAAAGTAGTTCATTTTAAGTTACTTTGAAGCAAATCTCCTAAGCACACATTACACTAGAGACCTGCGTCCTTTAAACTTTTTCAAGAGTTACCAAAAAAGATACAGCCAAATCAGTTCCTACATCTCTTCCACTGGCTTTCTCCCTTCAGGTGTACTGTAAAGCCACAAGTGCCACTACCTGAATTTGGTTTCCTCAGCAGGGAACTTGCTTCCTTCTTCACTCTCACTTCAACTGTACTGCATCTTCAAATTCGAGGGTTTTGGTTAACATGACCTCTGCTCCCTTTCTTGGTTTTCTTAAACAGAAGATATACTGGACAGATTTAGCACTTCATGTTCACATCAGTTGTCTGTTCTAGCATCTCACTTCACTGTGGCAGTGGGGCAGGAGACTCCTTTTTCCTCAACCCAGCTGAGACACCTTGGACCACAAGTTATTGTCAAGGTTTTGTATTTGTTTTGTTTGGGAATTTTGTTTGGGTTTTTTGTTTTTCTTTTGTGTGTGTTTAGTTTTGTTTTGTTTTCCTTTTTCTGTTAATTAGGCTAACTAGAAAAAAAAGTACTGAAATACTCATGACATGAATTAGGGTAACTCACAGATATACCTGAGATGTGCAAAAGCCTTTAAGTCATGTTTCACACCTCCATGGCTTTTTGAAAACAAAACCCCTAACCGTAACAGGATACTCCTGACACTCACTAGTCCTGTAAACTTCAGTTCACCTCGGTCTGCAAAGTAGTTGGTCTCAAATTCCATGTACACCAAGTTTCATTTTGTTTCTACAGGTAGAATTAAATTTTGGAAAATAAGATACCAGGTTGCGCACATCTTTCTTGTTTCAGCTTGGTTAAAAACCCAGCACACTGTTTAGTAGTATTTTCTTTCCAAACACCAGGAAGGTTCTTAGAAGACCACAAATCACAAAAACACCCTACTTCCCATCACTTCCTTGTTGTATTATACAGAAAAAAATTGCAAGTCCCAGACTACTGAAATTCCCTCTTGTTACAGGGTGTCCTGGTTTGGGTTAGACCAGAACTAAGTCTGTTCAGTGATTTTACTTTTTAGTTAAAACTCCTCTGAGAAACTGCACTTTCTGAAATTAACAGAATGTTTTCATAGACACTGCCAGCTTCTAATGGTGATAAGGCCTAATGTTTAGATTTACTACCAGGGACTGGTATGCAGAGCAAGGTCACTGCTGAATCTTGTGTCTCAGGTTGGGGAGTGCAGGGTAAAGGCTGCACCTGCAGGGAGGAGCAGACAGGACAGGTGACCCCAAACTGACCAGCTAAAGTATTCCACCCCATATATGTCATATTCAATATATGAACTGGGGGTCAGCTCCCCCTTGTGATGATTGTTCTTCCTCATGAGATTATTCTTCTTTTTGGCTCCTTTTCTCCTGTGCTTCGGTGATCCCTAAGTTCCTGCATCCAGTACCAGGATCCAGCCCCCGAGCCTGACTCATCTGCTGCTGAGGCCTACTGCCGCAGTGTCAGTGGTGACGTAGTTACCATGAAGGAAGGGGGTTTGGGTTTGGTATTGAGTTTTGTAAAATATTTGTATGTATTTGTATATATTTCATTTATCATTATTATTAAAGTAGTTTCAGTTTTATTTTCCAGTCCACAAGTCTCTCTCTCTCCCATCCCCTTTCCCTTGCCAGGGGAGCAGAGGATAACAGGGAGCATCTGTCTTTGGGTTGGTGGTCTGCCCAGCCTCAACCCTTGACACAGGGTAATACATAATTTCTTTTCTTAGATCAAAATACATATGCTTTAAAACTCTGTCACCCAGAAGTATAGCTATGTGCATGTCAAATATGCAAAGGAAGAGTTTAAGAGCCTCTTTTGTCCACAACTAAGACTTAAAACAAAGGTTTTCACGTTACAATTACACTAGAGACTAAACTTAAAACAGAAGCAAAAGTTGGACCAGATGATGAGAAAAAACTGCTTTATACTTCAATGTGATATTATTCCTTCTCTTGGCATGGGAGTTGGTGTCAGGCAGCAGTGGAAATATCTTGTCTTAAAGAAAAGAGCTGAAGGAAACATGAAACCATCTTTATGTACTTAAGATTCATTTACTGGAATGCTAAAGCTACCTTAAAGGCCTACAGGAGCTCTGGCACTCGTATAATTTAAGGCAGGTTTCATGGTAATCGTAGTAATTTAGAAGGCAAAGGACAGCAGGAATAGCAGTCCCTGATTGTAATCACCATTTCTACCTGAAGTATGCATCCATCATTTTACAAATTAGATACTAATTATATCATGCCAGATAATTTTTTCTGTTAGTAAGCCATTCAGAGTCTGCAAACTTTTGTTTCTTTCTTAAACAGTCAACCAGCTGACACTTTAGCACCTGATATTATTCAATTTAACCATCTGGTACAGTTAAAAAGGCATCAGAAATGGTCTTCACCATAAAGGCTTACACCCAGCTTTGATTTATCAAACACTCCCCATACAGAATGTAAAACTTACAAAGTCCTGCACCACAATGCCAAAGAACTATCTGCACCACTGCTGTGTCTTCTGTAGTGCAGCAGCTCTCTTCAATGAGACAGAAATAAAACACTAACAAATCATTACTACAGATGTTTACTAAGGGTAGTTCATATGGGTTGAATTTCCTTTAATACTAGCTTGATTAAAGATCTTGACACTATCCCTTACAAGGTGAATTAGACCTCTTAATTATTCTGGTTTTTTCTACTGTTAATGAAATGGAATGGTGTCAGTGAGGCTTGTCAGCTACACTTATGTGCACAGAAATGATTTGACACTGCTTTTGTAATCTAATCCTTTCAGGAAAAAGTCAGAATGTCACTCAAGCACTGTAAATAAAAATCCTTGAAGACAAAAGAGGACAGATGGCAAGACTCTCAAAGAACACCATCTAAAATATTCATGGTTTAAGAGAAGAGGGCTGTTAACCCTGTGAAGAACCCAAACATTCGAATCTTGCAATTAAAAACAAAAACAAAACAACAACAAAAAAACCCCCACCCAACCAAAACCAAACAGACCCCCAAATATTTTCTGTTCATGAAATCAGGAAAGAGATTTGAAGAGATACTAATTTTTGCAGAAGACTTCTATTCCATGTATTACACCATTTCTCACTAGCAGAAGCCATGAATGTGATCTACAGAGTTGTGTCACAAGGCTCAGTTATCACCCCATCAGCCCTAGCTACAAAGCAGCAAAAGCATTTAAGGCAAGCTTGTAAGACTTCACTGTTAATGCAATTACACAAAAAAAAGCCTTGTCCATCCTCCCCTTTTCCCTCTCCTCCCATTTTAACTACAATTCAGGACTGTTAAAATGTCACATACTATGCTTAATAGCTTCCTTTGGCAGGAGTTAATTTGAAACAAACGTTATCTTAGATGCATGAAGCTACAAACTATTGCTGAAAAGACAACTACAGCAAGAGACAACAACAGTGAGATGTACTAAAGACTTGAAATCAAAAGGAAACAAATCAAAATGATACACAAAACAAGGGGGAAACACTATAGTACAGAAACTGCCATCTGTCTCTTCAAAACAAGAGCTGCCATGAAGACAATGTATAGTTACCTGCATCCATATCTGCAAAGAATGGAACAGCCAGTAAGGAAAAGAAGGAACCAGAAATTCAGTGTCTCAGAGGTGGATTTAAAAGTTCATAAGGAGAATAGATAAAAAAAAGTATCAAAAACGTATTTAGTGTAAGACACCTCTATAAGGTACTATGGTATTTTTGATTTCAAGCTATAAAATTGGATTAATGTTAAACACTATCATGTTTTCACTCAACAGATTAATTTTCTATGGCATAAGAACATTTAAAAAAAACCCCACAACAACAACAAACCCTTCAAGACCAAAGACTTAATATATTAAACAAGGAACAAGATACATCTTTAGTTTAGGCTTGTGAAGTCTTTTTTATTCTCCAAACATCACAAATCAAAGGGTGCAATTCTGCAGAAATCCAGTACCAGCTACAGTACTTGAGGCTTTCAACAGCCAAATTGAAAGCAACATCGCTACTGAGAGCAGGCAACTCTTCTCAATACATGACTAGGAGTTTCCCATATGGGCACATACTGTATGCCAAAGAATTTAAGCATGCTAAGCAGTCATAAAAAACCTACTATTATACTCATCATATATACTCATCTCAGCCTAGAAAATGTTAAAGGAAAAATCTCCATGAACAGAGAAACAGCAAATCAGATTCTACCAATTTCAGCATTTCTGCATGATTAAAAATGAACAAAGATGTAGGTTGTGAAAAAAATACAATTAGTGAAATTTGCACATCCACATACCTTCAGGTGATTCCTCCTGGACATATGTCCCAGTCAGATACCGGTGTACAAGTGCAGACTTGCCACTTGCTAGGTTACCCACAATCCCCTGGGAGAACACACAAAAAAAGGAAAAAGTTCAACTGCAGTAACTGCAATTAATTCCCACTAAACATCACTATATTCAAACAAAATCTTAGCAGAAATACATTCTCTGCACATGAGGAGAAAACTCACACAACGGAACACTCCAAAATATGCCAACAGATAAACTAACTCTTGAAAAGCTAGATCATATACATGATGAAACCTATAAACCAAAGCCAGTTTACATGAGTAGCACTCCTTTACTCAGCTTGCCACTAATGCTAAGTGTGGACATGAGGCACTACAGGGAAGAAGCCTGAAGCTCAGAGGAAGCTTGTCACCTCTTCACTGAAAAATATAAAACACATCATTAAATTCTCCTACTGGAAAGTATCTCTGTAGGCTATCTACCACACTTGCTACTGAAGCACATGCATGATATATATGGCTATGGACAGATAGGTCTTGGCATGTCCACTATGACTTGTTGAAGTCCCTTACTTGAATGACAACTTACAACTCAAACCACCCATGTTCACACATTTGCAGCACTGGGAATATCTGACAATCACATCAGCACAGAATCACAGAATGGTTTGGGTAGGAAGCGACCTTTGAAGGTCATCTAGTCCAATCCCCCTGCAGTCAGTAGTGATATTGGAATAGGCTGGAGTCACCACCCCTGGAGGTTTTTAAGAAGAGGATAGATGTGGTTCTTCAGGGGATGATTTAGGGATAAGAGTAGTGTAGGGCTATTGGTTGGACTAGATGATCTTGAGGGTTCTTTCCAACCGTAATGATTCTATGATTCTGTGTCTTCAACCAGATCAAGATGCTCAGAGCCCCATCCAACCTATCTTGAATCTTTCCAGGTTTGGGGCATCTACCACCTCTGGACAACTTGTGCTAGTGTTTCACCACCCTCAGCATAAAAAAATTTCTTCCTTCTATCTAGTCTAAATCTACCTTCTTTTAGTTCAAACCCATCACCCTTCATCCTGCTGCAACAAGCCCTGCTAAAAAGACTGTTCCCATCTTTCTTACAGGTCTCCCTTCAAATACTGAAAGGCTGTAATAAGGTCTCCCTGAAGCCTTCTCTTCTCCAGGCTGAACAACTCCAACTCTCTCAGGTTGTCCTCATGGGAGAGATGCTCCAGCCCTCTGATCTGTGTTGTGGCCCTAACTCAATAGAAGTACTCAATCTTAAAATACTTGTGATTTTTCTGTTAGACAGCTTCCAACATGTATCTCTAAAAACCCAGGCAGAAGACATAAAATGCAGCCTGACACCAAAACGGTTTTCTTCCCAGAGGTGCTCCAATACCAGAGACTTGGAGATTTGCTTTTTTTTGTTCCTTTAATAAGGTTGTTAGGGAGTTAGGAAGCCTGTCAGCATTACTCCCACAGTACCAAACAAGCTATCCCTTTCAAGTTGCAGCCTTGATTGCTGGTCAGTACAAGTCCTGCTGATTTGTCCCCAGGCCTGGCCATCAACCAGAAGCAGAGTGACAGATGCAGCAAGCAAAGTCTAAGTCTGGCTGCCTGCCCTGCTCTGCATATTCCACAGAATAGGAGGGTCTGGAGAACATCCCTTCCCTGCGTTTCAAAAGTCATCACCTCTGAAAATACTAAAC
This sequence comes from Galbula dea, assembly GCA_013399015.1. Classification (NCBI taxonomy): domain Eukaryota; kingdom Metazoa; phylum Chordata; class Aves; order Piciformes; family Galbulidae; genus Galbula; species Galbula dea. The sequence continues at coordinate 1,651,427 of VWZX01001545.1, forward strand.
GTCCCTCAGTTTTGGGGGGAGTCGATGGAAGCTTATTTTGTCCTTTAAACAAACTTAAGCCTACTCTGTTCTTACATGTTTTTCTTGACCTTAACCTAATGGTTCAGAACATAGATGCCCAGAGAAAGGATGAATTTTGCTAATCTTCTGGTCTACCACATAGACAGAGGCAGCAAGAACAAGTTACACATTCTTTACTCCATGTTCTTAATCCTAACTGGTAAGAAACTATCATCCTTACCAAATATTGCTTAAACCAACGCAGTACTGGCACCTTAACAAACACAATGACAGTTCTGGAGTCAGAGATGGAAAACAATTATTTATCCTTCACAACCCAGAATAACCTCCAATTAAGACAAGGATAAAACAGTGCTACAAAGGATGATAAAGCAACACGTGAAAGGCAGCATCACATCACCCTCCAGCCCCTCCAATAGCATAGACTTTAAGTGTGATCAACAGTGTGGGCTACAGTGGAGGAAAGAAAATAAAAGTTAAAAAAAAATACTAACAAACCAACCAAAACCCCAACACCAAACAACAAGGCAGGAACTCCAAAACAGATTTTAAAAGTAACAGCAAACAAGAAAAAAAATACATGACCTAACTTGAGGGTGCACAAGGCAGATAAGGCAGGGAAAAGAGATGTCAGATCCCATGCTGGCTTAACACTACATGAAGCTTCTTCCTCTCTTTGTTCAGGTTAGCAGGAAAGAGCTTGAACAGACTAAAACCAGTTTGTAATTAAAAAAAAAAAAAATACATAAACCAAAATATAAACCAAGAAACCCACTGCAGGCATAGCTGCTATTGAAGAACAGTCCCACAAGAATGAGAAGAAAGCCACAGCCCAAGTGGTTAGACAAAACCAGATCTGTTTACAGGGCTTGGCACTGACTTTGAAGAGTTTTTAAACCAGTATACCATGCTGGAAGCTTTTAATCTAACTCACACCTAAGAGGAATTACAGGCAATGTTAGTACGTGCGGAGATATCTACATCTGAGAGGCAGTGCAAGATATGTGACAGAGGCAAATGTCACTTGACGGAAACACACTGCAGACCTTCATTCAAGTCTGGCCCAGACAAAACTATTATTAATCACATCTGTTTTCCCCTTCAAGACTAATGAGCTTCACTTGGAACTGAGAAAAAAAGTACTTATAGAAGATACCCTCTTAACAAGATGTACTGCTGCAACCCTACAGAAAAGAAAAAGTGACCAATAACCTCCCAAGGGAGAACGGTAACTTTTATAGGTGCCTGACTTCATCTACTTGATAAACCTCATCGTACAGGATGCTAAACACCAACAAGACAAGGACAGAGCTGATGCTTCAGACCTCCTAAATCACTAATATGCTCCACATACCCTGATTTTGCAAGCAGGTCAGACCTGCAAGATGCCCTCAATTACCTGCTGAAGGCAAAGGTTTTGAAAAAAAGAGTCTAGAAAGAAGGTCCCTTGGTTTGAGCCACTAAACATTAAACATTTAGAATACACACGTTTTTGAGTCCTCTAGGTAATTTTCTCAGAAAAACTACAACACAAGGTCATTATGACTTCCCCATTTTGCCAACACAGGAGAGACAACAGCGGCCAGTGAATGGTGTGGTGGGACTGTACTGGGCTTAGTTTCCTGTACGTTCTGGCTGAACGTCTTTCACCTTGAGCATAAGCTATTAGGTGAAATGAAACTGCTTTCTCTCCAGTGCTCACATTTTCAATTTTCTTTCATCTCACAGGTGCACTGGAAATGTATATGGTGTGTTACTGAAAATTAAGTTATGGGACCTAAAGAAAAATTAATACAGAAATAAGTTTCTGTATTCAAAAGAGAATGTGACTAGTGGACAGTAAGTAAAAGCCTAAAATTCTGTATAGCACAAGAAAACAGACAATATTGATGAGCTAGTTTTAGTAGGTAGTAGTAGCAACACTGTTCCCCAATTCCCCCATTCAATGCACAGGGAAGGTATCAAAAGGGTAGGGGGGGAAACAACTTGTGACTTCCACCTGAACATACAAAGAACAAAAACTAAAGCAACACTGCACGGACATCCAAATCCTGTATCTCCACTCTGAATGCTTGATTTAACCACAGCTTCATATTAGCTTTCTCCAATGTGCAATCAGACATCAAGTGAGAGGTAAGAGGAAGAAAATACCAACTCTAATGAATGTCCTTTAAGTCCAAAACATCAAGCAATCTCTTAAGTGAAAGACTTTTCCCTCTATTATATGCCAATAAACTACAGTAAGCTTGTTTACTCATACACCCCTCTAAATAAGCAAAATGTGCAAACCACCCTCTATATTTCTTAGACCAAAAAACCCATGATGTCTGAAGAAATCTTGTGAGTAACAGCTTGGCCTTTGCAGCCCTTTCCATACTACTCCTCCCTGTGAAAATTTTTCCTTTTGCATACAGTGACAAATTTCTCACTATTCAGGATTCAGAACCAACTAAATAGCTAAGATACAGTGCATAACAAACTACTCAGCTCTTTTTTTGTGGGTTTTTTTTTTTTTAATTAAATTGAAGTGGTCAATACATAGTTCTTCAGATTTTAACAAATTTCCAATTAAAACATAAATAAATAAATAAACTGCTTGCTAGTTGCCTGTTTTCTTTAGCACATAGCTCATCAGTAAGCCATTCTCACTACAGCACCAGCTTCACCCTGGAACAGAAGCTAACAACACATTCCCATGGCAAGTATCTCTCTTTCTTCTCCATTAGCTCTGTATTATGATAGTATGGGCCATAAATGGCAAGCACAGCAAAAATCTCAGTTGTAAGTCAGTAGCATAGATGTACCTTCACAGTATCACAGAATGTTAGGAGTTGGGAGGGACCTCGAAAGATCATCTAGTCCAACCCCCCTGCCACAGCAGGATTCTAAGACTAGGTCACAACAAAGCTTCCCTGATCAGGAATTGAACCCATGTCCCAGTGGTAACAGCACCGAATCCTAAGCACTAGATCACCTCCTCTCTTCACAGAGAGGTAGCCAGGCTAAGTCCCTTTCTGAACATAATTTCTGAAGAACTGTAAAGCAAGCAAGCAAGTTTCACATGGGTTTGCTAGGAAATACTGAGAGAAGAGTGGTTTGTGTTTTCACTTTACAATTAGTAGCTCTAGACCCCTGGAAACAACACGCTGAAGCTGTTTCTGACCTACCTTGCAGCAAACTAGTATTGCATTAACACATCTACAAAATACCTCCAGTAGACCAGGAGGTAATGATCAGTCATGCAAACACCTTCAGGGTAGATACTGAAACTTTCACTTACAAGCAACTAGTCCTGCAAATTAGTGTTAATTTATATTATACCAGTGCCAGAAGCATAACTAAATCAATGGGCAAAACTGCCAGAAACAACAGAAAAGTATCAGCTTAAATTTCAATGAGAGCAATCATGATACATCTTTTGCCCATGGCTGGGATGTGTTACTGTATTTAATCAGACAACCCAAATAGTTCAAAGACATCTAGTGATCTGAGAATACAATTTTTAATTTTCCAATGTCGTCTCAAGATTAAGAGCAAAAAGTGTTGGTGTTCTAAATGCAGGATTGACTTTCTTGATCAGAATATTTGTTCCTTAATACAGAAGTTCCTAGATTTATATTTTAAATCAGTTTCAAACTACCCACTGAACTTATAGAAGTTCTTCAGGAGCTTAAACGGTGAAAAAATGAACATGGAAAAAGCATTAACACAGTTAGCTTTATGTTAGATTATTAATGTTAACTTCTTGGAAAACATACCAACCCAAAGTAAGTTTCCTCAAACCTGTCTACAAAAACTACATTTAGAGCACAGCTTTATTTTTTTCCCTAGACAACTACTTCAGAAAGCATTCAGGAGACAACTACCTCCTCCTCTTCTTATCTTGTAAGAGAAAAGATTCCTTATGATCTCACCTCAGTGCCCACATCTGAAGAGACAAGGCAGCCACATCTTTTCTACCACATGTGAAACTAGTACACGAAACTAAAATCTAGCAGAATTTGCCTTCTGTCATTTAGTGCAGTGCTTGGCATCACTGTTATGGGTCTCTGCCTTATCATCAACCTCTGAAAACTAGCAGTAACAAACTTTACACTGAAAAAATCTGACTTCTAATACAATTTCTCTCCTAATTAGGATTAATACTTTTTTCAAGGATGATCCTCCCTGGTATGACAAATATGCTAGCATGATTTCAGAGTAGTCCTATTCTTGCCTCCCAGATTTTATACAGAATCTGAATCATTTCTATTTATTTATGAATATGTATGAAATGCACAGTTATGACAAAGTTACATTACAGGACAAAAATACCACCATAGCCCAGTTTAGAAATGAGAAAATTCTGCTAACAAGGCTGCAACACAATGCTCTGTCAGTTATGACTTGTACAACACTGAATCATTTATTTGCATATGCCAGACATGTTGTAAAATAAATCCAAATCACTATGCCCACATCCTACTAAAGCCTGTTTGTAGAAATGCACTCATGTATTAATAGCATTTGACATTTTAAAGCTATCCAGCACAGAAGTTTGACTGCATACTGCATTAATTTTTGGAACAAATTAAACTCTTTGGTCCAAAATATTCTTACTTATTATGCCTAACACATCCTTAGTTGAGATCTGGATAAACAGGATCCAAGAATACCATCATCGCTTAGGAAAGGTACTGGTCTCACCTAGCTGGCCTAACATGCTCTTGACCATGACAGAAGCATCAAAACCCCAAAATAAAGCTTTGTGGTGGTCTATAATCACCAGAAAAAAGCATGTTTCTGAAAACCAGGAAGAAATCAAGCCCAATGTGTACAGCTGAATAAAGAGGTAGAGGGAAAGACCAATATTTCTTTCCTCAGAAGTATATTGAAAAATGTATCCATTGGCTTTTCTATATTGCAACCCTGTGTGCCTCCTCTGCTCTCCCAGGGGCCATTTCCATTCTACTTACATTTCTGTAGAGCCTAAAGGTATAGCAACAACCTCTATAAAAATCAAATACCAACCTCAATTTAAGGACTGCACAGCCCCTGCAGAGAAGACAATCTCTCCTACTGAGCTACTAACAATCTTCTCCCATCGAGCACAGCCTGCTCAGGCAGTCAACGCTGGGGCTCCTTCATTACCTCGCAACACTGAAGTTTTATTTCCCATCTGCACTGCATGGCAACGGAGGCAAACACTTCTCATGCTTCCCACATCTCCAACATGGCCACAAGCTAAAGCCATGCACCTACTAAGCCATCCTTAGTGGTGAAAGTAACTATAGTACTGTGTCAGAAGAGGTAGGTTTGGCTTTTAACACAGCCCTTTACTTCTTCAGCCAAAAGCGAGCACCAGCAACAAGGCTGGTTGACAGAGATCAGTCCCTGCACCAACTCCTTCCCCAGGGCAGATGTGGAAGAAAGGCAGAGCAGATTTCAGATGAAGCTCCTAGTTTGCCCTTCCTGCTGTAGCACAACTTCACAGCCACAGCTGGTGTTGCTGGCTTCAGTAATTTGCAGTGGTATAATCAAATTATTCATTTTGTAATGGTAAGAGTTCTGCTTTTATGCAGGATTAGAGAAACTGAAGCCTTGGACAGCTCGGGCATGCTGACCACTTAAAATCAATTCTCTACAGCAGCCACACAAAATTTGTTTATTTTCAGACAACACAGGAGCCAGATACCCACAACAAGTATTCACATAATGCAGCAGTGGTGTTACAAGAAACAACTGTACCCTGAGATCATTACCTAACACTCAGCAACTGTTTGTGTTCTGTATTACAACACATAATAAATGAAGCTTTGGTCTCACTTGCAAGCTCCAAGTTTATTGGAGGGTACTGTGAATTAGTAGGGCTAAGAGAAGTAGAAGGGATGGACAAGTAAACCCCCTGTAGGTCCTCCCCAGCATAAGCTAGCTAATATCACAGTGGATTGGACTCATGTCAAGCCAATACCTTCCAGTCCTAAATTCTTCAGTATTTTCTTGGGTGAGGCATTCTGGGAGATATCTGTCTTCAAAACATCATCAGTTAAAAAGAATCTGGTGACCCTCTGCAGGCTCTTCCTGTATTACACAGTCACATCCATTCACTATCATATTTTTCTTCTACTCACCTTGTGTACTGCTGAAATTCAAACAGAAACCTAACTGTAGTTGTGAGGAAGCTGCTTCCATTAAAATGTCATTGGGTGTAAGTGCATTTATCACGTTAAGTCTGATCGATGCTTTTTCTCACCTCTGTCAAAAGTGTTATCAACTCAGGTTCAGAAAAAGACATCTACCATATGAGAATAGGCTGATGAAGCATGACACCAGCTACCCACTCCTAAACTCACAATTGCTTTGCCTGATTTACTTTGCCACTCAGCAAATGGGTGCTTGGATCAGAGCAGCTTGTCCAGTTACAGGTGGATGACAAAAACTGAGCACAGCCACCCACCAAAGGTACTACCAAATTCTGTGTTGTGGGTACCACAGTCATTTTGTAGGGTTTCAGAAACTGTGTTTAATTAAACCTGGACTTCCATGTGGTAAACATCACCACAATCTGGCCTCAACAACTCTGTGTGGCTGGCTTGACATCCACTATGAGGAGGTTTCTGGCTTCATCTCTAGCCTCCATGTTCACAATGTTTAAAAGGGCAAAACTTGGAAATCTCTCCAGTCTGTGTCTGTGTTATTTTTGCCTTTTCTGCCACCCATATGGAAAATACCTCAGCCAATGGAAAAGTTATTGTAAGCAGCTATTAAATCACTTATAGCAAAATGTAGGTTTTGATTCACTATAGGAACTTTCAAAGTATTGGGGTTCTTCTGTTCAGAAAAAAATCAGTTACATTCTTTTAAGAGAGGGAGAAACAACACTCAGTCCTTGAAGAAAATGTGAAAAATTGTTGCAGTAAGATAAAAAGAGCTTTCAATATCACCTGCTAACTTCCACTTCCCCTCTTACAGAAGTTTAAGACTTGCCTACTGAGCAGACCACCATAGCAAACCAGTTCATGTAGCTAAACAAGTCGAAACAGCAATAAAACACAAATAGAGCTTTGAAGCATGATTATAAAAATAGAAGTTAAATAAACTTCATAAAGATAGTTCTGTTGAAGAAAAAATGCTTTACTTTTTAAAATTGCTTTCTATTTTTTTTCCCCCCAATAGTAGACTTAATGAAGCTTAGCTTTTCACTTATGCATAACATCTTCAGGATGTTTTTCAGAGACAAAAGTAAATATAAACTCACCACTTTCAGTTCCGGTACAGATCGGCTTAGTGTCCATTCCTGGCTATTTACAAAGGCATCTGTAAAAGCAGACAACATTCACAAAGTCAGTACAATGACATTTAATGGTCTGCCACACAAAACTGCATGCTAAGGCCTTGGGTACACTGAGACCAGAAATCACACTCAATCTTGTAAGACTTGACAGTCCAACATGAAAACCTCTCGGGGTGTGGATAAATTATAAAAAATTTCAAGAATACCAGAAATTACCATTGTGCAGAATGGATGTGCTCTCTGTAGCAAGTCTAGCTCTACCACCTCCACTAGCATTAGCAAGCACAACTAACTCCTTTCCTACAGGGCTGTGAAAAGACTCTTCCAGTCTGCACACAGTTAAACAGCTTCCCATCAACGACAACACATTTCTTTTCTACAAGGAAAGTCTTGGACTGCTTCTCATACTAGATGTCAACAACTGCAGTTGCCACCAACAGCAGTAACTCCTCCACCCAGCTAAATAAGAATATTTGCCTGTTCTAAAAACATGCTGTATCATATTAAATGTCAACACTGCAACTACCAGCATCAGTATAAAATTAAATAAAAACTACTGGGGGTGGAAAGGAGTTGCTTTCTGGAAAATGGGTGAGTAAAGTTCATCACTGCTCCCAAGAGAAATGAAGACCTTAGGGCTGCACCTGGGTCCAACCTCACTGACAATTACACACACACACACAAGAAGAGAGATATAAGGCTATGTTTTTCTGCCTCCAAAAACATTTCTCATTTTGTTCCTTCCGTAAAGGTCGTCAACTCTAAGCAAACAGATAAGGACATTTCAGTTACAAATCCAAGCAACATTATTCTGAATCCTGGTTTAACCCTCTCCAAACCCATGCAAACCAGATGAGTTACTCTGTAACAAGCCACAAGCACAGAATGCTCCTATCAAGCAGATCAGATGCTACTCCACAGTAGTAAAACAGCCCTGAATAATTCCAGTGTTACAGCAAACAACAGGTGAAAAGTTACACTTGACCACGCTGTCCCTAAGGAAGCAAGGTTAATGCAAGACAATACTTCCTCTCTGAAACACCAACCAGGAGAGGAAGAAGGCTGTTTTATTGTATCTTTTGATCCAGAGAATACAAAGGTTGGTAGCAACTTACCACCCCAGATGCTGTCCTTACTAACTTAAGAAACTCTCACCTGCAAGCAAGCTTTTTCACCGCCTGAATGCAATCTCAAAGCAAACTTGTAAGTTGCATTATAACTCTTACTTTTGCTCAATATTACACAGAGATGCTAGCCATGAATTTGGAAGCCTTCTCATTTTTATCACATCACTTTACATTTCAGCTAGAAATAGAAGCTTGTTTGTATCAGTATATTTACACAAAAACACTTTGAAAAGGTAAGTATTTTGGTATATTACAATCTTGAGCTGCCTCACACTCACTCACTGGAAGAAGGAAAACCAATGGCTCAGATTAAGAAACTCTGAAGACTTGGGTTAACCTTTTGGTATTCCAGATGCAAGAGAAGGCATTAGTCACTAGGACCCTGCTGCATGATTTGAAGTAATCTGATGATCAAAACATGAAGTTCCAGGTTTACATCTATACTGGATGCTGCTGTACACTAACTAAACCAAGTGTCTTCTGTCATTGTGGTCTGACTAGGAAGCAGCACACGTACATCATCTTCCTGCAACTCATTGCTTGTCAATTCTGGTCTATGTAGAAAAGGTTTCAGAAATCAAATACTGCTTGTAAGTATTTTTCTTTTTTCCTTCTTACTACAGAAAGAAACTCAAGGATTACTCAGTATGCTTGGCTAAATATTACAACTTCAATTACAGGTAATAATGTCTTGAAGCAGTATGAACAGCACCTTCTAGTTACTACTCATCCTGAGCTCAGAAAGAGCTGTTCCTGTTGAAGTAGCAGAAAAGCACTTGCCAAACATCACCATCGACTCAGACCAAACAAAGGCTCAAAGCCAAGAAATAGAAAGATGAGGACAGACAATACAGTAAAGGATGATCTGTGCTTTGAGAGGTGGAATGGATTGGAAAGGAAAAAAAAAATAATCAAACAACAACAACACAAAATCAAAAACCAACCAACCAACAAAAAAACCCAACACAAATGAGAGGAAAAAAACAACCCTTAAGAGCCTTTGCAGTCCTCTTCTCTGAGAACTGTGCTTTGAGAGATGGAATGGAGAGATAAAAAAAACAAGCATTGTCTCAAAAGCTTTTACAGGCCTCTTCTCCAAGAACATTTCTCCTTTTTAAGTAATTCAGTGCAGCTTGAATACAAATTCTTTACTGCATTGCTTAGAAACACCCACATATCTGCATAAAAAAAACCCCTGCAACAGGACAAGGAAAAGATTAAGCTACAGCAGTATCCTTTTACTACAGAAGAGACCAGTAGATGATACCTAGTGAAGAACAGGAGACACTTGCATATTTTTCCTGCAGACCAACATTAATTTAGTTCAGACACCACCCAAGTCAAAGATGTCTCTCTGTTTAAACAGGCAGAGACATAGGATTCATCTATGGCAAGGATGTCTGATCTGAGCAGCCACTGCCCTGTTTTCTCGTCTCTAGCCAGAAGTCAATCTAGAAAGCAGGAACACGTGAAAATGTGATCATGTCTCACAACAGGCACATCTGTGAGAACTTTCCATAGCATGCCAAGCCAAAAACAAACACAAGAGATGCAGACAAACCAGAAGTGATATTTCAGTCAAGAGCAAAGTATAACAGATCTGCTCTAGGAGTCTTATAATCAAAGCACTCATAAAAGACAACTTGGTCCAGATGTTTTCCTTCCTACCCTCCTGTGGGAAGGAAGGTTTTTCCTTTACAGTGAGCAATGGAAGATACTAGATCACAACAGTGTGGAGATATATATATGAGTGTCCAAACAAAGCTGACAAGCAGTGCCTTGGGCTCCTCTCCTGCTGTAGAGTTGAACATACAACCACTTTTGTGACAGCCGTGTTCCAGGTCCGAGAGCTTCTCCAACAGCCCCTGGGAAGTCTGCAGAGCACCAGAGCAGCAGGAATCAAAATGTTACTTCCAGAAACCTGCTACTGCCTTTCACAGAGGGTGAAAACGATAAACTGCCAATCTTCATGGTCTTGCTTTGAACTACTGTTGACTTGGGAATTAGTTGGAAAAGGAGAATAAATGCCATCCAACCCAATCATGATATGAAAGAATGGACCATAACAAGAAGCCAACAAATTAAACAGTTCCTTTCCACACAAACCTACCTCTTCAGGGTGCATAAAGTATAGTGATGTTTCTGTAACTTTACATACTTATTATTTTAGTCATCACTTGTGGAGCAGTAAAAAAGATTCAGTTACTGCAAATGCATGAAAACATGCAAGCGTTGATTTAAACTATACCACTGCATGTTTAACTACTAATCTTTTCCCAGTAAAGATATAAAATACTTTGCACTTATAAATCTGATGCTTTGGATTACCACTTCTTTTTCCCTTCTCTTCAAGTAGAGCTCAGTAGTCAGCCTATCATACACCAGTAGTCTTCATGTCGCAGCAACATTATAGCATAGCTAACAAACCCACCATACAAAAATTTGAATATGAGATCGACAGACTACTTCAGTTAGGCCTGACTTCGTTAAAGTTTGCTTCAGTATTAATTACATGTAACTGCATGACAGACCTAAGTTACCCTTCATTCCTCTTCATAGCCCCCAGTACCACTTACACTCCATAGCTCTGTTCCTACACAGCTTCCAGACACAATTAATTCTAGAACTACACATTGGCACAGTTTGAGGATATGTTTGTATATAGCTATGATCTGAACATGCCTCCTTCTCCTTTCCCCACACCTGTGCATGCACTATTCCTTTCTTCATTACTATCTATAAGCAATGGATACAAATTAAGCTTGCCATGTTACCTGCAAGACTCAGCAGCAGGAAGAACTAGCCAAGGCTGTACAACAGAGAGGTTTTCAGCTGACCTACAGATTCCCAGGGGTCAAGGAAAACCATCAGTCTCAAGCAAGAATTATGACTGATTGGAAGGGGGTGTATGTATGTGAAACAAAATGGAAGAACTCTCTATTAGTGTCAACAAGCTTCAATAAAAAAGCAGAATTGGGTTTTATCAGCACAGAAGATTAAAAAAAGACGAGTGAGTAGATCACTGCTGCTGATCTGGAGAACTGCAACAACTCTACCAACAAAGCCAAGGGGCAGACTCAGAAGGGTAACAAGAACAAAAGGGTAATCAGAAGCCCTGTCACTTTTTTTTTTAAAAAACAACCACCATCAAAAACAAACAATAAAAAAAACCCACACCAAACCTTTAAATATTGTTTTGTAAGATCTGTATGTTCCAAAAGCATAAATCAAGTAGGAGAGGCAATGAAAGGCAAATTTCAAAAAAAAAAACCAAGAGGCCAAAAGACAAAGCAGAAAGATGGCACTTTGAGTGATCCATCCTGAAGGCATGGATTCATTCATCCTGCTTGGTCTTTCCTTCACTGAAATGCACCCAGAATTCACACAATGCCCTTCCTAACCAAACTAACTCAGACATCGAGTACCTTCAATACAGGAAATATATGCATCTGAATTCTAATCAGCTATAAAGTAAAAGAAATATAACAAAACTAACTTGACAAGGTGCTGGCCTTCTTGCCAAAGGTAGCTTCTCCTCTGTGTTAAGTACCTGGTCATTGCTATGCACACGGATTCTGAGAGTCCAAAATACTTGAGAATATTTGAAATACCTTTTTATTACAAAAATATGCTTGTTAAAATAAGAAAGCATGACTTCAACCCAACTAATTACGACTAAAATTTCACACTACAATTATCTTCAATTTGCAGCTACATTTCAGAAGGTCTTTCACTGCCCTTTTTTGAAAACTACAAACCCTTATTACCTGATCTATGAGGTAATTTTCCCCCCCCAGTATAGTTTACACTGGCACATTTACAAGGAATAATGACAGCTAAAACCAGAACATATCATGAAACAGCATCTGGTCTCTTTAGCAAAACAAGATTCAGGTACCAATATTTGTATGGACATTGAAGTACCCAGCTAACCAATTTAGTTCTAGTACAAATGCTTCAGAAAGGATTTATTCCAAGTTAGTCCACAGACCCATAGAAGTCAAGGTGAAAAGGTCAAATAGTTGCAGATAGAACATGACAAATGAGCTTCAGGATTTCCTTCCCCGCCCCCCCCCC
>VWZX01001545.1:1663947-1703250 GCA_013399015.1 Galbula dea
CCCCCCCCCAAAAAAACCCAAAGAAAACAAAACTAAACTAAACTAACTTACAGCTACAGCATGAAACACTGGATGCATCAAACTGCAGCATGCAAAGCACAAATTGGTTGGTGCACAAACATATTCTGCTGAACAAACAAAAGCCCTACTACCACATGTTGATTTAAACATATTGGAAGAGATCTGCATAATAAATAGAACCACATGTATGAAGTTGATCAGCTAGAGTCTTGTTTGCATTACTTGCCGGCTTTGGAATTCAAGTGAACTCAACCTTCACAACTAACTACAGACTATACATTTGAAAGGAATGACTTTTGTCAATAATTAATCACAGTTGTATGTCCTGTTCATTTAACTTCTGCATCAGTGATCAAAAAGCTTTAAATATGCATGGTGTCAATCATTTATTTTTTAAACATGCACCAAGAAGATGGTTTAAGCTGCATTTTCTTTGCCAAGTTTACTTTTCCATGAAACAACCTCCAGGTTTGGGGATGTGTTTCATTTTTGGTTGGTTGGTTGGTTGTTTTGGTGGGGTTTAGTTTTTGTGGGTTTGGGTTTTTTTGTTTGGTTTAGTTTTTAAATTTCCACTACTGCATTTAGAGTTTCTCAGTTCCACTTACAGATCACTACACCAAAGCACAAACTCCAACAAAATCTTTGCATATTTTAAAACCTTAGTTTAGTAACTTAGCTCCACCCAGAGGAGTCTTCTGTATTAGTTCTGATATTAAGAATCAGGTGTCATGCTATTTTGGTTCCCCATAAACACAATGTTGTAGTGAAATCTTGGGATTTTACAGCTATTCTTGGTAACATCTATGCACTCCATGGCACAGCACAGCAGCAGACTTCCAGAAAGGTTTGACTGGTTCAACACTCTATATAAAAGCCCTGTTTAAAATAACTTTTCAAATAGAGAAATAAACTCCCTTCTTTACATGCAGGTACAATCACTAAAAACCAAACAAATGTTAGTAAAACAATGTTATGGAGATGTCACAGGATCAATGTCAATTCAATCACCCGCAATGAAGAAGTGGGGAGGAAAGTCACATGAAAACCAGAGAAGTTTCCTAACCACTATACAAATAACCACAGGAAAAGCCTGTCTTAGGGGTTCAGCAGTCTGTTTCATCCCAGACTTGATTTGTTTTTTAAATGCTGGAGGTCCTCTCTTAACCTAAATGAACTTCACTTACCACCATGGGCATCAGCAGCAAAGCAGCTGATCAGCCCAGAGAGCAAATATTTTTGACTGGGGCTAATTATATTTACACCACCCTTGCCATTCCTTGGGTCCCTCCCAGCTTAAAAAAAAAAAAAAAAAAAGTCCCCACAAGCCAATAAAATCTGTCTGATGATTAAAACTTTGGGAGAACCAAAGCTGCCCCAATACCATCATGGCAGTCCAGAGCCTGTCATCAGCTGTTGCAAAACAGAAGAGACTGCTTCGTTCCTTGCACTGCACCAGCCCTGGCTCTACTAACCTTGTTTTGTCCTTTATTGTCACTGAAACACCTCACCCTTGACTGGCAATTCAACCCAAGGCCTGAGAAGCTCACAGACTTCTTTTTGTGTGACTGAGATGAAAACCTGTCGAAAAGGAGGGATGAGTGAGGAGCAGGCAGATGTCTCTGCAGTATGACATGAAAAGACTTAAATCTTCCATGATTCCTGGAAAGCTTCTTAGTAAGAGCTTCCCTCTGGCTATCCCCAAGTCCCTTTGCTGTCCTTTTAAATGAGGGAAAGCTATTAAAAAAAAGTGCAAAGAGATTTCTCTGGAAACTCTGAGTAAAAGATCCTTTTCTTTTTGATAAGAACAGAAGGCCTCAAAAACACACGAATGAAGTTGGAAGCACCAACAACTGCATCACACACTGATCCCCTCTCACAATAATTTTTGCATTAGAGGCAATATTTAGAGTTGCTTCCTACTTTGAAATAAAAACCTCAGAGTGAACAGGTACAGAAAATATTCTTACAAGTTCCCACTTGCTTATAAAGATGCAGATAAAACCTCACATCTCTCTTTTGGAGCCCTATCAAAGGAGCACTTTCAGAATGTATTTCTCAAAGCTTCTGCACCAATTTTCTCGGCAGAGAAGGAAACAGGCAACTTGTGAGTTGAAAGTTGTGATATTAATAAAACTTTTCAGAAGAGGGGGAATCTCTCCACATACATCCTCTCCAACACACAGACCCCAGCATTTCAACTGAAAGCAGCAACCCAGTTCCAATGCAGTATAGTAGAAAAATATTCTTGCATGCTTATTTTTAAGCTTTGCATTATTGTTTGCAAGAGTGTGTCATATTCCAAAAGGCCTTTCTGAAATAGTAGTTTTCTGATTCACCTGATACTTGTTAAAAAAAAAAATAAGGTCAGTTTTTGATATATATCCTATCTGCTTATACATTCCATTCTGTATACAATTACAAACAATAGGTATAAAGCAGTAAAAACATTTTTAGAGAACCATCCATATCAGTATTAGGAAAAGTTACTCCCTCTCTAATCACTCAGTTTGACAGAATTATATAGATTATATGGCTTTCCCCTGTACACCAATTTGAAATTACTGATGCAACTCCACATCTCCCACCAGCTCCTTTTTCTTTCCCAAGTTGCAGAAGTGTCATTTATTCTTCTTATGCAGTTGAACCGAAAAGCAGAATTGCAGTGTGGCCCTGTTCCCTCCCAGCCCTCCTCTGCACAGCTTGCCTTGGGAACTCCAGCCAGGCTCTGGTGACAATGCTGGGAAGCCATGTCCCATCACGCACAACACTGTATTTACACTTGGTTAATAGGATTAATATACACACTGCCGAAGAAGTCATGGCAATTGCCACACGGCAATTCAATTACAGTCTTAAAACAAGAGGGATTTTTGTGAGCTGTCAGTTCAAAAGACCTCCCCACACAGCCTTTCCAGTGTTGTCAGAAAGGATAAAATCCCAAGAGCTCTTACATTTCCAACATAAATGTTTGATATTGGTCAGATTTATCGCTGGCAATACCCACTTCCTAATTATAAGACAGAAACCTGCTCTAAGCTCAGTTCTTTAAGGCAACAGGCACCTCAGATAAAATTCATTAGAGCTCCATATATATTTGACATCTGAAAAACCACGAGCTGTAACTGAGAACTATATTAAACAGATAATTTAGGTCAAGCCCAAAGTCTATTTTCCAATAGCAACTGGCAGCTGCAACAGCATTATCCTTTGTGCTGCCATAGAAACAAAAGGAGGACAGGTGATGGAGAGAGAGCTAGACAGCCTCAACAGTCAATGAGTCAGACTTTCCTAAAACATGCTTTGGGGCTTGGGAATTTCAGAGCACTTTTGTCACCATACCAGTTTGGTTTTGTCTTGAATTTTTTAAGATGTTGAAATTGAGAAGCATTTTGTTGCTGCTAATATTCCCACTCCACCTTCTCATCTGTCATGCATCTACAACAACACTTAACCTCATTGAACACAAAGGTTTTAGGTGCTTTCAAATGTGTTATCTCCTTAGCTTCCATGGTTGGAAAAAGTCACATGCTTCCTGCAACAGGACTGAAGGGTGTATAATGTTTTCAAGTATATTTCCAAAACCACTTTCAGGCTTGAAGTTTTACATCTAGCACAACCAAAATATTTGGTTTTTCCTTAAATATAGCATAGCTCCAACCAAGAGCAGTCAGCTTGACCCCCACCCTGCCAAAAAACCCAAACCAAAATCCCAAAACCAAACCAAAACCAGAGAAGATATTTTTGCAGTTAGCAGTTTAAAAGGAAAAATAAAATGCATACTTTACAAGAAAAACTTCACATTCCCAGTATTTTCACAGTGGGTTGGGTACCAGAGCTGACACATACTTTAAGAAAAGTTAAAGTCCCACAGAAAAAAACCAGTTTCCTCCTGGGGAAACTCTGCCATCAAAGAAGTGCAGCACACTTCAAAGAGGGAAGTTCTCAGTGAGGACAATCAGGATCACAACTTAATTCCAGCAAAATGCATATTCCTTAATAGTCAGCAGCATCCCTCAGAGAAACGTGACACTGAAAAAAACTGGTCCTGGCTGATCCATTTTACAAGAGAGTGAAGATCAACAAGGATTTGAAAGGAATACAAAAAGCAGGCAAGGGGAAAATGAAAACAGCACTGTAGTAAAGTGGTTCCCTGCTCCAGTAAAACTGGGGAAAGTAAATGATCACTTTCAAACAAAGGATATCTTAACATTTGGAAGGGTTTTTTAAGTCTTATTAGTCTTTTTTAAGTCTTATTATTATTGTATTTTTTGGCAATGAAATGTAATACCCAAGCACAAGAGAAAAACCATCCCTGGCAAAGTGGATTCATGCAAACCAGCCAACCCCCACCAAGTTGGTCACCCCATCTACCACGCCCACCCCATGCCACCGGATCTATCTCCCCCCCGGAGCTGCGCTACTCCATCCATCCATCCCACTACCCCCCCTCGCCTCGTCCAGCCACGCTGAAGACAGCTTCTTTCCCCAAGCATGTGCACTGAGCAAACCCAGAGATACCACTGTTCTCACATTCAGCAGAGTAGGGGAATAAAATACATCCTTGGCTTAAGTGGTTTCTACCATTATGTCAGCTAGAGCAATCCTATCAAATCCACATGGCTAAAATCTACTGCACTGCTTCATATTCTTGCAACAGCAGACGAACCCACAAGCAGCACTGCTCACATACCAGGGCTTTGGGCTGTCCTGATACCTCAGGATACATCTGTGTCCTGTAATGAAATAATACCTGTTTTTTCAGGCAAGACATAATATTTCTGTAAGCACAAAAGCCTCAGAGAATGCAGCTAAACAAGTAACAATAGAAGTATTGGAGTCCAGGAAGAAAGAAGCCACCAGAGATTAAATGTTTGCTAAATGCCTTATTTTGTTGGGTTTCACTAGAAAGCAGGTCAGTGTCAAAGGTGAGGTCTGTTTTATACCATCTCCTGTCTCAAGGGAAGGGTAGTGCCAGCACAGGAAAGATAACCCCAAATACAACTAAGTGAAAATTTGATAAGATTTTAACAAACCGTGCTCAAGACATCAAGGGAAGGATGTGCATCTTACAAACTGCTGAATACAAGTGGTGAAAAAATACAAGGCTAAACCAAAGTACCCAAAACAAGACACTTAAAATATCATAGCCTGTGTTGCCTTTCCTGACTATAGATGCAAACAAGGAATTAGCCTTTCTTATTCAAATCTGAATGTTAATAAGAAACCTTCCTACAACGCATCAAAGATGAAGAGGGACAGCTAATACACTTGGCAAAAGAACAATCAATGTCAAAGTATAAATTAATAAAGATGAAGTGGGGAAAATGAGAAGAACATTCTCTAAAGAAAATGTTACTTGGCAAGCCAGAAAGAAGAAAGTCACAACACAGATGCAAAAAAAAATTACTGAGAGGTATTGCTTAACAGGCTGAAAATACTTTCAGCTTCTCAGGTAAGAATGGTTGTTAACTCAACACCAGAAAAAAAACCCAACAACAAAAAAAACCCAAAACCCACAAACAAACCAACCCCAAAACAAGCAAACAAAAAAACCCCAATCAAACAAAAAGAGCAAACCAAAACCAAGAGGAACTTGACGACTGCTTAGTAGAGGATAAAATAGTTATTTTGTAGCTAAAACAGCAGCAATACTCAATGAAAACCAAACATACAGTGAAAAGTTAAGCTAGCCAAAAACCTCCACCAGCGGGATTCCACAGAAGACACTACACTGGGGCAACATCTGAGCAGCACTAAAACCTAAGCAGCAAGAATTCTGGATTAAATTGTGGCAAATGAGCAAACCCACAGTAACCCTGGCAGGAGGAGGGAAAAAAGAGATACAGGAGGAAGGAGATGAAGAGACTATCAAGACATGCTTCATAGATAGTGCCACAAGCACAAACTGAGTGGCAAACACCAAAGCCCAGACTAATAATTTATGTGCCTTCCTACTCTGACACAGGTGCCAACCAGCTGAGAATGAATGAGGTAGTATCACACACACGCTTTGTCCTTGCTCTCCCCAACTCAGCTCCACATGCGGCTCAGACAGAAGTATCCTCTTCATACAAATACAGCCTTTCACGAGTTTTACTCATCAGCTAATCGCCTCACTGCTAAGAACTGACACTCCCAAGGTTCTACAGGGATTCACTGCTCAATTATCTTTTGGCTTATAATAAAAGACAAATTTATTGGACTGATTTTTAATCTGTCTCTTACTAGTTTCACAAAACACTTTTTAATTCTTGTGTGAGATAATCCAGAGTGATTCTATCTTTACTGCCCTCCTCTCCCACGATGATCCCTCTTGCCTTCATCCTCCCAGTCTACACCACTCTGCTTAGCTGGGCCGGCTCCAGCCTGGACCAGTTTCTGCCTTTCTAATGCACCTTTTTGTTCTCCTATACTTATTTCCAGATGCAAGGACCATAATCACTCCCCAAAAGTCTCCCGAGATGGGCACACTACACCTTTTCAATGGAGGCATGACAACTTGCTCTGCTTTCTGTCCTTCACACTCTGTGCTTTGAGCTCTGCAGAGCACTTCATTGGCCATTTCCTCAAAGCTCTTACAGATGCCAAAATCCTTACCAAGACTTACAGCTCATTCACAATTGCAATACATGAGTTAGGGCTGCCCTCTCCCCATGCAACTCTTAATGCTTATCCCCATTAAGTTTAGTCTGCCAGTATGTCCACCACTAACCAACCATCACAAGATTCTTCTACAACTTTGCACAACCAGCTCCTGGTTTTCAGTCCCCTAAATGAACTGTAAATCATTGCCCTCTTTCATTAGCCTTCCCAGGGCATTTATCAGTATCTTAACTAACAGAGACTGCAGCACAGACTCCTGCAAGACTTGCTGCTGGAGTTTTTTCAAAGGCAAAAATCAAGTATTTATTCCTATAGGTGGTTTCCTACTTTTTAAGAAGTTACAAACACAGGAGGCCCTTCCCTCTTAACTGATGGCAGCTCAGCTCAAGCCTCTAGCGAGAGTAGCTCTTTTAGTCATCAAAATGAACCTTGTCTTCCCCTAAAGAACCCCAGGAAATATGAGGTATTATTTCACCCATAAAAGCCAAGTCTGCCCTTCCCCAACACATCATTTATCCATCCATCCATCTACTGCGTTTATTCTCAGTTCCTCAGCTTGGTGGTTGCACGCTGTAAGTGTGATTAATGTAGACAGATGCAAGCTCTACCCCTCATCACACCCATGCAGCCATGATGAAGTCAATATGGTTAAATGGGTGTGATCCAGTAACTCAGCTTGCAAACCAACTCTTCCATATGCCTAAATGCTCTTCCCTCTCAAGTAACCTGCACACAGGAGATGCTAGAGAAGTCTGCAAGATGAGCAATGGTGCAATCAAGGATACTTTACTCTCCCGCCACCCAGTACCACCTGGTGCAACCACAGCATCCAATTAAAAAAGACACAGTAACAAAGTTCAATCACTTAAAAACTGATTTATGGCCCAACTTCTTTGCTTGTCAACCAAAATCAATGCACTGCCATCATATGATCATTCAGATTTACTTTTTCAGTTCTTAAAATTGCAGATACAGAAAATGGGTCCAGCATGTTTGTACAGAAGTACATCTAGAAAAACATTTTCCCTCTCCACAAGGGAAATTATGACTTGTTTATGCAACACATTTCTGAAAACATTTTTTAGAACTCGAGTCATGTCTCCCAGATTGCTATGCTGGTTGTCAAAACAGAGCCTTTTTTTTTTCCTTGACTATACCATGTGTAATACGAAGTCCACTTTCCCTAACTTGATATCACCCATGAAAGATTTGGAGATGATTAGTGGAAAATACACAAATGAGACACTGTTCTCCAGAGAACAGCACAGCAGGAATAATCTGATGGTTTTTATATTTATTAGCCTGATGCACATCTAGCTTGTTTAAACAAGGCTTTGTCAAACGTCAAAAAAAATGTTAATGCAATCCAAGGCACACTCTCAAAGGGAATTAATGCTGAGCTGGAACCAATGCGAAAGCCTTAGTTACAGCAACAAGGAAACAGTGAAAAGGGGCCCCTTTTTATTTCAATTGCAAATAGATCTGCTAAGATAGAAAGGTTTACTTCCTAATAGTCAAGATGGAGAACCTAGCACTGAAACCGGAGTGGGAGCAGGTACTGGAAACATCTGGTTTGTGTCAGGTTGGAAGACTGTCTCTCCTAGGGCAAGGAGAGGCCTCCCTGAAGGCAGCCCAGGGGCAGGCAGGTGCCCTAGATACTCTCCTGTCCCCTCTGTCTCCTTTTCGACTGCATCGGGACACCCAGACTCAGCTTCAGCAGCACACGTAAGCACTGAGATACTCACCTCAGGTGGCCTTCAGATGCCCACTTCACTTGTAATTTCCTGTAACAAGGATAATGCCCATTTACTCAATTTCAGTATCATTTTGCCTAAGAGACTGTTAAACCACCAAAACATTAAACAACCAGACAACCATCATCACCAAAACTCCGTGTACAGCTGGGCAAGAGTCAGCATCCTGAAGTAGAGAGAAAGCCAAGAGGGAAGGACTCAGGGCTGCCATCAAAAAGAAGTAATATGTGACTAAATGCTTCATTAAAAAAAGCAGCTTCCTTCTCCAGCTTCCTATTTAAAAAGCACCTGCTATTACAAGGCACTACAGAAAACAACAGAGCTACACAAGTTTGGAATTATTTATTTTGGAAACTCAAAACATTTGTCAGATGGACTTTAGACTCAGTGACTAACTGTAACACAAAGCCTCTTTCAACTTCCACTCGCAGATAAAACTGCAAGTTTGTAGAGAGCTGAAGGCAAGCAAATCAATCATTGTGATCCCAAGATCTGCAACCATTCACTACCACTCCTTTGCCTTCTCCTCCCAGGCTGCCTGTCCCACCTCACCCTTGACTTGTCCGATGCTCTGCAGCAGCAGCAAGAGAATCAGGCAAAAAAGATGCTGCAAACAACACGAGCTCACATTACATTGCACTTTTTCCAAGCCTCAACGGTTCCTGCAAAGTTTGAAAGGTCTGACACATCACATCAAGTCTGTGAGGCAAGAGGGAGAGAATGATTCCCATAATTACTGCGCTGATCACCACCACTGCACGAGCCATGCTCACAACCCAGCTCCACATCACGTGAAGCATTAGCACAATACCTCGAATCCCTGGGACCTAAATCAAGGCAGAACCAGATGTGCCTCTGAGGTTACCATGACATTTTATTGGGAGCAAAATAACCCAGGCTATACACAAATATCAATTTACTAATACTTCTGCCTTGGAGGGTTATAAAGCTGAATTTTTAGCTTTGCTAAAACTGGTAATACTGCATTTTGAAAAAACATTCACCCAGGAATAAAACTGTTCTTGGTCTTTGCAAAAATCTTGCCCTCCAGCTGCGTTCTCATTTCTGTTTCCTGGGTGAAGCCAAGAAACTCAAGTATGTTTTTAGAGCTTCATCAGGTTCCCATCACCTCAGGCACATACTTTAAACTCAAATAACTGTACTAGAAATTATATCTTTAAAGATGCACAGTTCAGGAATCATAAAACAATTTAGCTACCCCTAAGAAACCTACCCCTCCTTCTTCGCAAACCCGATCTAATGCTTCTCATCCCCACCACTGCACAACATGCAAGGGAGGTCTAGTAAAAGGAGAATTTGGAACAAGAATCCAGCTTTGCAAAAGGTCTCTTGCTGCAACTTCACACTGTTCTGCCTTGACCTACGACATACTTTAGGAAGCCACATTGTAAACTGACTCCTTGCTAAACCCCTGCCTCCAAAGGCTTAGGAAATTACTCTCTCTTCATATTCTGTTCCCTATTAGTGCCATAACCTCCTATTGCTTTTTGACGAGCTGAGAAAAACAAGCTGGAGGCCAGTTATCCCATCACAGCTTTTCTTCTTTTTCACCTTTGTACCACTTCTGAAGGTAAACTCCACCACATTAGCAACTGAAATTCACTAGGAGAATTTTTTTAAGTTTAGAAAAGACCCTGAAAGTCCAAACCACAAAGATCTAAAATGTACTTCAAAGCTCCCAAGCAGCATATCAGCCTCTACTCTAGCAACAACACTAACACATGCTCTTTAAAAAAAAAAAAAAATAATAATTAACACAATCAAGTGCAGCCTTAAACCCATAATAAAACACAGCCATTTGGAAGCAGTACAATGGAAAACCAGAAAGCAAACAGCTACAGTTTATATATCTCAACAAAACCACCCAAAAAGCAGAACACACTACACTAAATGCCCCCTTCCAGCATCTTGGAAATCATCAGAGGGACTAGCTCTACCCACTGCATAAAGCTGTCCCTCTGGAGCCTGGTTTGGCTGCAGAGCTACCATACATGCTGCCACTCCAACACCACAGTGCAAGGGTGTAAAAATGGCAATTCTGCCATTCTTTTCCCATTTGAGGCCTTCCCCTCCAATTTTGCAAAACACAACTGTGCTATGAAAATCCTCCAGCTTCTCCACATCAAGCCCTGTTAAGACTGGAGTACAGTACCACAAAAGAGCACACCAAAGGACAACAACACCCAGTAGCCAGGATTTGATAATCCTGGTCCCAGAGACAGCAGGAATGAGTCTGGGTTTGGCATGTTTACCTGACTGATGTGTGCTGATTTTTCCCAGTTAAAACAAGTTTGCCAATTTCCATTTAAAGTGCTACCAAAAGCTGCAAGTACATGAAGAAAAAGGAAAATCAAGCTGCTTTAGGATCACATACACAGGGACAACATGTGGTTAGCACATCTAAGTCAGCTACTAGTGCAGATCAAAACAATTTTTGGCTCCTCCTCCCCATTTAAACAGATTTATTTTTTTTCCCCAGGCAAAGGCAAGCACCAGGACAAGCACAGTGCACACCACAGCTGCTGCCAATAGCTGGAGCAGGTCTCCTCATAGCTATAGGATTTTAATTATATTTTTTTTAAGCTACAGTGCATAGGAGTTCCCATCCCAAATTGAAAACAAAGCAAACCCCAAAATAAACTTCACTGCCTTACTAATTAAAGGGATTCATTCCTTCAGAAAGGCTACCATAAACCACTGCTGTGGGGTTAAGAATGTATTTTTAGCACTCTGTCCTTCCAACATTTTAACTGAGACTGTATGAGTAAGCAAGAGCCCAATACTGCTTCATTAAAAGCTCTACCTAGGAAGTTGGTTTTTCACCTAACTTTATTTGAAATGCCTCAGGACATTCACATAAACTAAATCTCTACAATACAGGAACTTCTCCAGCATCAAGGCTTCCATCCCCCATACAACAGCCACTAAGTGTTTGCAGTTTTCAACTGCATTGCCTTGCCATGCTGGCTGTCAGGCAAAGACACCCTATGTGATTAAAAAAACCCTAACAAGCACAACAGGATATTACTGATAACCTAAAAAAAATTCTGCCTACTATTTCGTCAGCTGGAGGTTTAGCCCTCTGACAGTGAGTGTGCTCTGCAGAGTCTGCCACTTGACATACAAGTTACACAAGCTCCAGCTTTCTCCCACAATGGCCTGTGCAGAACATATCACTTACCACACAGCATACTGCAAAAGCAACAATTCTTCTTATCAGTTATACCTGAAATATTCTAGCAAAACTCAACTCATGGCTTACTTTCAAGAAATCTGACATGGTATTAAAACCACACATTTTTAATTGCCATTGATGACCTTTCCATTTAATTCATAAAGGGGGGCAGGAGCTTAGCATCCTGCAGGTTATATCGTTACACTGCCAATTAACACTATTATAGACTATGAGGTTGAAATGGACCTCAAGGATCACCTGGTCCAACCCTTCTTGGCAAAAGATATAACAAAAACTTGAACTCAGCAGTGAATGGCATGGGGGGAACACAAGGGTTCTGAAATCAGAGGAAAATCAAGTATTTCACAGAATCACAGAATGCTGGGGGTTGGAAGGGACTTCTGGAAATGATGCAGCTCAAGCCCCCTGCAGGCTCACCTAAAGCAGGTTGCCTAGGATCACATCCAGGTGGGGTCTGAATTATCTCCCAGAGCAAGAGCCTCCACAATCTCTCTGGGCAGCCTGGTTCCAGGGCTCTGGCACACTCAAAGGAAAGAAGTTTTTCCTCATGTTCAGACGGAACTTCCTGTGTTCCAGTTTGTGTCCACTGCCCCTTGTGCTGTCACTGAGCATCAACAAAAAGAGTCTGGCCCCATCCTCTTGACCCTCATCCTTTAGATATTGATAAGCCTTAATAAGATCTCAGTCTTCTCCAGGCTAAACAGCCCCAGGTCCCCCAGCTTTCCTTTGTAAGAGAAATACTGCAGTCTCCTCATCACCTTTGTAGCCTCCAGTTGTTCCTTGTCTCTCTTGAACTGGGGAGCCCAGAACTGGACACAGGACTCCTGATGTGGCCTCACTAGGGCAGAACAGAGGTGGTGGAAGACCACCCTAAACCTGCTGGCCACATTCTTCTTAATGCAGCCTGGGAGATTATTGGCCTTCTTGGCCACAAAAGCACACTGCTGACTCATGGGCAACCTGTGGTCCACCAGGACTCCCAGGTCCTTCTCCACAGAGCTGCCTTCCAGCAGGTAAACCTTTAACCCACACTGGTGCATGGGGTTATTCTTCCCTAGGTGTAAGACCTTACACACTTGCTCTTGGTTAACTGTCTTCTCTCTTCTCTAGGAAATTCTGTTCCCAAAAGTATGGTTTATGAAAATGTCACCTCCTCAGTGAGGGTAAACTGTCACAGTACTACCTGCAACGCAACACACTATGAAAGGCTTGATGGCACTGACACCAACAAGCAACTGGACTTCAAGGAAGACAGGCCAGGTTGCTTTACAAAACACTTCTGTCACAGGGCTAAATACACAACTCCAACCTCATCTGTGAAATACTGAATGCAGACTATGAAACACATCTGCACTTTTAAAGCTTCCAGTATTCTAGTAATCAAAAAAACACCCCTCAAAACACCACCAGAACAAACCAGCCAAATTTGAAGTCTTGTGCACAAATTCCTCTTGAGGGTGAGAACAAATGCCTCGATCAGTGCATCGCAGCAGCAGCGTTACATACTGCCACTCAAGTCTTAGAAACCAGGTTTTTTAGGAAGGCAAAAAGTTTATGCTTGAAACTCAGCCCTAAGTGATGCTTCTAAGATTTTTTTCCAACCACATTCCAGATTGCCTTTTCCTCAAGAGCTCAAGTCACTAACCCCAAGGTTAGTAAAATAGCATCAAGTTGTGTCTTGCAGAGAACAGAGCTGGAAAAGCAACATGCCTTCTACTCAGTATATTCTGTTTAGGGGAATTCAAAGCTAGTTTAATACAGAAGTCTTCAAATTAAGGAGATGCAGGAGGGTAATGGGACAGGCCTTTGTCTTCAGTTATAACTCTAAAAATCACAGAATGGCTCAGGTTGGAAGGAACCTCAAAGATCATCTAGTGCCAACCCCCCTGCCCTGGGCAGGGATGCCACACAGTAGATAAGTTGCCCTGGGCCACATCAAGCCTGGCCTTGAACACTGCCAGGGATGGGGTGGGGAGGGGTAGGGAAGAAGAGACATTCAGTAGTGAAATGTCTCCATCCCACCTATTTGTACTGGTTTTCCATCTTTATAGATAAATAAAACATTTTATATCCTAAATAACAACAAGAGCCAGTCAAGAAAACTTAACTCATTTTATAATACCTGGTTTGGGTGATTCACAACATCTGAAAGAGAAGTCTCCAGACCATTTAATAAGGCAGTGGTAACCCAGTAAGTGTCAGCTGGCTCCAATTAACACTTCACTTTTATCACTTACAAAAGTATTTCCTTATGGGCTGAGAACCACCCATTACTCATGCCCCTGCTGACTCAGGGAAACAGTCATCATCAGCCTTTAAAAGGTGATGTTCTATGACGTTATGCAAATTACTGCCAACTCATGGAGAAAGGAAGACCAGAGTTAAGAAAGATTTGACAAGATAAATCTGGTAACAGAAAATAAAATCAGAATTAACAGTTCTAGGAGCTGGTACTTATTTATGGTAAAACACATAGGAACATTGGCAAAACAATATGGTTTTCAGATAATCTCATCTTCTTCTTACTCAGACTGTAAGAGAATATCTCATGACAATTTGCTCACTTTATCTGCCTTGGTGCCAAGCCTCCAGTGTAAGTGCATATTTACATATCATTTGGGACTGGCCACTTCACTGGGGCTGCAGATTATCAGGAAACCTTATGGAGTAAGAATCTTAAATCATGCTTCCCTTTCCTCTGATGGAAGCTGCAGAATCAGTACAGTGCTAAGAAAAAGGTGAAAAGGCACATTGCAGTTTTATGCAGGATCATCTTGCTAGGCTGCATTACTAAATTAAACACTGGGCACTGTTTTTATAAGAACTGGCCAGCAAACATTTACAAACCTGAAAACTTGGCTTTTCACTTGGGTCACGCTGCCCTGCTCCATCAAGCCCTCACATCACTGTTGCCTCAGAGACAGACCACAGCAGATGCCTCCAGGCCCCACAAAGGCTGCCTCTGTGCTGACCAGATGCATTCTCCTAAGATGATTTTAATTAACCCTGTTCACCATTACAACTGATATACATGTTCAACATGCCCTGGTCTATCCCATAGATGATGTATACATATCAATAATTGTTTGCAACCCCATTTCTAAGTAGCAAAGCAAGGTGTATATATACATAGATGACAAACATGTCAGATTGCAGCAGTTTAAAGTGATTATCACTATTAGAAATTATGCTGAGGACATACTTGTGGGGAGGGGAAAATCACTTGGTTGCCTGGCTTTGGGCTGGTTTTGGCTTTCCATATTGTAATACACAACAAGAAATAACTAATAAGAAAGAATGAGATTGACAATGCACAGCCAGCATTGCAGCAGCAATCAGCATCATTGAATAAAACACTTATCCCAGAGGCTGCCTTTGGAAAGCTCATAGCTGCACAAACTAAACCAGCAAACTCAACCCTGTCCAGCTGACAAATGGGAGGATGTCTTGGGGGATGTTTCACAGCATGATTTTCTATTCATCCCAACATACACATATCCATGCCAGTCCCTGGCAGTTCTGACTACTGAATTGATTCATCCAATCTCATCCTTTCAACTTTTTCCTCCCTGTGTTCTATTTTTTGGGAAAAAAAAACAAAAACAAAAACACACACCAAAACCCCCAAACAAAAACAAAACAAACAAACCAACCAACCAACCCACCACAAAACAGGCAGTCACAGAGGAATAACTGAATGAAGCCTCTGCCCAGACAAGTCTCTCATTATGAAGGAAAAGTCTGAGATAAATGCAATGAATAAGAAACCCACTGCTGATTTTTGGCTGAAAATTGTGTCTCTGAATTAAGCATGTACTCAAGTTCATGTTGAACACCTCAAGAACTGGAAATCTCTGATCACTGTACAAGTACTGTACCACTGCACCCTGAAGTATCTATTATTTGGCTGTTTGCAAGGTTTTGATCTACTGTTCAAGTTATCCCCAAGCTTTACCATCTTTGTAGGTAAGCTGTTTCACAAAGCCTGTCCCTCCATCCTGCCCAAGTACTCATCATCTGCTGTTCTAATTCACACTAGCAACAAAGCTTACTTTCCTACAACAACAGGTTACTAGAAGACTTAACTGAGCATATTAGTAGCCAATAAATTTGTAAATACAAAGTCCCTCCACTTTCCTATTGCCTTTCAGAATTCACCATCACCTGCTGCCATAGCCCAAAAGCTGCTGCACTGAAGAAGTAGAGCTGAAGCTCCCATTTTTTGTTGTTGTTGAAGAGAACCACACACCAGCTTGCATTTGATCTAAAAGCTGTTGCCAGACACCACCTTCAAAATTCATTTAGCTGTCTCCTCAAAGCCTCAAACACTGTAGGAGTCTCACAACTCACACAGCTAAGAGAAATATGAGTGGAAGTTACCACAAATACAGCAAGAGAAAAACAACAAAACAATGTGAAAAGACCAGTTCTGCTGCTTATCCAACTGAACAACTATCTTTCCATGCATCCTAAGGGATGCTATAATAAAAATTTACCTCCAGAATGACAGGGGATCTGGACAGCTGCAGCCCCAAAGAAGGAGGGGGTGCATTTTCAGCTGGAAAGAAAGCAAGATTATGGCGAGTTCAGATAGCTAAACAGTCTGTCTGCAGTCATGCACTTAGTCTTTCATATTGAATAGGAAATGCATTACAATACTTATCATTGAAAAAGGAAAAAAAATAGAAAAGCAAAAAGGAATTATGGTGAATTTCAAAAGGAATTGTTGAAAATCACATTTTAAAAAATGGAAAGCTGACATCACACAATTCAAATGTTGGGAATAAAACGTCAAAGATTAATCAGATTAGGAATTAGAAGATTTTCTGCATAAGAAAATGAATAAGTAATATAAGTTTCCAACACTTTGGTGCAGAAATCTTATTTGCAAGCTAGTATCTTAGCCTGTTAAGACACTACAAACACACGGTAATCATTAGGTATTTTGAAGTTGCCATGAAAGAATTCCAATTAGATCCTCAGAAAGTTGGTCATCTCTTCCAGAATATGAACAAGACATCTACTGGCATTATGGACAAACACTGATATTAAACATGCCATAACACTGCAGTAAAAAACTCTGAATACTCATGCCAAAAATCATAAGGAGACTGAGTCCCTCAAGCTATGCTAAAGGAGGCTCTTTATCAAAAGAGCAATCCCTAAACCTGAGCTGAGCTACTCCCAACTGCAAAAATCCCCTACCTCCCCCTAAACATAAAATCAACAATAAAGGAGAAATATGATGCCATTCCTTCAAGGCTCCTTTAGCACATGGTGTTTTCCCCTTGCAGCAATTCAAAGGCTGTTGAAGTTCTTTTCAGTAATTTCCAAATTATTTCCAGGAGTGATTTACAACATGCCCAGGGATAAAAGCTACAGGCAGCACAAGAGCCTACTGAAAAACTGAACTTTGTGTTTCATTTTTCACATATGCTGTCCTAAAAGGAGGACTAGAATATACTGGATGAATCTGTGCAACTCCAGTCAGATGCCCAAGTTGTCAGTAAGACTTCAACCGGGCTGCCAACCTCCTACAGGTTCAGAAACCACAGTTTAAGAGAATTGCAATGCAACTACTCCAGTTCTCAAAGAATAACCTACACTTTAATTTCTCACTTTATACAAAGTTAAACAGTCTTAGTTTCTAGCTCAAAAATCTACTACAGAAACTGACACAGTCCTGAAGATTTAGGTGACCAGAAACTCAAAGACTTCAAAAGCTGTGCTGCAATTCAGACAGCATTTACAGGAAGCATCCCCACTTCATGTACTACTTAGTCTCACAGATACACTCCTCGGAAGTACTGCCAACATCTCTGAAAAGAAGCACTAAACTAAAAACCCCTAAATCCCCCAGCAAAGCAACCAAAAATCAAGTCTCACAACCAACCTGAGGTTCAAGGTCTGAAGCTCAAGTCATCTGCTGGAAAAAAACAAGATGTCGAAACAAAAACAAGAGTGCTAAAAGACTGCTTATTTCAACATCTGTGAACCTTCAGCTAATTTTATTGGTTCTGCAATAATATTTTCCTAGGTTTGGCCTGTCAGGCATATTTCTACCAAGCAAACATGAAGAAACTACAGTAGTAAAACTGACTTTAAGTGATTTCATGATCTGAAGTTTAACACAACTGCTTTTATAACTCAAACCTTTTCTGTCTCTCAAGCCCACAAATAAGACTGCACAGGAATAGATAGAAACAGAGTGCACTGACTCTAAACCCCTATCATCGAGCTCACTAGCCTAGACACAACAATTATCATTATTAAATATACATAGGAATGTGACTGAAATTAAGATACTGCAACCAGACTTTGTTTTAAATACACATATTTATATATTACAGAAAAAAAGCTCTATAAAATATACGTTTAAGTTATATATAACATCCAAAAAAAAATGCTAAGGCACAGAAAAAGGAATTTCAAAAAAACCCCTCCTGTAAGACTGGCAGGAAAGGATACAAGAGCTGACACATAAGCTAAATTCTAGTGGTCTGAGCACAAGCATAGCCTTGGTATATCTGGGAAGCCCTTTGTGGAAGTTACCTGAAGCTCCCTGAGCTCTCATCCAACACTCATGGCTTGTTAGTCAAGTATTTATAAAGGTAGTCCTGTGGATGACTGACATTAGATACACAATTCCATTTTTATTAACCTGAACAAGAAAATAAAATAATTATGGGTTTGCTGTGATTTCTGTTCAGTTTTTACTGCACAGTTCAGCAAGAAACACTTCCAGCATCCTCCCCCGAGGCCCGATGGTGTTGCCAGAGCTGTTTGTCACGCTGGTACAACTGTAGAGGACAAGGGACAGCACATGTAAACAGAAAAGGCCAAGAGTGTTTGTAATGACTGCAGTGACACATTCCTGGGATTGTTCTGCAAGAAAGGAACTCAGAGACAGTCTAAAAAGAAATAAACTTTTCAGTTGGAGTCTGAACCATATAACCCTGCTGTAACAGAGTGAGTGCACCACACAATACTATATTACTACACAAAACCAGCAGTACCAGGAATTTCATGTACTGATTTTGTAAAGCTCATTCAAGTTTCACTGGGTAACACAGCTCACTTTCCTACAGACAGAGTGAAGGAACAGCTAAATTCCTCTTTTTCACCCCCCGATCTGCATCAGTGGTAGCTGTGTCAGTGGGTTGTTTAGACGCGAGAGCAGATAAGGCTGGAAAAGCCCATTCAGAGTCAGCGACAGTCCTACACTGACGCACACTTCCAAAGCCACCAGCAAAACACTTGCAACACAAATATGCAAGCAGCAGAGTATTTTGGGACAGGATACTGACTTTGAGGAAAGCTAGACCTAAAGGAATACTGCATCAAATTACCGTAGTTGTGGAAAAGAATTATAGACACTTTTATAAGCCAGTAGTATGTGGTAACCAGCTCCACCACTCACTAGTAAAAAACGCCAAGTCCCCAGCGTCAGCCTATTTGAATCAGCAATACTTTCACACAAAACAGGTACGGTGTCTCTGTCACACTACCTACACTATATACGGGCAAAATTATGTTGACTACAGTTGACATCTCAACCTTAGGGCCCTAAAAGTACAGACTAGTGTGCATGCTTCGATCACACTCAAGTTCTTCTTTATTTGGAGATGGAAAGGGATTTGTTATCAGGCAATTCCTTACATACTTCGCAAGGGTAGAGGTCAAAGCAAGCTATGACAGGAACATACTCTGTAGGTATAAAGAAGAGGAACTTTGCCCCAACACCTCTTCTTAAAGGAAAGAAGGGAATGGGGAGTTACTGCAAAAAACCTGGACGCACTCTGCCTATGCTTCTGCCAAAATAACATCAAGAAGTGACTCTAAGACATTTCCCTTCAGTGTGCTTATTTGTTCTCTAAGTCTTTTGAATAAAAGGACTCCTAGGTGAAAGCCCACAATGTGCCCACACACACACCCATTAAGGACCTGCAGGGACTTCACAGTTGTTTGAATGATAGAGTGTGCTTACATTAAGCACTAACACATCTGACTGGAAGTTGATGATCCACAAACACATCGGAGCCTCTGTTTTGATGGGAAAAGGTGTATAATTGTAAGCAATACTATGTTAACTCCTGCCTAATGGTCTAGTTTACAACTAGAGTAAAACTAATTAACATAGCAGCTAAATCCTACTTCATTCTGGAGTCTCTTATTTTAAAGGCAGGTTTCTGTTTCCCCTACCAAACTAATTCCAGAAAAGTCCTACTTCACAGATACTCCTCTGCACCACCTGGAACCCTCAGGACAGTGAGTAACAATCATATTAGTACTGCAAATGTTCCAGCAGTGGTGTGAAGCAGAGACAGATGTTGGAAGGCAGACAGTCACGTCACCTGGCTCAGCAGCAACATCATCTTCCTGCCACTGACAGAGACGAACCGCCAAGGAAAGGGCTGGGAATTAATTGCTACAGTACAAGTGGAAGAACAGGGCTAATGAACAGAAGTAATAGGCTTTCCAGTCCCGAAGTAAATACCATAAACAGTTCCTTATTCCTTGCAGACCTTCAGACTTGATTCAGAAGGGACAAAAATGTCTTTCCAAATCAAGCACTTCACCCAAATTCGCTTCACCCAAATCAGGATGGGTTTCAAATGAATCAGATGAAAACTGTCTATACACAGCTCTGGTAAAACCCACCCAACGGAAAGCTTCTCTTCCTTAAACAAAACACCTAGTGCAGGCAATAAAAAAAAAAAATGGTGCTACTCTGGCTAAGACTTAGGTGGAAGATTCTGGAAAAAATCCTGAGTGATACTGGCATCCTGCTCTCATCTACCCAGAGGGACCCAGATTAGGAATGCTTCAAATGCAAGAAGCATCTCCTTGAAAGATGACCACTTTTGAAAAATGTACTGACAGCTGAAGAAGAAAACCAGACCTATACTTTAGCCGTCACTGTTCTTGAAGGGCAGATGATTTGGTTTTGCTAGTAAGCTGCAAGAGTGGGCAGGACATTTTGAGTTATAAACTGTTCTTACATAGAATGACAGAACTAATAAAAGGATCTCATCTTTAGCTTAACCACTGAAGTGTAACTTGGCAATCACAGCAGAAATCCACACAATTGAGGACAAGATGACAGAAAAATAGCATGTCTGTCCAGGACCTCTGATATCTAAACCATAGTTACACTGAACACCACCACGTGTCAAACTAGGAACAACACGGTTTTACAGCATCATTGTAAACCAGCAGCCACTGTGCTTTTATCTTACAGGCACAACTGAACCAAAAAACATTTAGATTACATGACAGTAATTTTATTTATTATTTGTAATTTGAGAATCTCTCAAAATGCTTTTCAGAAAAAGTTCTTCCACTGTATCAGTTCCCTTCACTGGAAGAAGATGGCAGTTGCAGTAACAACAAGCCTTAAGAGGACTGCAATGACCTGTGATCAACCTCCACTTATTGTTAAGTCTCCTCCCTGCTTCAGGTTAAAAATAGGCAGTTCAAAGGGCTGGAGGTTAACCGCATTAGCAGGTAGCTCACTGGCACACAGGAATCAGAAGTCACATCCAAGTCTCTGCTGCTGCAGAGCTTCCACAAACCCAAAGTGTCTGACTGGAGAGGTAAAAATAATGACTACTAATTCAGTAATATTAGAAGGTGGCAATAACCTCAGGAACACTTCAGTCTGAATACCAAGCAAACCAACTACATAATTTTGCTTTACACTCCCCACCCATTATGTTCACAAGACCAAGAGATAAGAAGGGGCAAGAAAAGGGAAGGATTCCCACAACCAAGTTCTCAATTACTACAGTACATACAGTAACAACCAATCCTGCTTACGCATTGTACCACACAGTCAAGGCGCCAAACATAGATCTCGCTTATCTGATCTGAACCTACTCTTTTCATCGCCTATCATTCTCAAACAACTTCACAACAATTTCACCTTGACTCACCCAGGAAATTTTGCAGATATCTAAACTGAAAATCAAGAATTTCTTCACAGAACTTCACACCCCCTCCCAGAGGGCCCAATCCCCACCTAACCTGGCATCTGAAGTTCATCTCTGTTACCTTCACTCTTCGTTTCCAGCAACATTATAATCTCATACACCATCACCTACACTAAGCACTGACTTTTCAGCTGATTTAAAAATATCTAAGAATTTCTTAGACATAAATTGTACCTAGATATTTTTAAGATATTAAAAATGAACACAAGAATAAATGTCATTTTATGTGGAACTGCTCACATTCAATGGCATTTAGCTAATGCCTGTGCTTTGAGAGCTACAGGCCAACAGCAACACTGACTAACTCAGAGCCATGTCTGCTATCAACAAGAAAACCTTGAGGGTCAGGCCCTGAGAAGAGCCAGCATTATCCTTGCTGGAAGGCAGTTCCCACATTGCAAAGTTTTCTTACACTAATACAGACCACATGAACAGCACTGAAAACTACACACTTCTCACACATTAAAGCTTCTGTTTTCTCACCAGTACCCAAAATGATAAGACACATTGCTGAGTTGGTTTGTGGAAAGAGGATGTGAATAGCTAAACCGCCCTTGACAGTCACCTGGCACAGTTACAACAGGACAGAGACAGCATTCTTGGTACCACTGTAAATCTGAGCCTTTTGAAGAGTCATTCCCTCCCATGTAGTTTAAACTACTGCTTTCAAAGTGACTTTTTCAGAAAAAGTCCTTTAGTGTTGTCACCTTGCTTTTACACTTTGGAAACAATCCTGCCATGCACAACTCCAGATGGAAATGGAAACTTCTCTAGAACGGTGCCACTGGCATTAACTCTTGAATATCACAGTCTGAAGCCAACTCCCAAACAAGCAGAATAACCTGCTGTCCCTTCATAAGAAAATTAAAGACACAAATAGATTTGTCTCCCACCTGAGCATTGGTAGTAGATAAAAAGACTTCAGTTCTTTTACCTATTTAGTAAACACCTTTGTCTTCAAAGAATGAAGATAGAAGTGTGTAAAATCGTGGCTTTCTTGGAAAATGTTACTTTTATGTATTTATTTTCTACCACGGAGCAACCAGGTTCTCTGTAAAGGACTAGAAAGTGAACTAGAACTAAGAAATAAACTTTAAGATAGGAATTATAGCAGAATACTTCAATGGAGGAAGAGGACAGTCAAAGAGGAGGGGACAAGAGCACACAGACAGTGAAAGGGACACCAGTGACAGGCAGTAACAATCTGCCATACTGGACTGTGAGGAGGAGCAGCCTGAGCAAGGCAACCAACAATCTACAGCTGAGGATGTGGCAAAAGGGGTGATTATCAACTCAAGTCAAAATAGGGGAAAAAAAATAAAAAATAAAATCAAATTTCTTGCCAAGTCCTGAGCACAACCACCTGAAAGTTGTGAGGAGTAATGTACATTCAATTTTAAAACCTTTAATAATTAAAACTGCAGGGACGTTAAACCTTGTGCTCTCCATGAGCACAAAATAAGATTTCTCCCTGCAGGACACAGAGATACAGATAGAAAAGATGTTGCCTTGCCAACATAAATATTTCTGTATTGCTGAACAAAAAAAAGCTTCTGAATTAGGATGCTGCATAAGGAAGAGTCAGGTCAACATCCCTGTTTCCCAGGCAGTCTACCCTGACACAAACGCAGTAACAGAAAAGCAGGAGATGTTTCAGGTAGTATGTCATTCTGATGCTCATCCCAAAGAAAGCTTTGTTTTTCAGGAGCTACAAGGAAACCACCTTCTCTGCAAGAATGCTCCATAATAGCAACACAAGCGGTGCTAAGGGCCACCTATTTTTCAGGGTTCAAGCCAAAAAAAGAAGGGCCACTTAATAGTGGGAGTAAACAGTAACTCATTAATTTTACATCAAGATAAAGATGAAACATTATGCTCTTCAGACCCAAATAACATATGCACCCACAGAAAAGCAGCAGAAAAACTAAGGGGTACATGCATCTTGACAGGTGCACTACATATCCTTACAAATACAACCATAAATACAAGTGCACTAAGCAGTTTAGCACCCACTTTTTAAAACAGTTTTCCCTAATGCTTAATACATAAGCACTGCCATTAAGCAACTATTTGCATGGGAATAAGATGAAAAAAATGGCACCAGTGTTGCAGAATCCTCTTCTCACAAACCTCTTCTCATCAAATCCTCTTCCCATCATGTATATGTATACGCACACTAAGGCCAACACAAGTAAACCAGTATTTTTAGGAATCCAGATTCTCTATCAAACCAGCCAGACAAGCCAACTGACAAATATATGCAAACAAATAGAGGTAGTATAAATAACTTGCAAGTGCCAGGAGCTGGCAGCAGTCAGCACAGTATTGAGCTCCCCTTCACACGTAAGCCGCAAAACGTCAGCATCTAACGCTTCCAAGAAGGAAAGATCTGTGATGAGGCTTCATTCACAAAATGGAAGCGACGGTCACAGAGATTTGGACTGCACTGCATTTTGGGCTCTGTGAAGAACAACAAGCCTTTGGTAGTACAAGGATCTTTCCAAGCTATTTCAACATTATTTTTTAGTAAGTATCTCCAAGGCTGAAATTCACTTCACCAAGCTCAGGAGTTGAGACACCTCATTGATTCAACTAAAAATTGGTTATAAAGTTGCTTATTTGACTAGAATTGACATTGCCAAATTTTTATATTTCATTTAATAGTTCTCTCTATCTATAAGCTAGTGAAAATAAAGTTACAAATAATGGGTCTCAGGTAATTAAAAAATAAGATCTCCCATATCAATTCCATGCAACTTTGTGTATCACCCACATGGAATGTTTACAACCAGGAAATACAGATGTGCCTACCTCATAAATCACAGTTACCGTACCTGACATTATGGACAGGTCCTGGGGGGGTTCCTCAAAGACCTTTCTGTAATGTCTTAATATACTCAGAGGTTTACTCTGTGTTATAACTTCAGACAAGTGACCTTTACATCTTCGTCTGTGCAGCCTCAAAGTTACTAACCCAAAACATATGAAAACAAGTACTCCCCATGAAGTTAAAGGTTAACCTAAGTGAACCCATGTCACAAATATTCCTTCAAATTTGACTGATCAATATTTTCATGATTAACCCATGCAGAAACTAATCCTCATGACAAACTTATTGCCTCAAGACCCTGCTTGTTCCAAACCGATTACAGCTGTTATTGCAGGCCAACAGCTGCAGTAGGGAAAGCCAACTCCCTCCACCTGGCTTGTCTTCTTATCCCCCAAGAAAAACTCAATAAATAACCAGGGCCATCATTTAAGGTTTATTAATGTTGTCTTTGATTTGTAAAAAAAAAAAAAAAAAAAAAAAAAAAAAAAAAAAAAAATGTAGGAAGCCACATTACACTGTATGCTTATTATCTTGATGATATTTGCTGCCTGTTGCATTGTGAGGAAACATTTGGTATTATTTTGCCAATAAAGCAGAAGCATTTGTCAAACACTGTCATTATACACCCGCCTGAAACATCAAAACCATCAAACACCCTATTTTAAACTTCCATCGAGATAATAGCTTTATGTTGGATGCTTTTCATGAACAAACCAGATGATAGATTCTCAAGTTCAATATACTGACATTTCTTTTCCCTTACACATGAAAAAGCCCATTCTGTATTTTTTTGGCAGAAACTGCCTTTCACTCTGTTTACTGCAGCTGCCTAGGGGAAATCCTAACACCAATTATAAAAAGCAACACTATTACACTAATAGTCTGCAGTAATGACATTTTTTTTTAAACCCTATGCAGCTTAAAGTGAAAATGAATATGCAGGCATTTGAATGACATTTGTACTCTCTGACCACTTTCCAAGTATCTATTTCTAAGGTTACAACCATGCCAAAGAAAACCATAGTTACATGCAATTTCAGCTATCATCTTACACAAATCACTTGGTAACTGGATAGTTGTACTGCAGCAATCAGTGTTAAACTACCAGTGGTCATCAGCACAGTAGTAGAAAAATTAGCTCTGCTCCACAGAAAAGAGCCAAACTGCTCATTAAGAATATACCCAAGTGATTCTTCAGTGGTGATCTAAGAATCCAGGACCTGAATGCAATGCTACTAATGAACTTAAACCATAGAATACACAATATAGCACTCTGAAATTACATACTGTCGACAGCAGCAGTATAAAATTCTGTCTGCTTAACCACTGAAGAGGGTAAGGGTTCAGCATCTAGTACAAGTGATTCCATTTTCTAGAGCAAAATAACCATAAAGTAAAACATTGCTAAAGGCTGAGAAGTGGCCAACTTCAAAGTTCTCTACATGCAGCAACTATGAGCAAATTAAACCCTTCCTTTGGTCTCAGAAAAGAGCTCACATGCCATCCTCCATATAGGCTCCATTTCTGAAAAACCAAATGCTGTATCATTAACTCTAGACTCACTAGGATTAGCAAACAGTTCTAGAGTAACCTTATCCTTCTTGTCACACTGAGCATCCTTAAATTCGAGGCAAGTAATTAAGAGAGAAAGAACAACAATATAGTGGTTTATATGTTTCATTTCCTTGTGCAAATTATGTTTTGGTCATCTACGTGAGCTTAATTAGATCATCAAAACATCATCACCGACAGTGGTAAACCAAGCAACAGGCAGATCTCTGGCAAAACAAGAACTATGCTAATTTAATTTACAGAGCTGGGTTTGTGAGGGAATGGAGATGAATGCCTGCACACTGCTTTTACCTTAGTATTCAGTAATCTGTCCCAAGAAAATGACCCATTTCTGCCATTATGCATTTAACTATTGTAGAGCAACATGGAAATTCTACATTTATTTTCAATTTTAACAGAAAAACAAAGACCACGCTGCTAGCATCTGGCAAACACTTCAATATTGTACAAACATTAATCCATCTCATTCTCTAATTCAGCCAGTGACCTTAATACCAGTTCAGTTCTTAATCATCTGGTTGCACCAGTGCAGCTGGCATTCGTTTTGCTTGACATAAGACCCACCCAATAAACAATAACAAAAAGCCTCCTTAG
Source organism: Galbula dea (assembly GCA_013399015.1). Classification (NCBI taxonomy): domain Eukaryota; kingdom Metazoa; phylum Chordata; class Aves; order Piciformes; family Galbulidae; genus Galbula; species Galbula dea. The sequence goes on from VWZX01001545.1 coordinate 1,690,531, forward strand.
ACAATGCTTGACAATGTTTAGCTCCAACTGCAGTCTATCTGCTAGATATTATTTTCATAACAATGTCTATATAACACTCACAAAAACAGAATCTACTAGAAGAAGAGTCCTAGTAGACTTTTAGTCCACTAAAGAAAGGGACTCTCCAGCACTGGAAAAGAATATGCTTACACCAGCATAACACCAAAAACCTGCAGCTATGAGATGGGGAACCGTGTGGGACCAGTTCCAGTACATTTACATGATATTGCCCAAATTTCATGTGCTTCAAAAGCTTTGTCCGCTCACCCATGAGTGCACATAAAGTTTACTGGGCTGCTGCTCAAAATGCCAGCAGCACAGAAGAGTAGTGACCACACCAGGGTAGCAAGCAAGAGATGACACAGAACTAACAAGAATTATCTCATGCGAAGCTTTGCAAGAAAAGACTGGAGGCCACCAACAGAGATCACTTGTCAGCTATCCTCTACCTCCCATGGCTATTAACTGTAGAGAATTTGAGATAAGAGCTTAAAACTAACTATTCTCAAACCTCAGGGGGAAAAAACCCTGAAAAGGGGAGTTCATCATATTATAATGATACTCCTTCTGACAGTCTACAACTTTGATTCACAAATCTGTTTAATATATCCTAAAAAGGTATTATTCAAACAAAGTTCTCTCAAAACAAAAGCAACAAGTGAGAACAACTGAGAGAGAGACTGGTATTTTAAAACCCCACTGCTCCAGAGCCATCTTCCTCCTCCTCCAGAGCAGCAAGGGTTCCTGTCACTATGAAAGACTTCAAAGGGGAAAAACATTTAGCTAAAAAGCAACATTTCCCTTGAGAAGCTCCCCTAAATAATTTTTAAAATTGCATATCTTGCTTCCCTGACTTGAAGTTTATGGAAGTTTCTTTTTTTTGGAAGGTGCTGGTGATAAGTAAGAACTTTTCTTGCTCCAAATAAATGAATTTACAAGTTGAATACCATGACATATCTACTAAAATCTGACAGTAGTGACCTAAAGTCCTAATTGTTTGATATTTAGATGAAAAAACAATGACATTAGACAAGCAGCATTGGTACAGAATTAGTCTACTTCATAACAATTATTCAAAACGGACAAAACCACAAGTGTTTTAGCATAAAGCTAGCCACAAAGGAAAAAAAAAACAACTTACTACCATCAACTCCATAGTCTCCACGACACTACATTAGCATGTTGCAACCCCTGCAAAAGTGGAGACCATGAACAAGAGCCCCTATTACAAGAGGGATATGGGCATGCTGGAGCAAGTCCAGAGAAGGGCCACGAGAATGATCAGAGGACTGGAGAACCTCTCCCACGAGGACAGGCTGAGAGAGTTGGGATTGTTCAGTCTGCAGAGGAGAAGGCTCTGAGGAGACCTTCTTGTGGCCTTCCAGTATCTGAAGGGGACCTACAAGAAAGCTGGTGAGGGACTTTTTAGGAGGTCAGACAGTGATAGAACCAGGGGAAATGGGGGTAAGCTTGAGGAGGGTAGATTTAGGTTGGCTATTAGGAAGAAGTTCTTCACTATGAGGATAGTGAGACAGTGGAACAGGTTGCCCAGAGAGGTTGTGGAGGCCTCATCCCTGGAAGCTTTTAAGGCCAGGCTGGATGGGGCCCTGGGCAACCTGATCTAGTGGATGGTGTCCCTGCCAGGCAGGGGGATTGGAACTAGATGATATTTGAGGCCCCTTCCAACTCTGACAATCCTATGATCCTATGAATATCCAAAAGAGAAGCACCAGCCCGGCAGGCAGACAGGCCACTTTATCTTCCCCACCTCTACCTTCAGCACTTCTTTTAGAAGTTAACTTGTAGGAAAGAAATTTGATCAACACTTAAGAGACCTGGAACTTAGCTGGGAAAAAGGTGTTTGAGCTCCCTGACAGTTAAGGAGAGTTTTGGGAATTGTTGTTTGCATGAGACTTGAGGTCAACAATGCCATGGCAAATGAGGTGTGTGAGCAGCAAAGGAAAACGCTTGATGCCCAAAGATGGTTTGCTAACAGTATGAAGAGTAATTCCCCCAAAGTCAACCTTTATCCACTTAACAGCATAAAGTCAAACTTGGTAACATCAAAAATATGTGATATGATGTACTCTTTTGCTTTAAAAATTCTGTAACTTCAGCTCACACGCACACAATGTTAAGGAGTTAGAAGGTTCAAAAGTATATTATCTAAGGTAGTTAGGTGCAGATTTTCAAGAAACAGCATCTAAGCAGATATTGCAACATCTGGATGATTATTTCAAGTTGAAAATACGAACAAAGTACACAGTTAAAAACTTCCACTTTCTCTATAGACCTTTGGCAGGCCTTGTATAGAAAGTACAAAGTCAAACAACTCGTGCATAGCACCAAACACAGAGCACCAACAGTTTCAAGCAATAAAACTACTTTTTCCTACTGTTTACATAGAGAAAAAAACCTTCCATTAAAATCAAGATTCCACCTGTCTCTCCATGGTTACTCCAAAACCCCGGCACCAGACTGCCAAAAAGATACCAATTCCACATCAACCAAAAGAAGCAGAAGACAAGTCTTGGCTGAAGATCAGCTTGTTCCAATCTTAAAATACTGAAATATATTTTGCACACTAGTTGTAATATCTCATTGAACTGTTCTTCCCAAGAAATAACAAGAGAAACTAAAGACAAATCATAGGAGAAATTAATTAGTTTAAACCTAGCTTTCTGGAGGACACCAATAAGAAACAGCTGAAACTGTGCACAAACTTTTTTCTGCTAGCAAAAGTCTTAACTGTACTTCTCTGGAGAGTGGGAGAACACAATGGCAGAGGATGCCAGACCTGCTAACCTCTAACACAAGCCTGTCACACCACTACCATCCTGCAGCTACACCGCTGGTTCCACGACACACTTCTTCTGGAAAACAAACCTCAGAGCTTACTTTCACCAAGTAAGATTGATGCCAGCTAGAGAAAAATACTCTCCTGAACATCTTAATGCTGCATATCAATAGTTACTGATTAACTGAAATCTACAACTTATCCAGGGCTGAAAGGACTGTGCTCCAAGTATATGACTTTATGCTGTTAAAACAGAGTAATAGTTTAAGTATATTGGCACAGGGCAGGCATAAATAGTTGTATGAAGTAACTCTGTTGTGGTTACCTCAAACTTGAACCAAGGTCAGACCACAATTTCCGTCAAGATTATTATAAGCCCACATGAATGCCTCTACATCAATAAAATATTACAATCCCCAGTTACTAGGTCTAGATATTTGGCTTTGCTTCTTATGCCTCAAGCTCTGGGCATACTCCACTCACAGCAGGACTTCTGGATCTGTAACGGGCTGGTAGCACCACAAAACACCTCCTGCTATTGCTTCCCCACAATAAACCATCCAGGCCAATTCTACAACATCCTCTGCTGTACCTGCGCATTACAGAAAACTGAACCTTTCTAACTGGGAATGGTATTTTTAGAAAAGCAGCAACTTACAGATCGTTTGCCACTCTGATAAACCCTTAGTGCTCAAAGACTACTATAATTACTAGTTTCATGAGAGATACCTATTAAAGATTGGAAAAGCACAGCTAGGAAGAAAGCATCCCGTCTTACAATGAAGCTCCACAACCAGCATTACTGGTTTAACGTGTCCCAATCAACAATACTGTGATCCTTTCAGATGACTACAGAAAGCAGCTAGTCAGCTCTTGACTTCCATCCCACAGTAAGGTTAATTTTCGAGTTCTTCTTGTATTCTAGAGATTCACAAAACCTGGAATTCCCAACATGATTCCCAACTAGCATTAGCAACACTTGGGCTATTTAAAGATCTGTACACATCTACACAAAATAATCCAAAGAGTTCTTTTGTGACAGAAGATGTTTTGGACTCAAAATATGCATACATCAGTATTCACTTACTCCTCCAATGCGAGCAGGCAGATTTCTGACCACTGTAACTCAAAGTCTTTCCAAAAGTGGAAATTCCCAGTGCTGCACAGCACTGGGCCACCCAGTGACCTACATAGAGAAGCACTGGAGTTCAGCTTCCACTCCATAATTAAACAAGCTACACTTGCCTCGCTCAGCTGTCCTAGAATGCACAATCAATCCAGCCAGTGCTTTTTGGTTCAGGAGGCACACAGCCTAACCTTCCCTCATCAGAGCTGCCAGATGATGCACCTGAGAAGAAAGCACTATCACACTCAAAAACATGCCATATCCACTACTGCAGACAACCACCACGTATCCCAGTGCAGCATCTCTCTTCTCCTCACACATAAAGGCCCTTTTGCTCCACCACCCATTACCACCAATACAGAGCTCTGCGGCAAGCACCCCCCAGATGAGACAAGGAAGGGCACCTTTGTGGGGGGACCCATTGATGCTCTCGGAGCTAGACTGCATGTCCACGGTGGCTCTCCTGAGGCTGCTAAAGTAAGCCTTGGATCTGGAGAAGCTGCTGCGGGGGGACCGACCGTGGGGGCTGCCAAAGAGGGCGGCGGTGCCGTCCTTGCGGGCGAATATGCCGCTGAAGAAGCGCAGTAGCCGGTGCTCGTGGGCGGCGGCGGTGGGGCCCTCCCTCCCCAACCGCTCGGAGAGCCGCTGCAGGTCGCTGTTATCCAGAGTCCGGTTCTTGCTCTTGCTCCGCTCCCACCGCTCCAGCCGGGAGAGCGGGTCCGCCTGGTTCAGCACCTCGCCCACGTCCAGCGTGTTGCGCTTCTCGGGGGGGACGATGGGGACGGTGGCAGGCGGCGAGTCTCCCGCCCCGGTGCCCTGGCCCAGCGGCGGCCCGGGAAGGCAGCCGGAGCTGCTGTGCCGCCGTACCCGGCTCAGCGCTCGCACCCGCGGCAGTTCCCCCCCACCGCCGCTGCTGCTGCTCCAGTGTCTGAAGCTGAAGCTCCGCCGCAGCAGGCCCGGCTGCCGCCGGGGGCTCTGCCCCTGCTCCCCAGCCTGCAGGGCCTCACCCGAGCGGCATGAGGGCGGACCGCGGGCCCCCAGCTCCCCATCAACCTCCTTCTCGGGGAAGGCTGCGGCTTCGGCCCCACCGCAGGTGGCCGGCGGCTTCTCTTCGCTGTCCTCCGGGTCAGGGCTGCCCCGCGGACCCCCGAGGGCGAGCTCGGCGGGGAAAGCTTGCCCGGCTCTCCGCGGCACCTTGAGGCGGCCCAGCTCCAGCTGCCCGGTGCTGAGGGTCCTGAAGTTGCGGAAGCCACAGGGGCTGGGGGGGACTCTGTCCCGCTCTTCGCCTTCCTCCTCGCCCTCCTCCTCCTCCACCAGCAGGAGCCCGGCCCTGGTGAGGCTGGACGAGCCCGGCGGCCGGCTTCCTCCGCGCCGCCCGCGGCGGGGCAGCTCCGGCCCGGGGTGGACGCTCTCGGGCCCCAGCAGCTCCTTCTTTACCATGGTCACAGAGATGCGGTAGATAGTTTTTCTCTGCGGGGTCCCCCGTTGCATCCCCTCCGGAGAGGAGGAGGCGGCGGCCGGCGGCTCGGTGCTGTCTAGAAGATACATGTCTGTCCCCGCTGCTCTCCTACCCTCAGGCGGCAGCATCCAGCCCGGGCATCGCAGCGTGCCCTCCAGGGGAGACGGAGGTGCCGGAGAGAGACGTGGGGTTGCTGGAACCGCGAACAGAAACGCAGAACCACAAACCACTGCAACCCAACCAAAAAAATAATAAATTAAATCAATGAATCCTCCCGTGTCACACCCCGCTCGGGGAGTCAGCCGCTTCAGCGGCGGTTGCCCCGCTCCGGCACTGCTCCCCGCCGGTGCACGGCGTCCATATAACCGCCATCCAGCTCCTGCCGAGGAGACGCCGAGGGATGAGTTAAAACCCTGCAGCAACCGCATGCATCCTCCTGCGGATCCCGAAATGCATTGCTGGGGAGAAGCCCGGTCCAGTATTCAGAGGATTAGAGCAGCAGTAGCAACCTTCAATTTCATTGTTTACAGCGGAGCTGCACGTTTGCGAATCTTGCCTCCTTTTTCTTTTCCCTCTGCGCCAGGTAAATCCGCTTAATATCCGTCCTCAGGGTAGCGGAGAGGAGGGGCAACGCCAGTCCGGGCCCCGCCTGGGCTGGAAGGGGTCTGCTCCGAGAGGAAACCGACGGCGTCCCCCAGCCCCGCGGCAGGAGCAGGAGCGCCCGGCCCTGGGCGGGCAGCGCGGCGCAGAGCCGGGGAGGGAGGGAGGGAAAGAGAGAGGGCGGGGGAGCGGGCGGGCAGCGCCGGGCCACGGCAGCCGCGGCTCTCCCAAGCGCCGGGATGGAGTACTGCCCGCCCAGGAGCGGGAGGAGCTGCACAGGCGGGGAGAAGCGGTGGAGGGCATAGGGCTCATCCTGAAGGAAGAGCAGGCTTCTCATGCATCACTTTTCCAAAGAGACCCTCTGAAAAGGGAGCGATGCAGCTACATCTAACCCAAGCCAACAGTCCCATGATTTATCCATGCACGGGAGAGGTGTACGTTGCCCACAGACTTTGACCAAAACTTAGAACCCGTCCGACCTCAGTCTGTTGTCACACAGATCTTGGATGTAGGGGTAAATTGAGGGCAACACCACCTTCTTAACAATGAACAGTCCTCCTGGCCTCAGCACCTCAAATGCTGTGTTCAGTTTTGGGTCCCTCACTACACAGAGGTACATCGAGAGGAGGAGCAACAAAGCTGGTGAGAGGTCTAGAGCAGATCTTACGAGGAGTGACTGAGGAAACTCAGATTGTTTATTTTGGAGAAAAGGAGGATCAGGGAGACCTTATGGCTCCCTATAACTACCTGAAAGGAGGCTGTAGCAAGGTGGGGATCAGCCTCTTCGCCCAAAGAACAAGCAATAGGACAAGAGAAAACCGCCTCAAGTTGTGCCAAGGGGAGATGTAGGTTGGACATTAGGAAAAATTTCTTCACCAAAAGGGTTGTCAACTACTGGAACAGGCTGCCCAGGAAGGCAGTGGAGTCTCCATCCCCAGAGGGGTTTAAAAGACGTGTAGGTGTAGTGCTGAGGGACATGGTTTAGTGGGGTACTTGGCAGGGCTGGGTTAACAGTTGGACTCAATCTTAAAGGTGTTGGAGTCAGAGGTCTTGTCCAACCTAAACAATTCTGTTATTTTATGAAAAATCCCCAGAATTTGGTTTTTTTTTTAATCTATGACAACTCTGATTGTCCTACATAAATATTTGTTAACCATAACTCTCTGCACAACTAAAAAGCCACATTACTGTGTGGTTGGTTATGCAAGAAACCTGACCTACTGTATCCTCCAACACCACCATTTTTAACAGAACCTGGCTCTTCTACAGGGCCAGAAGACAACATACGTACTCCTTCCACAGAGTGGTATGTGTACTACTTTCACACCCAGCTTGCCACAGAATCACAGAATCTTTACGGTTGGAAAGGACCCTCAAGATCATCTAGTCCAACTGATAGCCCTACAGTACTCTTACCCCTAAATCATCCCCTGAAGAAATTCTCTAGCAGTCCAGATTAGGGATACTGAAGAAATTAACAGCCAATAAATGCCTGCATTAAAAAAAGTCATTAATAAGACATGATGCCAGACACCAGAAATTAAACAGTATTAGGAATAAGATTTTTAGATGCCATGCATAACATGCTTTTAAAAGACAAGCTTCCAAAGCTACCTTCAGCTGCCTTGTACACCCCTTACAAATTCACAAACATCTTTTACCAATGTCAGTAAGGTTCAAAACCCATAAAAACGTAAAAATGAAGGATAGTGAAAATATAACTCAAACAGAAGAGAACCTCAAAGCTGTCAAAGCAATTCACTCCCAGGATGACATCAAAAATCAGACAGAAGAGTGCGGAGAAGACAAAAGTTTCTACTTGGGTGTTTTCCAGACAAGTACCACCAGACACAGGTGACATAAGCCAGGCAGGACAAGTCCTCAGGAGCATTCCCAGATGGGAGGTTGTAGTCTCATGCCAGATGCATCCGAAAATAAAGGATGCTGTAGGTTCCAGGTACTAAACACATTAGTTTATTGATGACACTGGGATTCTGCAACACATGTGCATATCGATTACCAGCTGAAACAGTCAATTGGTGATTTAACTCACTTCTCCAGATACAAAAGATGCTGTTGTCTTTAACACTGAATAATTAACATTCACTATTCATCTTTGCTCTATTCATCACAGAATAGATTTGCACACAATCAAGCACATACCCAGACACAAAGTTTTAAGAACAACCCAACATGAGCTAACATAGAACCAGTTTAAAAAGAGTTTCCAGTTCCTTCTAAACACTCGTTCAATACCCCAGAATGACAGTAGGTTTTCCACTGACATGCAAAACCCCATTTCCAGTATGTATTCCTAAAGGGGGGAGAGAGGGATGTCGCAGGGGGAAGAACCTATTAAGAAAAAATGGATCCAATGAGAAATAGAAGAAAACTGTTTTTAAAATATATACACTTTGCTAGAGGCCAAACACTTAAAGCCACTGTAGTGCACTGACACTTGCCGCTCGGATCCTCCAGCCGACTCCGGGCCGCACTTTCCAGCACGCTGCCCCGGGAAAGCAGCCTCCTTACCCGGAGTGGAATCAACCATTTTTCATCATCCCGGGATGACAGACCCCTTCAGAGGAACCACTTTTGAGCGCAGACAAATAGCCGGCACATTCCATCACCCCTCTCCGCAGCATACCCCGCCCGGCTCCCCTCCCTTGCCCGGAGGCGGCCCTCAAGAGTGCTCCGGTACCTGTGCTATAGACACACCGGTCCCTGCGCTATAAACACACCGGGGGTGGAAGTATTTACATCCATCATCGGTTTCGAGATGCTGCAACAGCTAGTAAGGAGGTTGCTCGAGCTGACTACTTATCACCACTTACCACCCTGCAACACTTTGTAAGACCTCTTGTAAATAAGACTTCTTGTAATGCAACTGACTTTGCTGGCAAAAGACCATCTGCAGGTCCTGTGATGTCTCTTCACCAAACTACACCAGCTTTAAGAAAACTAGAGTTACTTGGCCATATAATATCGGGTTATCTCAGAGCAGGGACATAATTCACAGCATAAGAGATTTCACGTTGAATATTCTCCAAGAAGTCCAAAATTACCATGGAGGCCTATGCCTCAAGGGATTCTGCCTGTAGCCCACGCGCAGCATCACTCCCTGCACCCACTCCAATCGGGCAGAGATCCAGGCATCCTGAGCAGCAACAGCACATTCCCTCCTGCTCGACAACTACTCCAGCCGTGCAATTAGCAAAGATCCAGTCCCAGAACAGAAGTCCCTCAGGCCCTGGGACAAGAGGAGCCAGGAGCCACAGCAGCCAACCCAAACAAGTCATTTGGCTCAAAGCCTACTCCATGTGTCCTGAAGGGCCCTCAGCAGCAGCTCCTGGTTACCTCGTTTTCTGCAGGCAGGTGGAAGCACAGAGCATGGTGCACATGCAGAATAAACAGGGGTCTTCTGAAAGGTATCTGGTCCACCAACAGGAAGCATATACCCTTCATTTATCCCACCTAATGCAAACCCTGCAAATTGCAATACTATCTTCTGCCAAGTGTATGAAATACCTCCAAAGTATTTTGCTTGACAAAGTCTTATTGTCCCTCTGAGATGCTCACACTAAAAAGCATTACCAGGTAAGCCACTAAAGGGTCACATTTGCAACTCTTCATTCTCCTACCAAGGTCAAGCCCAGCCACACTACTTTGAAGACCTTCATCAGCACCAAAACCAGCACCCATGGCATCTCCAGAAGCAACATAAAAGCTTTTGAATATGCGGAATATAACATTTTGATTTTTCACACAAGAAGTTGGCTCATCTTATAACACTGCCAGTAAACTACCAAAACCTTGCCTGATGACCTGAAATGGATAAACATGTTCCACTCAAGAGAAGGACTCTATTATAATTTAGAGTCTCACAATTTTCAGCAACAAAATACAATCATTTACTTTCATCAACATGGTGAACAACCATCAACATCTTTAAAATGCTGCAATCAATCTTCACGTGGACTTCTGCCTTGCACAGCCTGCTTTACTATAAAAACAGAGTGCTGCAGCATCAGCTGCACTTGCACTAAGACACTGTGCACTGCTAAGAACACACAAATTAAACAATCCAGATTAAAAAAAAAGAGACAAAACACAAATATTCAGAAGGAGCAGAGGGACCCCATGAATACAGCATTCATTGCTCTACATTCTGAATGGTATTCTTCAGTTGAGTTTCACACCATTGCTGACTGGGTCACCAGCATGCAGCACTGACTGCTGAACATAAAGAACTGGAGAACAACATGGTGGGAGGAGAAGTTTTATCACTCTCCAACAACTGTAAAGCAAGTTCACTGTAAACAACTGATGTTACTGGTATTGACTTTATAAAGCAAAGATCTCTTATATCATTAAAGAGTATTGTAAAAACAGGCTTTATATTTTCTTTTTTACCCAAGAACTCTCTGAAAAAAGGTTCTTGAATAATTCTTTGATGATTCTACGATTCTATAAAATTAGAGTTGGAAGGGACCTCAAAGATCATCTAGTTCCAATCCCCCTGCCTGGCAGGGACACCATCCACTACATCAGGTTGCCCAGAGCCCCATCAAGCCTTGTCTTAAAAGCTTCCAGGAACAAGGCTTCCACAACCTCTTTGGGGTTCCACTGTCTCACCACCCTCAGAGTGAAGAACTTCTTCCTAATAGCCAAGCTAAATCTACCCTCCTCTAGCTTACACCCATTTCCCCTGGTTCTATCACTGTCTGACCTCCTAAAAAGTCCCTCACCAGCTTTCTTGTAGGCCCCCTTCACATACTGGAAGGCCACAAGAAGGTCTCCTCAGAGCCTTCTCCTCTGCAGACTGAACAATCCCAACTCTCTCAGCCTGTCCTCGTGGGAGAGGTTCTCCAGTCCTCTGATCATTCTCGTGGCCCTTCTCTGGACTCGCTCTAGCACCCCCATATTTCTTATTCTTAATTCCTTACAAGAGTTTTACATTCAGCCAACAGTTTCAGCACAATCACCGTTCAAATGTAAAAGCCCAGACAAGGAGAAACACATGCGTCACATACATTGGTAGCACCTGAGCATTAGAATTTCAAACCTGAGATGGCCTAGACAGGTTAGCCTGTTTGGCTGAAACCTTTACCAGTGCCCAATTGTTGTGATGCTGCTTGTTTATATGTCTATGTTTTGCTTTTTATTAGACAGCTTCTAGTCATTCAAATGTTCACTGTTCTCATTTTCTTTTTTTAAAGTAGGCCCAAACTTACATTTTTTTGCACACTGCATGTTAAACACTAGTCACACTGTATCATTCCAAGTAGTTGTTCCTTCAACAAATTGATTGTGGAAGACAAAATTAGGTCACCTGAACAATTGTTACAGTAATTTAGATGTGATTTCACTTTTCTCTTCCAGAAATAGTGTTCCATCCGATGTTTGTCATTGCAGATCAGTGTTCAACAGGGAAAAGAGAGAAGGCATCTGGATGAGAGCAACATTGTGCTGGAGGCTACAAGCAATACAGAGCCCAAACTCAAGGTCTCTCTCAAGCCACAGGGTTTGCATTAAGCCACTGATCTGTGTTGTTCTGTCACGGTGCACTTGTCCATTAAAACAGGCCTGAATTCACTGTAGGCAATTCTCCACCAAGAGGAAGAACAGAGACATCTCACAACAATACAGAGAATAGGAGCTATCAGCAAGAAGTCAGCTATCAGTAATGATCTTACTTGTCAGCACAATGAAAACACATTCCTGTCCTAAAAACACTGGATGCTGAGCAAGAAAGGGAATAAGGGTGATGGATTGTGTAGTAAAATGCAACCCAATCATATCTCTCTCTCACCAGGAGAGAAACAAAATGTTTGTACATCTGTATTGAAAGGAAAATGAGGTTGCAGCAAGCCACTAACACTTAAACACGGCTCCTATCCACTGCAGAGATCTCTGAGAAGAGTCATAGGATACCAGGCATCAATTTCACGTGCTTCACTGCTTCAAGAGAAGCCCATACAGAACAAACACAGAATATTACAGAAGTTCTTGTACACATGTAAGCAGCATACATCCTGGAAAGCTACAGCTGTCCTTAGCCAAAGGTCTCAGCATCTCAACAAAAAATCCTACCAACTGTAACAGCAGTACCTCAAGAAAACTCAAGAGTGCTTTCAGACTTCAAAAGGTTGGCACTGCTATTGCAGGAAGGTGATATGTCCTTATTGCCAGTGGGATAACATTTTTGCCATATAGAATCATAGAATCAGAGTTGGAAGGGAGCTGGCAGAAGTCATTGCCAGGCCACTCTCCATCATCTTTAATAAGTCCTGGGGAACAGGAGAGGTGCCTGGGGATTGGAGGAAGGCAAATGTCACTCCAGCCTTCAAAAAGGGCAAGAAGGAGGAGCCGGGTAACTATAGACCAGTCAGCCTCACCTCCATCCCTGGAAAGGTGATGGAACACTTTATCCTTGACTGTCTCTAGGCATTTCAAGGATAAGGGGGTCATTAGGAGCAGTCAGCATGGGTTTACCAAGGGGAAGTCATGTTTGACCAACCTGATAGCCTTTTATGAAGACAAACAGGTGGATAGGTGAGGGTAGGGCAGTAGATTGTGGTTTATCTTGATTTCAGTAAAGCGTTTGACACTGTCTCCCACAGCATCCTTGCAGCTAAACTGAGGAAGTGTGGTCTGGCTGATTTGGTAGTGAGGTGGATTGTGAACTGGTTGAAGGACAGAAGTCAGAGAGTTGTG
>VWZX01001545.1:1703353-1831376 GCA_013399015.1 Galbula dea
TGTGTCCAGTTCTGGGCCCCTCAGTTTAAGAAGGATAGGGAACTGCTGGAAAGAGTCCAGCGCAGAGCTACAAAGATGATGAAGGGGCTGGAACATCTTCCTTATGAGGAAAGGCTGAGGGAGCTGGGTCTCTTTAGCTTGGAGAAAAGGAGGCTAAGGGGTGACCTCATCTATGCTTTTAAATATGTGAAGGGTGGATGTCAGGAGGATGGGGTCAGGTTCTTCTCAGTGAAGCCCAGTGACAGGACAAGAGGCAATGGCTGTAAGCTGAAGCATAAGAGATTCCGTGTGAATACACGTAGGAATTTTTTCCCAGTTCAGGTGCCAAAGCACTGGCACAGACTGCCCAGAGAGGTTGTGGAGTCTCCTTCTCTGGAGATATTCAAAACCTGTCTGGATGCACTTCTGTGTGAGCTGGTCTAGGGAATCCTGCTGTGGCAGGGGGGTTGGACTAGATGATCTTTCGAGGTCCCTTCCAACTCCTAATATTCTGTGATTAAAGATCATCTATTTCCAAACCCCCTGCCTGGCAGGGACACCATCCACTATATGGGATAATACAGTTTACAATATTTTCCCTTTTAATTTGTAAGTGCAGATTTTACTACTTCTTTTCACATAGATTATACCTATTATGTACTTCATGGCCTAAAATGCTCATGCTTTATGAGAATATATTATTTTATATCATAAATACAATAATGATACATTTGACTTATACACATTCATTAAATATGAGTGCAGGGGAAATGAGAAAATAAATGAGGAGTTAAATCAATTACGATTTTTGGGGTTTACCATGATACACTCTAAAGATGGCTTTTTAAAAATTTCCCTTATCAGACAGCTTCCAGCAAATTCCAAATTGCATACAATTCCTGATGTTTAAGTGTGGCAGATCTCAATTTACTTAGAAGAATAGAACAAAACCTTTTTTTTTTTTAAAGGGAAAAAGCACAGAAAGTCTTCCAGTTTTCTGAATGACAGAGATTATCCTTCTGATTCCTGCCCTCAAGCTGCCAGAGCCATTACAATTAATACATTTTGCCTATCCATCTGCTTCTTTTCAGCTTAAAAACCAAACACCTGACTGCAGCTGGATTTTTACTGACTAAAACTGGATAGACCTACGTTATCTTCTCACTAAATAAAGAGGCATCTGGAATCAAGTCCAGAGGATTCATCTTCCCATGTTAAGTAAAGGGTTTTTTTGGATCACATAATCTGACAGAAGAGTTGCAGCCTTCTATTGCTATAGAACTTAACTGAAGTAGGAGAGCAGGCAAAAATAAAATAAACTGTAGGAAAAAAAACCCACTTTTCCCTTCATTAATACTTTAAGCTAGGACACTAAAGCATGCAGTACTACTCCTATCCTGACAGCTACACGATGACTGCGGAGTGGTAAATCTGCTCAGTGAAGGTGGGACAATTAGCTTGGTTTAGAATTCTGTCGTTCCCCATACCAAGGCCTTTGGTATGGAATGGCCAATAATAAAGCAGTCCCCATTTTGTGCTCTGCTGTACCACAGCATTTTGGTATGTGGGTAGTAAAAACTCACACAGACTTGTCAGCAAACTCCAGTAAAAGATTGTAGGTGAACCAGACTACTGTATGAAAACAAACCAAATCACTACAGTACTTTCCATACTACTATTAAAGCTGAGACAGTAATGCTACAGATCACCATCTTGAGGCACACATCAGAGCTGCTAAAAGGTCTCCCTGCTCCTGCAGTGTTAATTTGAAGTAGGTTTCCAGGCTCCTGCAGTGTTAATTTGAAGTTATCTGTAGTTTCATTTGTTCCTTTAGGGAAGGAACAAGAATCACCACTCTCTACAGCCCTGTAGTCAACTTGCTAGATGATCCCCAAACTCTGCTTCCACGGTAATCCAAGCTGCCATCATACATTATCTATTAAAATAACTTTCAAAACATGACTTTTTCAACTTTAATTTGCTTTTAAGTAGTCTGCCAATTTAACTTATACAATACCTGCTTCCTATTCTCTTCCATTGTTTAAGACAGAACACCTCAGACATTGACAAGCAGTGGCAAGGTGTCCTGGCCACCTGAGAGATGTTCAGGAAAGCATCAGCTTGTACACCCTGAAAGGACTGCTCCTGTCACTCAGCTGCCCTTTCAGCTACTGGTAGGCAAAGCTTCCAAGAATAAAGTAGTAGATAACTCATCTTTCTACACACCCTGTGTTCCCTTAGGGGACTATTAGCAATAATCAAAGATTGTATACAGTGTCACTTCAGAATCTTATTTTAAATACACAGCTAATAAAGATAAAAGCCATGTTCATCTCAATAAGAAACAGTACAAGTTTCAAAAAAAAAATCTTAATTTTTTATATTATTCCTTTTTTTTCTAAAAGGTAAAGTGCTTTTTAACTTAGACTATCATGCATTTCCTTTAATCCCCCTCTGGCACAGAGTAAAATATTCTGACAGGCAGCATCAATACATAGTTCCAGTCCTCCAACTCAGGACTGCGACTTTTGCTTATTCCATATGGTGTTTCAGTATCTCACAATGTAGAAAAATCTCCAGATGCCTGCTAGCTATCAAGTGTTACTCATTTTTAGACAGGCTGCTTTTCACCTCAAATCACTTACACATTTGGAAGAGGCAACACCGCAGTAAGAAAAAAGAAAAATACACCCAAAACCTGTCTCACAACTCAAGACACTACTTGGGCTTTCATGTCACAGAGATTGGAAGCCTGTAAATTTGTCATTAACAACAATCTAGTTGAGTACTTAAAGTCACATTACTATCTGCATGAAGCCTATCTGAAGTGCCATGAATTCAGAGGCTTAAGTTTTTATGAAGATGTACTACTCTAAAAGCATGAACTGTAAACCATCAATGCAAGGAAGACATCTGTTATTGACACAGCCATCTATTAACTGAGCAGTACCAGAGCTAGAGGCTACGCTTTGGACTAATGACAAAAATGTTAACCTTTTAATCACCTATGCAACATTTCTCTGCAAAATGAAGTGTCACAACATGTAGCACATATTTGACTCTTGATACTCTTGATTGTTTAACTGTAGGCAAGAAAATGAAGAGAAATGAACAGGAATGTAATGGGACATACAGTCTGGTCTTATCTAGAGGTAGATAAAAGATAAACACTCGGCTACTATGTTTGTACTACACGTATCATTCTGGATACAGCTACTCCATGTTCTCAAATTGAACACAGTGAAGAGAGGTGCACGGTGCAGTTACAACTTCACATTCCCCCTTACAACTTCAGAAAGGAAGCGCTGGTTTTCACTCAAACATAAGCAGAACACACACACACACTGTATCTCTACAGTTACATATACCATCCACATTGTGTCTTTTGTGTGTATGTATCAAGTGCACCCATTGCTAAGCCCATGACTTTGTATAGAATTACACAAGCGTGCCTTCTGACTCAGCACAAAGGCAGATGGATGGAAACTGTTCACGGTTCCAACCCTCCAGTTACTGATTTCAATAAGCCACCTATGCCTCACGGAAGACTTGCATTCCAAAGTCTGCTTGATGCCATTCTGCAACTAAACAAACCATAACATCTGTAAAAGCTTTTAACATTTTCCAAAACTTTTTAAAGTTCCTGTTTTCAAAAATGCAGTCCAGTAGTAAAGATAACGTAATGTGAAATCAACTAGAGTAGTAGTGTTTTCCAGCGATCCTGGATCTAGAATCATAGAATCATCAGAGTTGGAAAAGACCTCAATTATCATCTAGTTCCCACCCCCCTGCCTGGCAGGGACACCATCCACTACATCAGGTTACCCAGGGCCCCATCAAGCCTTGTCTTAAAAGCTTCCAGGGATGAGGCTTCCACAAGCTCTCTGGGCAACCTGTTCCACTGTCTAACCACCCTCAGAGTGAAGAACTTCTTCCTAATATCCAACCTAAATCTACCCTCCTCCAGCTCACACGCATTTCCCCTGGTTCTATCACTGTCTGACCTCCTAAAAAGTCCCTCACCAGCTTTCTTGTAGGCCCCCTTCACATACTGGAAGGCTACAAGAAGGTCTCCTCGGAGCCTTCTCCTCTTCCTCTGCAGACTGAACAATCCCAACTCTCTCAGCCTGTCCTCATAGGAGAGGTGCTCCAGTCCTCTGATCATTCTCATGGCCCTTCTCTGGACTCGCTCCAGCACCCCCATATCCCTCTTGTAATAGGGGCTCCAGAACTGAACACAGTATTCCAGTTGGTGTCTCACGAGAGCAGAGTAGAGGGGAGAATCACCTCCCTCGACCTGCTGGCCACGCTTCTCTTGATGCAGCCTAAAATACGGTTGGCCTTCTGGGCTGCAAGCGCACACTGGCAGCTCATGTCGAGCTTCTCATCCAAGCCAAAAAGGTTCAGTAAACCCAGTGATTGAGAGTTTGGGCAGGTATTTTCTGAAAACTACATACTGACGCAAGGGGCACTGAATTATGTAAAATAGGGTGGGTAAAAGGAACTATGCAAATCAGCAAATATGAAGCTTGCTGAAGTCTTTACTCACCCAGCCGCTACATATGCACACTCACCTTTACAGCTCTGAAACTTTTGGAGCTGTAGTCCAGTTCTGCCCTTTCATAAATTATATTAAGCATGCCTTTCTCCTGTCCACCACAGACCCTTTTCTTTGGCTTCAAGCAAGTTACACAATATGGTATGAAAATTTGTGTCACGTACAGGATTACTTACATTTCTGTCTGTAGCATGTGTATCTCAGTGTGCTCCACACACTGCCACCAAAGAATGCAACTAGTACCACAGGAAGAAGAAAGGAAGAAAAGGCAAGGCTAAAATTAGACCAGAAAAATAATTCTTAAGAAATCCACCCAGTGAGGAATAATAGTTGCTTGTATGTACAAGCTAGCTAATAATAGGTCTGAGAGCCTGTCAGAGTTTACTCATCAAAAATAAAGCAAGACACAGGAGTTTAAACCCCAGGGGAGGGGGAAGGGAATAAATAAAAAAGGAAAACCTCTGTCTTTCTTTGGCTGGCACAGGGCCACCCACCAGCACAGGCACACCAGGAACACTCTGTCAAGGGGCTGCTGCCAGACAGTGAGCTGACAGTGTTTACTACTGCATCAACAGCAGCAATCACCAGCAGCAAGCTTTTTGCCACCTTCTCAGCATATACAGCACTCAGGCCTCTATCTTGGTGTGCATCAGGTGTGAGAACTCAGTCCACTGCTCTCCTGTATCAGTCTTCGCAACACTGCAAGCAAGGTTAGAGGTGAGAAACAAGTTACAAGCATCTGCATGCTCTGCAATAAACTCCCCTGACACAACAGACCACATACTGTGCGCCACCAAGGTACGGATTTTTTCCACTAACTCTTTAAAAGGCTGTGGGACTGATTCTACATATCTTTTTAGGCATTTAAATATCACAATATAGTGGAAAATTTTCAAGCCCTTATTACACTGAAGGTGCAACAAGGTGAGATAGCAGTGAGGGAAGCTGAAAGGTCTTGACTGTTGCCGTCCAGATTTACAGGACTTCAGCAGGTGATGAGCATCAGGAGCCAGAGAACTGAAGCACAAGTTTACATCAGCTGGAAAATGCTATGAAACACGAGTGCTCTAGTACTTCACAGACAGACACTACTTGAACACAAGATTAAATCTGAAGAACAGCATTTTCCACTGATGAAAGACATCTCTTACAGTAACTTTTAAAATGTATTTGTCTCAATATAGTAGGACAGGACACAAATTCCCCCTTACAGATTACACCACTTCACATACTATTTTTTACGTCATGTTGCTGGTAAGAAGCATTATGATGGATGATCTGGCTATTACCTGAAGATCTACCAACCAGTTTTAACATACAAGACTCAGTTTTTATAGCTTCAGAAGATATGCCTGAAACAGAATTAACTCAGAGGCCATCAGAAAACACAGCTCTATCTATCTATTTTGATTAGACTAGTTCTGAAAGGATAAGCCAATTCCTGAATTCACCATACAAAAGACTATAAAATGTGCCATATCCTCCCTGTTCTCCACTTCTCTTGCCCTCCCCCATTATTCAAATGGTTTCCATGCCACTTCATTAACAGGATAAAAAAAATTAACTTTTTTCTTTTAAAAAAAAAAGTGGGGGAGGGAGTTGGAAAATTCACTTCCTTGCTTTTGCTGTTTTAGCTCCAAAGCTAAGCAAGCCCAGCTGCTCAGGAAATACCATTGTAATGAACACATTATTGAACATGGAAGAATCAATCAAGATTTCTGTCAAAAATTTCACATGCTGCAAACAGCCCAGCAATCAACTGGCTCTTACAAAATATGTCTCAGCCACATTTAACAACTTTTTTCAAAATTCAGACATATGATCAAAATTACTTGGGGGGGGGTGTGGGGTGTGGGGTGTGGAAGGGAAATCACACATAAAAAAATTGAACAAGAGTAATTTCAATAGGGAGCCAGGAGCTACTCTCCATTACTAACACCTGACATAACACTACTGTTTTCTAGATATTTACTCCAGACCAAATGAGGAAAAAAAAGTTGCAGGTAAAAATTATTTCCTTTCAAATAGCAAAGCCTATTCATTTTGTGACTGGTTTCATCTTGGATTCATTTTACTGACACATTTGTCGACAACACACAAAAGGCATTTACCATTTTAAAGGGCAACTTCAGCCTACTTTGTTATAAATACTTTAATACTATGGAGGTTTCTCTTATTCAGCTGACAGTGATGAACAATTTTATGGTGCCAAAGTTCCTACAGCTGCTAAGGGCTCCACTACAGCTATGATGAAGAAATTTCCCAGAACGCCCATGCTTTTTATCTGGAAACTTTGTAATTCAACGTGACAAATACTTCCATCAGTCTGAAGAGGAGAATGCTAAGGGTAGATAGAGCATCTACAGTTACATAATGGCAAGGCAGAAGACAGAATAGGACATTTCTTGGAGGTATACACCAAAAGCACAAAAAGCAGCAAGTAAAATACTAGCTAGATACTGGGAGAAAAAAAAAAAGGAAAACCCACCAAAAACCGTAAAGTAATTTCAGCATCATGAGAGCTATAGATCAGAACAGATTGCTGACATAAGTAGTAAAGCCTCCATGCTCCAAGGTAGCCCTGCTTTTCACAGGGGCTAGACCCAGTAACTCCAGTGATCCCTTCCAACTGTTCCCACTCCATTACTAAAATACTGGGTTTCACATGTCCCAATGCAACAGATTGGCTTGCTTATGGTTTCACTTGTGATTTTCATAATGCTGTGCCACTCTGATGAGGTAAGTATCTTTAGCAAGTCTGTTCCTCCTTGCATGAGCAGATGGAATGCAACTGCCTATTCAGCTCCTTTTCCAAACAAATCCTTGGGATTATCACTGACTTCCTCAAAAGAGCCTTTTGCTGTCCTTCAAAATCCTACAGTTCAGATATTGCAACACAAAGGAGGATACTGTGAAACTGAAGTTGTTGCAAAGTATATATTCCTCCATTACTAAGCCAAAATACAATTTTGCTGGGTTTTCTATTTTTTTCTCAACTGTGTTGACCATATAGGACAACCATCACACTGCATTTTGCTCTAGGATATTTCACTTGGCAGTATCTAAAGCTTTTTATTTGTTTAGTATCTGATACTGTGTAGTATAGTTACTCAACTGTTCCTAGGAAAGGTACCACCTCCTTCAAAAACTATATACTTTCACAGGAAAAACTACTGCATCACAAAAAATAAACCACCAACCTACAGGGTACAGTATATTGAAAACAAAAGTACCCTCAAACACGCATCCTTTTCTCTCCACACTGCAGCATCAAGATGACAGAGTTGTCCATTATAACAAAAGGATACCAAAGAGCATTTTCTGCCCTCTATTCCTCCACGGATCCCCAAAAGCTTTTGCTGATAGAGTGTTTTCTACCAGCTATCACACTAACTTCACATCAATGTAAGCACAGCCAGCCCTTAAACTGCACCACAGATGGATGTCTCCTCCAGTTTCTCACCAGATGCTGAACTCACCTGAATTCACATAAACACCCAAGTTGGCAGTCGGTGATTTTATTTCATGGAACATGTGTATTTAAAAGTACATATCTATTTTCTAATCACAGAAGCTTGATGAACAAGCAAATACTTTAAGAACAGCTTATTTCTATACATGTTCTGAGGTACCTGAGAATCCCTTCAAATACAATAAAAGCAAAGTCTCCACATGGGCCACTAAAAAGGCTCATGAGAAGCAGTGTATCTGACATACCTGGACAAGGAAGTCAAATAATCCTGTCAGCAGAGGCACTGCTTAATTACTCAGCTTGAGAAGCTGAGAAAACACTTTTGTTGTTACTGTTAGTGCTTTGATGTTTAGGAATGAAATGTGAATTTCAAGTGAGATTCAGAAGACTCCAATAATGGAAAAAAACATGAGCAAAACACTGGCACCACACACTCAGCCATGGAAAATCTTACATACTGAATTGCTGTCACGCCAGAAAACCACCCCGGGCTATGACAATCACACATGCCAAAAAGAGATAACAAATGCCCATTAAGTAAAAGAATCCTAATTGTTATTATGACCAGGTAGGGTATGATAACTCAGAAGTTACTTATTTCTTGAAGGGTAACACAGATGTATTATCCAGAGAAACAATCTTCTGTGCTTTCACTCAAACGGAGAGACTGTGTTTAACACCATGCAGTGGAGAGCATCTTCACCTTCATCCACAACTGCTTGTTTTATCAATGGTACCAGAAAAGTAAAAGTGAACAGATGCACAGGTAGCACTGCATTACTACGTTTGGATATTTCAGCACAAACTTCATCAACTATATATTTTCAGACTTTTAATTCAGAACAGGTATCTGAAGTTTCAGTGCCAAACAGTTTATGTAATACACTTGACTATATCAAGGATAGCTCAAGCTATACTTTTGCTACGTTCTGCTCCACAACAGTTTTGTTATCGCAAGTATACAGAGAAACATCACATAATTGGATGTAGATTTGAGTTTTCAAATTAATCCAGCAAGGTCAAGCATACAGAGGAGCTCAAGTTGTGCAGCACATTCCTCATGAGGTCAAGGTGAACACACCCCAGCTCCTGGTTTTCAACTTCTGCACAACCACAGCATGTCACAGGCTTGAAAATCAGTTGCTCACCTTGAGTTACATCCCCATTGCAACATCAATCACCTCACCTTACTCCAGTGTCACATTAAGTATTGGTAATAAAGCTCCTACTTTTGGCTGCTTTGGTTGTTCTTCTAAACTGACTTCTCCGTAGAAGAGAATTTACTCTTAACACCATTTTTTCAAGTTAGAAATACTTAAGTCATCACTATTTTCCTGAAAATTTGATTTATAGAATTCTTAAGTTCTGCCATGTAAACTGAAATATAGTTGGAATGGTTCCCACACTGCTGTCTGCAACTCTTGAGACAGACCAGAGAGAGGTAAAGCTGATGACACAGAGCCTTCAGTGAAAAAAACAGTGCCATATCCAGACTCTGTCTTCTTGTCTTTGAACTACGATCTTAAGGCTTACTTCCTTCACAACAGTTGTCACCTGTAGTAGCCAGGCAGCATTTATCCTCTATCAATCTTCTAAAGGTACATGGACATTAGCTTAAACACGGAAATAACTTGTACTAGGACATCTTCTAGCTATCAACAAGCTAGAAGCTCATTTTAACCAAGAAATCATTTTTGCAGACTGCTGGAGTATTTTGATCTTCAATGCATTTCCCTTGTGCTCAGGCTGGAAGCTTTGGAGAAGTTTCATGTATGCATCTAGCCAACAAGGTTAACAAGGCTGGGCACAACTCCAAATGAAGAACCAACCTTTTACAGATACTTCCCTTCCTAAGTCTGTCACTGCTCACATATGATGCCCTTTTTTCCTTTATCCCTGAATGTGTAGCCAGGAAAGCTAAAACTCAATCTGAAAAACAAGAGGGAAAAACTCCAGCAAACGCTCCATAAACATAGGTATGTTCACTCTGCTTTAGGAGCACGGAACTATCAAATAATACCTCATCTGCCAGGGAATGCCAGTTTATTCTGTCTGACCTGTTGGCTGCCACTTTTGCTGAGCTTGCTCCTGCTCTCTAGAGGACAGTGTTGCACAGAACCAACCTTCAACCATGAATAGCAAAATCATATTAGTGACTGAGGTCTACAAACACTTGGCTTTCTACTTGCACAACTAACTTCCTACAATGAGTAAAAGTTTAACAGCTGTACCACAGATTCAGAGGATAGAGAAAATGCTAATTCAGTCAGTGTTCTTTCAGGTCACGACCTTATTATTAGGGCATCTGGGAACATTCAGAACTTTCACATCTGCTGCACTATCTAGTGTGTTTAATACAGTTCAGTGGAGAACATCTTCACCTTCACTCACAACTGCTTATTTTATCAATGGTACCACAAGTAAAGGCAAACAGATGCTGCAATGCAACACAAAGAAGCCACCCTACGTACCAAAACATCTACACACCTCAAAATCTAACAGGGTACATCTCAGTACCTTGTATTCTAAGCTCTTAGAGACAACTTAATCACCTGAAAAGAGATCCCAGGATTCAAAAGCAAAACTTCTTAAACCCATGCAGTTTGCATGCTGTTGAAGGAAGGAGCTATAGCTAGAACCAGAGTTGAATGCTGGACTGCTAGCCTGAGGAGAACCTCTTAGTTATCACTAGCATTAAAACAAGCTTACTATATATGCACTAGCCAGACTTCCATGTTCTGATTTATATTGGTTTTTAGCTACTTTGAAGTAGAGATATTTCTAGTGTTAGCAACTTCCATATCTAACTTCAGCTATCTATTTTCCTCCAATTCTAAAAGGTGCAAGCTTCATATCAGTGATGCTAGTATGCATTCTGACCTCTAGTAAAAGGCTAGCCAACTAGTATTCATTAGGATATATATACTGCCCCCAGTGTATATTTGAAGACTGGGTCATGCAAATCATTGCACGAGGATGACACTACCTCTGCACCCTTCCATTTGACTTGCATTTATACCCCAGACAAGGGTTTGAGCAAATTTACTGTAAAAGAAAAAGTAATTCTTGAGAACTTAGGCACTCTGCTGCTCCTATTTTGAACTATTCTTTTCACTTGAAGTCACAGCATTTGCTAATGGTACAGATTACTTAGTAGAAATTAACTTTGTCTTAAAGCCTCTGAAGTTATGATCTTGGCATGGAGCAAGCTTTGCAAACCAGAGTCTTGAAGACCCTGAGAAGTACAAAAACCCATGAACACAGGGTCTGAAGCTGAAGATTAAAAGGCTGCTTTTAAATTAAGATTAGCTGTAACAGATGAAAGCTGAAAAGATAATGCACTTGCCTTCCTGAGGACAGAGGATGTGGTATGTCAAAAACTCATTCAAAAATTCAGGTCTTGGCCACCTTGAAAAACAATGAATAGTTGTATTTTCCCTTCCCTTCTTATCAGGAATGGATGTTCAAGTATGCTCCTTCAGCTTTTACTACAGCTTTTATGTCCAAGTTAAATAGTTTGCTTTTGGCATTTGTGAAACCAAATACCAGCAGCTAACTACAGTAAGGAAATTCTTAACTGGATGATTTACACCTTCTTGATTCTATGAAGCTTTGTAGAAATGTTCAATTATACAGACTTGCTTGCACTATGATTCCCATTTTTTATTACATAGCAAAAGTTCCCACAACTAGATCTTACAGTAACATAACTAGGTAGTCAGAAGTTTAGCAGATACACATGAAACCTTATTTCACCAGTGAATGACACAAGACACAGTCCTAGTAAACACTTAGTATGTGCTTCTGAACCAAATATGCAGTAGGCTTTCTGTGTCTTACACAATTGCACACACAGTAATCTCAAAATGCACAGCCCAAATCCATGTTCATGTTACAGATTATGCTGTTTTATTAATACACTTACTCTATAAAGCAATTTTAATAGCAGATACTGTAAAATGTGTTAGAAGTAACTGCACTACAACACCTTGTGATACAACTTAAGCCATGACTGCCTGTGCAGTTCTTAACCAACCCATCTGAACTAAGATAAGAGTCAAATAAATCACCACAGGAGGTGAATAAAGCAAACTGGTACTGCTTTGCACTGGAGCTGACTGAGTGCATGCCAGCAACTTAACGTAACTGAGCTGCAAGCAGTCAGTTCTTTTAATCCTTATTCAATATTTTATGATCACCTTGTCACAGAGGATTGTATGAGAATTAGACAAATATTATGAAGTTCCAGATTTGAGTTATACACAGAGACAGAATAGGGAAGAACAGATAAAACTTCCATTTCTCTCCCTAACTGAAAGCATCAACAACAACAAAAAAAGGTAGCCTTCTGAAAAGCATTTTTGGTAAGGAAAATAAAGGAAAAAATATCACCAGCATTCACTAGTTCACTGGAAAATAAACAATCTAGTAAGCTGGTTTGAAGATTGGTCAGTTTCTTATATTTGGGCACTTTTAAGATATTTCTTATTTCCATTAACTTGAAAAGTTATGAACTGTACAATCAGAACACTTGAGTAAGACTCAAATGGCATAAAAAATATTAGCAGGGACACATATACTGAAAAGCACATTTTACTTGTGAAAAACCCTTCTTTACTCAAACTATGAAGTGATCTGAAATTCAGTTTGCAGAATTTGTTATAAAGAATATATATATTTGTTATATAGAAGACATCTGCTGAAGAAATAATGACTTAAAGAGCACACATGGTTTGCTGTACAACTAGTATATAGAATTTTGACAAAAAAAAGTACATAAATAAAAAACCCCCTCACAAATCTGATAGTCCTTAGTCAGCCATTATCCATGCAAATAATTCTTACAACAGCCAAGGCACAGCAAATAGATCTCAATCAAATAAAGTGAGCACAGTCCATTTTGTCTGCAAGCTCCTTTGTAAAGGATCACCAGACTGATGGTAGCTGTTTACCTAAGAGGCATATGCTTAAAGCTGGAATCTGGAAAAGGATGACTTAAAGATATCTTGTCAAAGAAAGCTCTACACAAAGGTGATTACTGCTTTAATTGCATTGCTTTGGCTTGGTAATACAAAGCAATATATAATATGTCTGAAATATTCACTGCAAGTCAGAGAGCCTGGACCTCCAGTCCGGACTATCTGGTCTTATGGCAATAGACACAGCCCATTGTGCCAGTGGCTGTGTGCACTGAAGAAACCGGGGGGATTTGGGGCTGTTCAGTGGGTTCTGGGGTTGGTTTGCGGGGGATTAGTTTTTGGATCTGTTTTGGTTGGTTGGGGTTTGTGTATATGTGTTTCGCTTTTGGGAGGTTGGAGGGTTTTTTTGGGGTTGGGTTTTTCTGTTTTGGTTGGGGGTTTTGGTTGTTTTTTCGTTTTGTTTTGGGGTGTTTTTTTAATACTGTAGGTGGAAAAGAAGAATTAATTCAATTCAAAAGTACCTGACTGCAATGAAAAAAAAAACCCATGTTCTTGCTTTGAAAAATTTGTCACTTTTCAGTGTTCACTGAAATTGGGAAACTAACAGCATGAGGAATTTACTTCAGAGAGAAGGACTGCAATTGCTATCCCATTAAACCAGCACATCAAGAAGAAAGTTGCCAGGTGAAGAGTTCCAATTGTTTTTTAGAATTTTTTAGAATTTACAACAATCCTGGTTTCGTGTATTGATCTTCATCAATATAGCAGTGATAAAATTAACTGAGTTATGACATCCAGGACAAAAAGAAGTGAGAATACAAAAGGCTACCACATTCATCTTGGTAAGAAGTATTTAAGTGCAAAACTCATTTACCCACATCATGGTTTCTCTCTAGTAGTTTCTTCAGCAGCCATGGTATGCTTATACAGTGTGAAGAATCTGAAGACTATAAACCTGTCTTTGTAATTAGTATCAGAGAATATCACCACATGATTACAACAGGGTGAGAAAGCAAAGAGGAACCAGCTTATCTAAAATTTAGATTCTACTCTCACGTTAGTGACTGCAGCTCTTCTGCCTGGAGACCACCTTAACTGGGTGAAGTGCACAAACCCTACAACTGATTAATCAGAATTAAAAAGAGCTACACCAGTGACATTATCCAAACCACACAATGATCTGCCATCTTATCATGAATGTGGCTGGAAGTAGAGCGTGGAAATCCCATTGAAGACAGCTAGTCACCTGTGGGATAACTGTCCAGCTTGCTGTGTGACAGCAATGCAGGTTAATTCAGTGCACTTTGGGAGAAAAGTTAGGTGCTTACAACCAAGATAAGTTTATGTTATCTCTGGGAATGGAGATCCACAGAGCTGTCCTGCCAAGTGGCTGAAGCAGGGAGTCTTGTGAAGATAAGACAGTCCTGTTTCAGCAAAAACTAAAGAGGCAAGGCTAAAACAACAAGCAGCTTCAAAACAGATTTAAGGCTATAGTGACCGAGAAAAGACCTTTGTCTAATTAACTGCAATTAAAATTAAAGTTTACACCCCTAAGTATGTTAATGAGCCAAATGGAGTACATGCTGAACATACACAACTACGTCACTCAAGTCTCCACCCAAATCATGCTAAGCACCACACAAAAGGCAAAGAGAGCCAGGGCTAGGATATAAAAAACACATGAGAGGAACATCTCTCTGGAGGGAAGACTGAAGATTTAGCAGCCAGGGACTGTCGAGGGCCTGTGCTCCTTTTCCTCCAGCCAAGCCAGGGATGCCTCCTTGGTAAGAACTGTGCCTTCAACACACAGCTTAACTTTTGCTAGCATTCCTATTACAAATCAGGACTATTGCAACAACTTGCATCTCTAACCAATTACCTACTTGAATAACTAATTTGAGCTCAATTACTTGCAGTTAGTGTATTTATCACTGGCAATCCCAAATCTCTTATTTGCCACTCCAATAAATTAAAACCTATCAACATTTTAACTTCTTGAAAGTGTCTTAGTCAAAGTCCTTATTGGGACACCAAAAGAAGCAAATGTTAATTTTGCCAAAGAGTTTCAGTAAGAGCCTTGGGGATCCCAGACAGGCAAGGAGACATGTGGGTCTTGCATGTAATGCAAGAGTAAAATTTGCATTAGTCAGCAGGATTGCCATGGATAAACTGCTGCAAAGATTTAGGTGCACACCATCCCAAGCAGGAATAAAATGGGCCCACCAATTTTGGAATCACATGGTAGAGTGGATAAAACAATGTAGGAGTGAGCAAAAGAACAGAAGCAGTAAAGGCAAAGGATTTGTTTGTGCACTACTGAGGGTTATTGTGCACTCCCCTTGAAAAAACTGCAAATGTAGAATATGCTACCCTGAACTCTGAAGGAGGCAAGGAACTTCACTGTAGGGTCTAGAATGATTAGGGCCAGCCAGCTACTCCACTTTCACATCCACAGAATCAAAGCAACTCTACACAGCAAGACAGCTATTCCACCCGGAAACAGATACAGAGACTAATCTATTTAGCAGATGCTAATATATCAGGTGGGTCTCAGAAACAGATAGTAACCAATCAGTGGACTTTCAGTCATGGTGAAAAGCCAACTAGTAGTAGGAAATATCAGGAGAATAGACTATAGCTTCTGCAAAACTTTTTACTATACTTGGAAGGTCTCATTTTCAAACAACCAAAATAGATGTGTGGAGTTATAGTCACATACAGAGCATTTAAAAACTGCTTTCACCATGCACCTGTCACCTTTCACACTCAGTTGACAGTCATGGCTTTT
Source organism: Galbula dea (assembly GCA_013399015.1). Classification (NCBI taxonomy): domain Eukaryota; kingdom Metazoa; phylum Chordata; class Aves; order Piciformes; family Galbulidae; genus Galbula; species Galbula dea. Next base: position 1,719,070 of record VWZX01001545.1, read on the forward strand.
CCTGGAGCAACTGAGAAGAAGGCACCTGAGTAGCAGGAAAGGCTGTGCAATCACCAAGCAATCTCTTTTCCCTTGCCTCCAGCTATTCTCACAGCAGATCAAAATCACATTCGAAGAAGTCAGGAAGCAGACAGAGACAGGTACCTTAGCCATCCTTTATAGTGTCAAAGCCCACAGCTCAGAGTCTCCAGTAGCTTATGCAAAAGCATTCCTGACTGCTTACCTGTGCCAGTTGGACCTAACTGTGGGTTTCATTCATCTTCAGATCTCAGTCTTTGCATATATTCTTCAGGCACAGGAGGCAGCACAATATAAGAAAAAGATCTACCTGAAGAAGATTGCAGATTTGCAAAACACCATGGGTGGGGGGAGAGCAGAGGAGGGTTAGAAAATGGGAGATACTTCCAGAAAGTTATGACAAATGTGAGTAATGCTTTATTCCCAGCTGCAGATCACATACAAGGTATGTTTTACACAAGTTTTAAAACAGTTGGTCTGACCTGGCTTTGTGCAGGATGCTAGACTAGATGACCTGCTGAGGTTTCCTCCAACCTGAATTTTCCTGTGATGCACCAGTGAAGGTTTGAAAACTGGCCAAATACAGTTTTGCTATATTAACTTTCATAGCAAATGAAAGCCCCTCAAAAAACATCAATATTTATATAACAAAAGAAAAACTTGGATCTGCCCCCTTCTTACCATTCTGCACAGTACAACAAATGGTGTGATGCTCCACTGGAGATGTCAGCCACTCAGCAGATGCTTTCAAAGTATATGCAAACCCAGAAAGATCACCTCACAAAACCCATAGTCCATACTGCCTGTATACATTTGCTTACCTTATCCTGGCATAGGGAATATCTGTCTAGTTCAATGTTCATGTTATTTGGAAGCTGCAGTAATTTAAGATCATGCTACCTAATTTTTGCTCCCCTTACTTCATCCACTTCATACTAGAAGCAAAATGCATTCCATGGTTTTTCCACTAGCTGGTCTGCAACAAAATATTCTTGGATGTAAGCTACTAAAAAAAAAAAAGTGTTTTCTCCCCTGTTTCTGAAGCATTATATTAAATTCCAGTATACTGAACTTGAGTTCATTGCCTCTTAAGGCAAAGAGATTGCTGCACAATGAAATACCTTCTCATCCGACTTTGTATTTATGCTTCTACTGCTTACAAAGTATTAGCAGAAAGAAACAGTACCAAAGTACAACAGATACTCTGTTACTGAATCAAAGGCCAAATCCAGTTCCTTTCCATCTATAATTGATGCCTTCTTAAAGACAGAAAAAAAGACAAACCACACACCAAAAACCCACAAACAAAAACCAAAAAACCCTCACAAACAAACAAACGACAAGCTGTTACCCTTTCCTTTAGTAAATTCAATAATATGTGCATTACAATACATGACTAAATCCTAGAGAATAAAGAAATTCTAGAGATTTCCACCCCTCCTAACAAGCACACACATCTAGATGAAGGTTCAAGCATAAGAAAACATTAAAAAAGAATATTTGTAATATATTAATGTGTTATATGAAAAAAATAATCTCCTTAAAGCCATGATGATACTGCAACAATGTCTCCTGATGCAAGTAATCAAAAATGTATAAGCCTACAGTAGATTTTGTTTTGGAATATCAATTACAGAAGAAAAGAACCATGTCCAGAATAACATTCTTAACTAAAGACATTGAACTGCCTTCTTTACATATTTTGAAAGCAAAAACAAACAATTGCTCAGTACCAGAACTAAATAGGCTTTACATCAAACACTAGCTATCACTGTGTTGAATCAGAGGTCATCCCATCATATGTTCACCATGTGAAAGGCTGCTAAGTTGAGTTCCCATTACCTCCCAGTGTGAAAAATGCTAACAAAATAAGAAATTACATACCCTTACCTTTGGAAAAGCAATACAGCATGACTGTCTTAGCTACAGGTAACATTTTACTCCAGAACTTTTCAGTGTGCATGGAGGTTCTTCCTTCGCTCTCATCTCCCCATTCATATATGAACTCTGGAACACAGAAGTCTTAAACCTGCAGCACTAAAGCAAGGACATCATTACTAGTCTTTGATGTAACGTGATGTTAGGTATCCCTTTTTGCTTGCAAACACTGTTTAATCCCTATTTTTAATTTGCCTATAAAAAAATCTTAATTACTTAGTTGTGTCATTTTCTGCAAAGAAGACCAGTTCCATAGCTCCAAAATGTGGGTACATAAGACATACTAGCTAAGCTAGTGTGACTGTGCAAAAGATTAATGGCACCATAAAAAGCAATTTCAATTGCACCACACAAGATGCACAACCCTTGCTTCCACTGCCAAAACGAGAAACCCTAACCTGTGGATCACCAATATTCTTATTTCGGGGACTGTCAAGCCTGCTTGCACCTCTTAACTAGCTTGCCAAGTACATTCAAGTAAAACACAAACTGACAATTAGAAGACCTGCCCTTCTTTTAAGATCCAAAGTCTTTGGCACTCTAGGCAAGATTAAAAATTCATGTGAGATTGTGCTCCTTTACCCAGTTGAACCATATTCAAACAATGAAAATCTTAATAGAACTACTAGGCACTTTCAAGTCATTCCCCTTGTGCAGCATTATTTTGTGAGAATGCCACAAGACCTCTCCAATTTAAAACAGAGATGTATATGAAGATTTGCTAAGTCACAAAATCACAGACAAGATCCAAAGACAACTTCTGAAAGAAATTCACACAGTTCTTCCTGTCAATTTAACTAATCAGACCAAAAACTGTTGATCTAATACTACCATCAAAATCTTATCACTCAAGCATTTACACAGCTACAGGAGCAAAAGTCAAAAAAATTCATACATGTTCTAATATTATTTGGGGCAGGGATGAAGTCTCATGCACCCCATTAAGAAAAAGCTAAATAACAATTGCTGTAGGATAGTAATAGATGCTTAAAATACCCAACATGTGTATTTAGATAGGTAGCTACAGAAATTCTTTCCTTCAAGTTGAGAGCAAACAATAAAGCTTTAAGTTAATTCAGAATGATCTGAAGGTAACAAGAAGATATCCAGGAGCTCACATTCATGCTAAAAGTTTGCAGTGCTGTGAATCATTCCATCACTCAATCTGATCATCATCGGGCAGATTTAACACAGCAGCCAGTACTGCTTTTCTGATGGTGGGGGTGTTGAAAGTTTAAGGTAACTGTAATTTGCTATTCAGACCAAGTAAAATGCAACTACAACTCCTGACACTCATTAAGCAGACTCTACAAGCAGAAATGTGTCTAAATTTCTTCATTTCTGATGCATGCAAGGTACTTCTCTTAGCATTAAAGAGAGGTCAAGCATTGTCATGCTTGCTTGCCATCCAGAACACTAAAGTCACCTGGCAGAATGCATCACAATCCAACCTCCTCACCTTAACTTAGTACTCTACAGCTATCTGAAAGGAGGCTGTAGCAAGGTGAGGATAAAGCCTCTTCTCCCAAGGAACAAACAATAGGACAAGAGAAAACAGCCTCAAATTGTGCCAGAAGAGATTTAGGCTGGATATGAGGAAAAATTTTTCCATCAAAAGGGTTGTCAAGCACCAGAACAGGCTGCCCAGGGAGGTGGTGGAGTCACCATCCCTGGAGGGATTTAAAAGATGTGTAGATGTGGTGCTGAGGGACATGGTTTAGTGGTGGACTTAGCAGTGCTGAGTTAAAAATTGGACTTCATGATCTTAAAGGTCTTTTCTAAACAAAACAATTCTGTGATTCTATGACTGGTTTTTGACTAGGTTAAGGCTAGTAGAGCACATTCATAATAGTATTGAATTCAACTTTGCCACATTCAAGTAAACAAGTATTCTTGGTTTTAGCAATGGAATTTCAGGAAATGAAACTGCTCTCAAACTCAATGCATCTACCTTTAAGGGAGCTTACAGAATTAGAGGCAAAATAAGTGGTGATTGATCTAAATATTTATATTTTTTCAACTGTTTAACACATCAGAATGAACCACTCATGAGTAAAAGCTGATGCTCACATCCAGCCTCTTCATGTATTGAAAAATGCATATTCATATATATAAAACCCTTATTTCATGAAGGGTTTTATGCAGGTGCTTAAAGACATCTAATGAAATGTTCACTGCTCATTTCAAGAACTCTCACTTTTTCCAATACATATGGTTCTAATGTAAAAGATTACTGAATATGCATATTCCTACTTTATAGTGAGTTATAATCTTGCTTAACTATGTCTTTAAGTATTTACATTCACAATAGAAAGAAAAACACTGTAGCAGTTTTGCATAAATTCATAATTTAACTGTTTGGCAAATATAATGCTAAAGGTTAAACTTGAGAGATGGAAACAGATGTTCAGGCAAAAGGAAATTTTTCTCAAGAGGAGATACCCAGGAAGTTTGTTTTTCCAATCTGCTCCAGCCCACAAATTTCCCACCACACTTATCCAATTGGGAAAAATTATGAATCAGCCTCCAGTTTAACTGTGTATATAGCAGAAACACAAACTTGGAGGACTTCAGCATGAAATGTTGTAAAGCACTTAGAGCATTAGAAAGCATTCATAGCATTACAAAGCACTTATGTGAGAGTCATACCAAGCATACACATGTTCCACTAACATAATTCTGGTTACAAGCTTCAAAATAAACTTTCATTCATCTAAGATCTAAGCCATTGAGTTGTTTAAGCTTAAATGATAAACAGAATACTTGCTCTGGCTTCGAAGCAGTGTAACATTCCACAGGTACCTTAAACATCACTGGGTAAGCTTGCTAAGTGTGGCAAAAGGCCTTCACAAAAAGAATGGGCAGTATATCTCTTCTTAGCTAGTTACATGTTCACAGCTAGAGCATCTGAACAAACAAAATTAGCCAGCACTTCCAAAGTCAGCTACTACTCACAGATATCCTCTTTACACCGCTCACAGAATGGCTGAGGTTGGAAGGAACCCCTCCAGACCATCTAGTCCAAACCTCATGCTGAAGCAAGAGTTACTGACAGCAGGTTGTCCAGCACTGTGTCCAGTTGGGGTTTCAATGTCCCCACAGGTGGAGACTCCACAACTTCTCTGGGCACCCTGTTCCAATCTTTGACCACTCTTGTGATCAAAAAGCATTTTCATGTTTGTGCCTATTGCCTCTTGTCCCCACAGTGCACACTAGTGAACTCACCTTTTTCTTAATTCCTTTCTTCATTCACATGTCAACACAATCATTCCTGAGACTACTCTTCTCCAGGCTTTGTAGTCCCAGCTCTTTCTGTCTCTCCTCATATGAAAGATTCTTCAGTCCCTCAGTCGTCTTTTGGTCCTGTTCTGGATTTGCTCTAGTAAATTTGAACCTTACTTGTACAGGGAAGCCCATAATTAATAGTAATACTTCAGATGCAGCCTCACTGGTACTAGATAAACAGGAAGGATCACTTCCCTCTGTCTCCTTCAATCTTCCCTCAGAAAAGTAAAGAACTTGTGCTTCTCACTTCTTACAACCATAGCAATCATTAGGAGTAAGAAAAACTGAGGCTAGGTTGCCATGTCACAGTCTGCTACATATGTTTCTAATATTTCAGAGAATGCTTTTGTTTATGCTGAATTTAACCTCTTGTAATTACCAGATCTTGTTTCGTTTAGCATGAGAAAAAAAATCCTCAGGTAAACCACAATAGCATAACACTATTAATAAACACACATTGCCAGCTCACAATCACTGTGAAGTTCCCTCTGGCTTAATTTTAGTGTTTTCCAGTTGCCAAAATGAAATATATATCAATGCAATCTTGTTTGGAAAGCATGCAACTGCAGTTGCAAATAGCTGCTTCAGTTACTTGCAACAGTGGAAAGCTGTGTTTCAAAATGAGGATAAAACATCTATCCCTCAAAAGAAGAAGATTAGATATTCATTTGGGTTTCCAATTTTAAAGCCAGATCTACTGGCTTTAGATGATGGGATGCCCTCGAAACCATTTGTAAATCCCTTTGAGGCTCTAATACATTCTGTCTTGAAGAAATATTTAAGATATTCTGCAGCCCAGCAGAACAGAACTCTCCACCAAGCCACTGTGCATAAAAAGAGGAGCTGAAGAGGACAATAAACAAGCAGGTCAAATACAAAGTCTGTGGCTAATTGCACAATAAGTAACTCAACTCCTGACCTTCAGCTAGCCAGTATCCAACTGCACAAAGTTCCTTAAAAAGAAAAATTATTTGTGGAGTAATTTAAAAATAAGTAGGGTCAAATAAGCTTGAAAGTTGTTAGTACTTTACTTGTATGCTGTAACATAAAAATATAAAACAGACTATAAACCTAATAAAGCTAAAACAAACAAAAAAACCCACACACAAACTCAAAAACTAACACCACCAGAAAAATAAAGGATTGAGGCATATACACTGGGAGGTAAAAAGCATGCAGGATCTAAATAGGAAGAGGAGTTTGTCATGTTCTGTTTCTGCCTGCAACATTTGTCTTATACAATGGATTATCATTCCTCCAGGTAAGGAGGAAATGTAAGTGATTTGAGGCTAATGGAATATTAGCATATGAACGATAATCAAGAGCCAGAGATTAGAGAGGCTAGCCTAGCAGTATATGTAAATCAGGCCATCATGCTCATGTTTCCAAGGATGAAGGTCAACACATTACTAAAAAGCTACACAAATTATTATTCAGTGGTATGAACATGAATGTCACATCCTGTTAGTTCCCTCTAAAAAAATTTTTTTAGAGAAAAGAACTTAGGTTTTGCCTTCTTTGTGCATAGTAAAAGAAGGTCAGGCATTACAAAAAAACCTGCTACCATTTGTTAAGAAGGTACTGACACTGCATATTCAAGAATTCACAAGTAAAACCACAGTATTAAACACAAAAAATGACAGGTCAGGACAACAGGAAAAAAAAAGGTTAACACCTCATAACAAAAAAGTTTAATTTCACTGACTAAAAGAAACAACTTTGAGTCATGCACTGCTCCTGCTAGAGTTTTATTTGGTCGAATTCCGTTTTCATCCCAATCCATTAATGGATATTGGCTGCCCCAAAATTAAATGAGTGATCTGTTGATCTGTATCAGACATGACCTGTGTCAACTACATTAATACCATTGACAGGAAAAACAAACAAACAAAAAAAACACCCCACAAACAAAAATATCACAAACACCTTTTTTTTTTGTTCAGCCTAAGCTGGAAAGACTAAGTCATAGAAGTTCCCAGTAGTAGTATTATTTAATAAAGAGGAATTATCAGTGTTTAGGCAAAAGCACGATGGAAACATAAACCACCTGTGTTGTATACACTACTAGGGCTAACACCTGTAGCTTCATGTGTTTTAGGGGTAAGGGGGTGCCTGTAGCAATGGACAGCTTCTGGATAGGACTTTTCTGCTAACACACTGCATTTTGGGGACAAACACCACCAGCCTTATAAAAGCTTGGACACACGTTGTTAACACTGTTAACAGCATTACCATTGTCACCAAAAAATCTACTCAAAAGCTTCAGCTGTGTTTTGTTTTTTCTAGACTGTTTTTAGTCAAAGCATGGCAGTTTCATTGGTGGCAGGGCATGACTTGTCTCAAACATTTAGAGAAACACCTAATTGATATGGCATTGGGAAGCAATATGATCATGCTAAGGAAAGATGACCTCACTCATTTGGAAGAGAAATACATTTCAGTAGCCTAGTGAGTAGCTTAAGGTTGCTGATAACAATAAAAAGATCAACTAAGATAGAAAAACATACCAACTGAACCACAATTTGGAGTGTAAATCTTACACCTTAACCTTTCTGAAATGCTCTGAACATGGTTAAATAAAACTGACTAACATTTAGTTTGAAAAAGCACAAGAACACATTTCACATTCCTCTGAAAAAGATGTCACTTTAAAATTCACAGTCCTTTCAGAGCTTTATGCACAGAGATAGTTGCATATCCACAAATATTATAGATATTCTTAGTCTGCACTCTTTCCAAACAAAGATCAAACTGTAGAGAACATACGTCACAAGCACAGCAACATCAAACCATGCTCATCTACCATCCAATTAGTTGTGGGAAATAAGTTTCTCAGCAAGTAGCTGCTTCAACTGAAATATCAATTTTCCTCAAACTGGCAGTATTCCTGCCAAGACAAAAAAAAACCCCTTATTGTTGTGTTTTCCAGTTTATGTGTCAGAAACTCTGTAATAGGGAAACAATTGCTACCCCTGATAGCAGCTGAAACCACTGATACAATGATTGCTTGTTTGCTTTCCTGGCCAAAATGCAAGGCAGACATGACTGTATAGTTAAAGCTGTAAAAGTCTGTTTTCCCAACAGACTTTAATTACCTCATCATGGCAACACACACACATCTATTTTCCTGTGTTCATCATGGCAATACCAATCAAGTCATCTTCCCTAAGTTTGTTAACAGCCACACACTATCATCTGACCTTCACTTCATTTGCAATATTACATGATTTTACCCAGCATCCTAAGGATTCCTTTAAAGTACATGCACTTAGTCACATGCACAGTGGAATCTTTCTAGTCTAAAATGGTGGAGGCTTTTTCAAACAAGGCAGGAAAAGCAGTTTGTATTTCATTTTGTATGATCAGCCCTTCAAGGCAGGGTTTTGCAATACTGCAGGTAATTAAGATTCTCCTTTAGTTCCAATGTTGCTACAGTGAGCACAGGAGACAGGAAAGATCCACTGATGTGCCTCCTAGAATATGAAAAAGCAGTATGACCTTCCTATCCAACAACATTTTGTATGTGTATTTTGTAATGGTATTACGCATCTGAGTATCCACAGATATGAAATTCAGATGAACACAGGAGCTACCTAAAATTACTTTCTCAGTTCCTTCTCCATCATTCAAACAGAAACCAATTCTACACTTCTTTTTCCACACTGAATTCCAGAAGCATCCCTTTCTTTTTGAAGTATTTTAACAATTTTCAGCTAAATTAACTACTTTTTTTCTGTCCTCCCTGCCAGCCCTTTAGAAGCCTTTTTTTCTGCAAGGAACATGTGTAGGTTTCCCTCCCCATAAATAATTTTAATTGTCTTAGCGAAGCTTAATGGAACAGCTTCCTATTTGGTTCACAGTACCCAAAAAGAGAAATGGTCATCCAGTATGACAATTTTTTTCATGACCTACAACCCCACTGTACCAAGCTTTCTAAAGTATTTGCAGAGGATGAAGAAACTGCAGGAAAAAGTCTCTTTTTCCATCATTCTTTCATAAAGATGTAAAATCCTCAAAATGTTCAATTTTAAAAATAAGAAAAAAAAAAAACCAACCCACACAAAACCAAACTACACACCCTTGGTTTTTTTAAATACACTCCTGTATCCCAAACAAATGCTGGTTTTGCCAGCCACAAAGGACAAAAGTGCCACTCTTTCATTGTCTGCAGAAAAGACGATTGAGTTTGATGTATGTTGATAAACATTGAACAGGAATAAAAAGCTTGCAGAAAGCCATGCACTTGCTGGAAGGCAAATGTGAGGATCTCTTGGCCAAAATAAACATTAACACATGCCCACAGACACATACAGATGCCAAGGTCAGGTGCTGAACAATGGATGAGAGTTCCAGATATTCCTACATCAATTTGAGTGAAGAATTTCTTCCATACAAGTTGAATTCCAGCATTTGAGATGTTCTGCATAGCAAAGGCCATTTAAGTGTTAAATTTTAAAGTCATAGGACATAAGACCAATAAATCCAAAGTACAATTGTTTTAGCCAACATTATAGCTAGAACTGTTAAACCAAAAATGGGATTTTCTTACTGGTTACTACAGAAAAGTACCACCCTAGCAAGGAATAAGAGGAGGAAGATATCTGGAGTGACTGCAAACCAGAGCAATGCACAGTTCTGCTTCAAACATTTTATTACTACAGCACCAGTCTGGAAAAACAAGCAGCAGAACTGCCTGTTGGGAGACCCTGGGTCAGCCTGCACTGGAGAGGAGGCTGGGTGGAAGGGAGGGAGGGAGGGCCGAGAAGGGAAGGAAGCAAAACAGGCCACTGATAAGATCAGTCTCCTGCTCCCAAGAATCTGAAGGCACTCCAGCTTTCAGCCCAATAAAGAACATCTTCAAAAGCAATACTGAACATCTATGGAGACAGAGCAAGTGCAGAGGTTCAGCCCAGAGGTCACACTACAAAACTGGCCTTAAACTCTGCTCCCGGAAGGAATGTAAATTAATGTTGTTATTCCCCTGTCTACTGGTATGACCGAAGGTGCATTCTAAGGCTTCACTGGCAGTGTGACAAAGTACAATTAAGATTCATTTTCCAGAAGCAACCTGAGTGAACAGTAAATAGACTCACTTTATCTTCTGAAAACCATTTAAGATACTGAAAAGTACAGGAACATATGATTTCAGAAATCAAAAGCAGCACCATAATCCAGTGAGCTTCCCTGTCTTGAAGAAATTCATCTTTCTGGAGGAGCTACATGACTCTTAAAGGAAGAGCTGCTACTGTTTCTCTAACTTAAAGGGTGGAAATGAACCCATCCCTCTCTCACCTGCGTGTAGGCTGGCAGAGCAGCAGTGTGACACAAGTCTGTGCAAAACACCCCTGCCAGTGGTCCCAGAAAACCAAGCAGATGGTATCAATGGTTGCAGCAAAACCAAAACAAATGTCTTCACTTTCCTAAACATATCAGCAGCTCTTCTAAGAGAACAAAGATATCAAGTCCAATGACCTTTCTGCAGTACAGATTTTCTAATGCCCAACAGTTTAGAAAGTCACTGTAATTAGAAGCAACTCAAAAGACTTGCTCTCAGTTTAGCAGTTCTGATAACAAAGGTCTCTTTACCTCATCTTCTACTTTAAGTTTATTGTTTGAGGTTCAGCTAGACATTTTTCAGCAACCCATAAGTAAAAACAATTATCCCTTTGAGACCTCTTTAGGATAACTTAACAGTTTTAGTCATGTACCTCAATACTCCAAGGTCAAATGAACATTTTCTGTTTCCTTACTATATAATTAGACTTCTAGTATGCTATCAGTTTTCACCTCATCCTCATTGTTTTATGTCAGACGATACACTTCATTTTGTCCTCGTTCCACACCTTACGCTACTTTCACTTGGTAAATGACATCCTTTGCAAAAAGTGTTGTCCCTTCTTAAAATACAAGCTTATCAAACTCACTCAATATCCAAAATACCAGACAAAAGTGTTGTGGAAGGGAAGGGTGGCTCCTCCAGGATAGGAACAATGTACTGGAACTCAGAAATATGAAATAGCAAAATATCCTCAGAAATGAAGACACAACATCAGGAAGAAGTGCTGATAAGCAAGGAAGAACTGATGGGGGGAGATGAGCAGAGCTAGGGCAGAACCGGGAATCATATCTCACCTCTAGCCAAAAATGTATTTACAATAACCTAGCCTAGGTAAGCCATAAGACTATGTCATGAAATCTAGTGATGGTAAAGTTATCAATTAAGCAAGAATAAAACCTCACTATTCTTAAACAGAAGTCCTAGTGACTTAAAACAGCAGTAAAGAAAATCTTAATATACAAAGATTTTGCTTGTAATTACTCCCTATAGTCATGCCATACTTGCTTCTGTACTGAACACATCCTAGGAAATACAATAAGAACTGTACAAACTAGCAGTATTTTAGTTGTGTAATATTTAAAATTACACTACTTTTAATTTTATATAGCATTAAAGCTGAAAGAAGATTGCCTTTACGTGTAAGGGATCTAGGAATCCACAGAACCCACAAAACAGCCAGAAGGCAAATGCTTTTAAGAAGTAGGTCACTCCTGCCGCTTCAAAATTATTTACAATCCCCAAACAACATGTTGTAAACACAGCTAGCATTAACGTTGTAGGCATTATGGGCAAACCAAGCACATCCACTTAAAGATACTGAACAAAATGTTGCATCTCAGAAGTCACTCTAAAATAATATATACTGACTTCAAACAGCCACCTTTCCTAATACCCACACACTGCACTAATATAAAAGCAGTCTGCTACATTTAGGCAAAATGTTATTTAAAACAGGTGTAACTGTCAAAAGTGTGTTCCATAAAATATCCAGGTGGGTTCCACAAGAACAAAGACTTCTACTTTGGAAAGTATACATCTGCTCTCATGAAAAGGTTGTATTTGACTACTTTTCCACTGTTTTCTAGACAACAACAACAAAAAACCCATTACTTCCAAACTTCCGGTTCACTGTAGCTCAGACTTTTTGTTGGCTCCCTATTAGCTTCAGCTGACCTCTGCTAGCTCTTCTAGAATATCTACCACAGCCTATGAAAGACTGAGCCCACACTCCCAAGTTGTTCTCAGTTTTCATGGAACCATAGAATGGTTTGGGTTGGAAGGGATCTTTAAAGGTCATTCTAGTCCAACCCTCCCTGCACTGACCAGGAACATCTTCAACTAGATCAGGTTGCTCAGAGTCTCATCCAATCTGACTTGGATGCGGCCTGTACCGCCTCTCTGGGAAACATGTGCCAGCGTTTCACTGCCCTCACTGTATGAAATTTCTTCCTCCTATCTAGTCTAAATCTCCCCTCTTTTAGTTAAAAACCAATACTCCTTGTCCTATCACAACAGATCCTACTGAAAAGACTGTCCCCATCTTTTTTATAGGCTCCCTTTAAGTACTGGAAGGCTGCAATAAGGTCTCTGCAGAGCCTTCTCCAGGCTGAACAACCCCAACTCTCTCAGCCTGTCCTCAGAGAAGAGCTGTTCCAGCTGTTCCAGATCATTTTTGTGGCCTCCTCTGGACCCGCTCCAACAGGTCCTTGTTTTTCCTGTGCTGAGGACTCCAGAGCTGGGCACAGCACTGCAGGTGAGATATCGCAAGAGAAGATTCTAAGGGCAAAATCACCTCCCTCATCCTCCACCATTTTTTCACAGCACTGTGGCAAATCACTGTTTACAGATAACCATCATACTGAATAGCTAAAAACCCCTCAAACCTTAAAAAACAATTATAAAGCCAGTCCCTTCTTAACTCTACTGTTTAGACTACTATATCTGCAATAACACTGTAGTGCAACATTCAGCTTTGCTGGGAGTCCGATGTCCCCCTCCCTAATCTTCATATCAAGAGTACACTTTGAGCAGTACACTCTCCACACCAAGAAACTGAGGTCAACTCACAAAAGAAACATGACTTTCTAATGTTTAATTCAACTGGCAAACTAAAATGCTTCTGTGGCTTTAACAGCCTTTGGACCTCAGAGACACACATGCTTTCACTTCCTGGCTGAAAACTGGTATCATTTTTCCAGGATACTGTACTATCAATGAGGAAAAAACATGTCACCAGTACCATATATCCTAAATAGGACGTGTGCATTGGTTCACCTAGATTGACCTTTTTTACCACACTCAGCTAGGCACCAGATGGGATTTAAATACAACATTCCCCTCATCCTAATACTACTTAAGCATTTCCCAACGTAGTGTCATGTACCTGCTACAGAACAAAGGAAATGTGGTTCAGACCAATTCCTTCCTGAAATGATTTTAAGTGTAAAACAACCCCTGCTGTCGTTCAGAAAGCAACATATGGTAAGAGTCAGACCACAGAAAGTTTAAAACAAGATCTCCTATTACTTCAACCAGTGATATTAAATGTCAAGTTAAAAGTGTATGGGTAGCACCAACACATTTTTCATTTTATGTATACAAGTTCTTACAGGCATGCCAAGGCATTTGAGTACTTAGTAACTAAACCTGGCTTGGTCCTAGTAGTTTGCTATAATCTACTGCAAAACAGTGAGACTTCAGGATGCCTACAAAATTCCAGTCCTATTTGTTCAGTTGAATAAAAATCACCATGAATGTGCAAAGACCAAAAGCTCACTCTCAGTGCCAGGAACACCAAATTTGTGGCTACAAGCTCTTACTAACTGCCACAGAAAAGAAGTTAAAAGCTACCTTGTGGTTTGGAAGGTCAACAAGGCAAACTACAGTTACCTCAGAAATAAAACATGTGACCCAAATCACCACAGATTTTTTTTTTTCAACTACTGCTGTGTACAGTCTTATCAAAAGGGAAAAAGACTTTCAAGGGAGATAAACTAAAACACCAGACGTGGAAATTCCAGGCCCTTTTACTAGAGAGATAAAGTCGAAGATTCATTGACAGGACACATCTTATCAGAAAGGATATTTGACACCAACACCCACCCAGCATAGAGTCATGACAGAATAACATATGTCTCCTAAATGAATCCTGAAGAGGTAGGTTAGGAGGAAGAGGATGATGACTTCCAGTCAATTGCACCTGTAGATAACACAAAGATTTGATCAGCTTCTTATCAAGCCAAGCACTGCCTTAGCCATATCCTCATCACCTTTAATCTTGGGAGAAGCTGAACTCCACCAGGTGTGGTCCATGGAGCACAAGTGGTGTTTCTTTTCTGTATCTGAAAGAAAGGGGTACAACTGCACTACTTCTAATTCTAGAGATGAGTTAAAGTTCTTGAAGTGGATCCTCTAGCTTAAAGTAACTGAGCTCTTCACTGGTTTATTCAAGGTTCCCCAAAAAGAGGCCATTTCTATGCAAATCCAACGGGAGAGAAAAGTTTCTTGGAAGATCAACAGTTTTCTGATAAAAATAGATTGTCTCACAGCAACTCTTCTGTTGGAGAGTTTTGTGGTAGTATCATCTTGTTCCTCAGCCACATGAGCCTTTGAGGATGGAAGCAGCATTGTTTGATAAAACAGAGTTTCAGCTTACAGAGAAAAAATTAATTTCTTAAGAGCACCAACCTCATGTGCTGGCCTGTGATTGAAGTAAAGGAATGCCCTACACACAGCTCCATCACCACATGGAATGTCCACCACCACAGCATAGAAAGTCCTTACTAACCTAGCAAAAAAAAAAGGCTTCTCCAGGCACTTACATACCAATACATTCCTGGGGAAGGCAGGACCTGGTCAAATAAGCACAGAGTAGTTATGCACAACATCAGTGTATGCATTCAAATCATGCTGCCTATCCTCACTTTCACCCATGTTAGTCCTGACCCCTAAGCTGCATACAAGACAGCCACATTGCAACAGAGACCAACATACTGAACGTCAAGAGGTGGAAAACTCAAATTCAGTTACAATGTAGTCTTACAGCAGTCTGAACTTGAAAGAACCCAGTTTCCTTGAACCCCAAGCATGTCAGTCCTCCTTTTCTAGTACCACTAGTAAACTACACCAAAAGCCTCTTTCCCTTTGCTTCCCTTCAAAAAAATGCAATTCTGTGACTATTTAGAGCCATCAGTAGCCATCTCCTCCCAAAGCAGATTTGACAAGGTCCCTGAAAAAAGAATGAGGAAATGGATTAATGGGCAAAGTATTAACTACGCTATGTATCTGTGACTTGTGTAGAGGTAATTAAGCACAACACCATCCATCCTCCAAGAGGACAAACAAAGAAGCTATGGTCCACACCTTGAAGAGGTTCTACTGTAGAAAGAAGCCTCCAACAATCTTTGTGAGCAAGTGTCTTCAGCTGTAACGATGGAAGCCTTCAAAAGGTTGGAGGCAGTCAAACAAAGCTTTTGTGTTCTGTAAAACTTCTGTAGGCTAAGGAGTGCTGTAACTCTTGCTATGAACATAATTTCTCAAGAAAACTGCTCATGTATTCAAATTCTGTGATTTGTTGGAGACATGGGGCTTGTTAACTCTGCTGAGTCACTGCTACAAGAGACCTAGATACTGGGGGAAAGAAAATTAACACCTACCTTAAGAAAAAGGACCTGCTATTTTCAACACTGCTTTTCACAACAAGCACAACAAGAAGCAAGGGCCAATATTAGCAGAGGACCAGCCAGACTTGCTCTTACAGACTACTCATCTATAAGCTGATTGAAAAAATAGGCATTAATCCTTTTGTTTGTATCTATTTTGAAGTCATTGATTCAATTCACAGCCTCCATGATGCTTGAAGTTTCAAAAGCCAGTGCAAAATCCAGTTGTCTTCTACAGACAAAAGCAAATTTCTTCATGAAATAAAGCCTTGAAAAGGCAGTTTAAAAAAGAAACAACAACAACAAAAAAATAAAACATACCCACAGTATCTTGGAGAATATACATTTGGAGGCAGCAAGGAACACATAATAGCTTGGATTTTAAGCCAGTTATTTCAGATCACTATTACTGCTATGAACACATGACCTACTTAAGTGGACAGCTATTAAAGATAATAAATGCTTTTACTGCAACTACATCTTAATGTTTCTTTCATAGCACAGTAGTACAAAAAACTCTGAAAATTACACAAGTATTTCACATTAGTTTTACAAGTTAAGAATAATACATCAGTACTGTTTATATATGCCTCTCAAATCACTTTCACTCTCCATGGATTTTTATGTTTTCTGAAAACAAACCTATCTAAATGACCCATAACATTGGAAAAGGAGCATTCAGTCCAAAAGAATATACTCAGAAAGTGTATCTTCAATGTATTTCACTACTAATAAGTCTTGCAAGTTGGCCCCAAGTGCTTTAGGACGAGGAAATCCCTGCTGGAGTTCACAATCACAGAATGGTTTGGGTTGGAAGAGGCCTTAAAAAACACCTAGTCCAAACCCCCCGCCATGGTCAGGGACACCTTCCACTGGACCAGGTTGTTCTGGATAGGGAAGCAACAAATTTAAGGCATTTCTGTCTATGGATCCAGACAGGACACACAAGAATCATTCTGATTCTTAATTCATGCCTCTTCAGCCTCGTTCACAAGAGCAAGTGGGTAGATGTAATGAGAGCAACCCAGGAGGTGAATATTATACTTCAAATAAGTCAGTGTCAAGTAATGGCAGAAGCTTGTATATAGCAGAGAAGGCTCAAGAAAATACAAAGGAGGGATTATACAACAGCAACTATGTCATTTCATCCAGCAGGCTTGAGTTATTTAGAAGATTAAACCCTAGTTCATTTCTAATAAAATTTACCTCTGAAGTACACTATGCTATTTTTTTTTACCATGTTTCCCCAAGAAAACAACAGGTCCTACTTCTTCACTTGGCATGTTTTTAAAAATAAACATGAACTCTTCTGCTTTGTTAGCACGACAAGCCTCTTGTACTCATGCAGTACTAATCATCTGAGGCAAGGGACCAGGAAGCAGAGTTAAGAAGAGTAAAGGAGCCTGGGGCAGTCAAGTCAGTACTGAAAAGAATTTCCAAGCTGAGCCAAGCACCTTGCCATGCTGAAAATATACCAGCAAACCACAGATGAGTAGCAGAACAGTGTTTACTCAAAACCAGCACCTTAGGAGTATTATTTCACCCTTAACTCACCATATTGCTGCAGCACATGAACTATGTTACCATATAAAGCTTTGAGATCATTCCAAAAGCAGAGAGAATGTTGAGGGTCAGGGCTGAGCCAACCATCAACCCCATGGCAGATGCTCCCTATGTCCTGTTTTTCCTCTTCCCCTTCCCCCTCGCCATCCCCCACCTACTCCAGGAAAGGAAAGGGAATAAGAGAGAGACTTGTGTATTGGAAAACTAGAACTACTTTAATTGTAATAATAAAGATAAAATGAATTATACACAAATATGTACAAAACCCAATACTGAACCCAAACCCCCCCTCGATGGTAACTGTCACTGTCACCGCTGACACTGGGCAGAAGACCTCAGCAGCAAGTGGGAGCCAGGCTCAGGGGCTGGATCCTGGTACTGGATGCAGGAAATTTACAGATCAGGATCTAGGGCAGAACAGACAGCGATCTCCTCAGATGATGGCCACTGAAGAGCAAGAGAAGAAGAGAAAAAAAGAAGGAACTGGCCCTCAAGTTTACACTGAATATGACTTATATGGAATGGAATACTTAGTTGGTCAGTTTAGGGTCACCTGTGCTGTCCACTCCTCCCTCAAGGTGCAGCTTTTACTCTGCATCCCCCAACATGAGACACAAGATTAGCAATGACCTTGCTTTGCACGTCGATCCCTGGTAGTAAATCTAAACATTAGGCCTTATCACTGCTAGAGGCAGGCAGTGTCTGTAAAAACATGTTAGTTTCAGAAAGTGCAGTTTCTTAGAGGAGCTTTAACTAAAAAGCAAAATCACTGAACCAAACTAGTTCTGTTCTAACCCAAGCCACGACAGGGAAACAGAATAAAACAATGATCTGGTAGTTGTTTGTAAGAGACTCCTTATACATGCTTGGTATCTTAATTTTAATCCTCTTCTGAAGCACTGTTATCCCTCATCCCCTTCCCAAACAAGAGTTAACCACACTGGTAATGAGTTTTGTTTCAATCAATTTGGATAGCCAGAAGTCAAGTCTCTTGTGCTATATTTTCAGTTATTTAACAAAATCCAAGACAGCTTCTATCACAGTTTCTACATAATTTTGCTCAGGTTCTCCTAGTTCTGCCCCATGTGTATATTCCATAGGGCACCTGCGCTATAAGCACAGTTGGAGGTTCAATTTAAATTCCACTTCCAAGTCCCTAGAATGTTTTTTTTAGCTTTACCTAAAATACCAACGTATTCAATTATCACTTCTCTCTTAGGACTAAAATTTATTTTCAACATTAACTGAACCAGAAACCAGTTTCTTAAAATGTATCCATCAATTTTTAAAGTCACAGTTCATCTAAGAGTGCAAATATGAGCTGAAATTGCTTCCATTTTTTTGTGGTGAAGGCATGTTAAAATAGACATAAAACGCCTGGCACATTAGACAGCCAGGTGTCCAATTTTTCCCTTAATGGCTGGAGGCAAGAGGAAAAACTGCTTTGACCTATTTCTGCAGAAACCCATATGACCACTCCAGGATGTTAATGTCACATGAAAACAGAATGCATTCCTATTCTGTTAATTCATTCTCTGTAGAAAACAGCTGAACCTAAGAGATTTTTAATTCTCTTCACTTGCCACATAGGCTCACAAAAGGCATCTCTGATAAGAAAACAAGATTTTAAAATAAATGTAGACAAAAAGTACCAGAGCACAGGTCTTGCTGGAAGAGCTTGGAAGGAGGAAAAAATAAATAATCACAAATCTCTTTCAAGCAAGAATCACAGATAAAATTCTCACTGTAACAGCAGTGTCTGTATCGTACCCACCAGGGTTACTCTGCTGCAAAAGCAACACTTATGGTGAATAATCATCAGCACGCATAAGGAATACTGATAAATGCTTTTGAGAATATGGAAGCTCATCAGGAAAACAGAGTTGTGAGAATAAAGGTGAGTTATTTACATATACTGAGTTATCCTTTCACATCTAGCTTTGTCTTTATTCTTAAAGCAACCCATCCTCAAGCACATTTTTTTCTTATTACAATAGCAAATCCAACAAGCTACCTGCATACAGGGAACATAAGCCCACAGGATATTCCCACATTCAAGAAAAACATTACATTTTTTTCATGGTACAGGTGAATCTGACATATCAAGCACGTATTCAATTTTTCTCTTCCAAGTTGCAGATGCTGAGAAAAGTCTCATCAAATACCTTGCATTTGTAACAAACCCATTTTTCTTCTCTTCATCTTAGAAGACTTAAAAACCTTCCTGTTTCTTTCAAGATCAAACATCAGAGCTGCGTTCCCTATGCTGACCTCAGCTGACTTAAAGCCTCTGCAGTTACAGACAACTGACCAAAAACTCCTCACTTTCTTCCAAAGTGATGACTGCAGTCCCTGAGTCCACCTCCTCTTCTGTCTGTCTTTATGTATATTGCACTACAGACTTACAAACACCACTGTCCTGGAGTACATAGCCATAAATTAGACTTGTAAGGAGAGCCTAGGACAAGGGAAAGGACAAGAGAGGAAAAAAGCAACGGAAAACATCAGTGTAAGCACTGTTATGATCTGTAAGGAAGAGCTGCTGTGAACTGCACTTCCACATGCACTGAAGTTTACTATTCCCAACAGATATTAAACAAAACCTAACAGACATGAACATGACTAGCAGCAGAGAAGAATCACAAGAGCTCCTAGCAGATCTTACTTTTGCCCTTTTCTGTTTTTGAGGAAGCCCACCAGAAGTGCATGACAACATTAAACTGGGTGGAGTGGCTGACACACCAGAGGGTTGTGCTGCCATTCAGCATGACTTAGACAGGCTGGAGAGCTGGGCAGGGATACATTTAATGAAATTCAATAAGGCCAAATGTTGAGTTTTGCACCTGGGAAAGAACAACACCATCTATCAGTATTGGTTGGGGACTGAGCTGTTGGAGAGCAGGGAAAGGGACCTGAGGGTTCTGGTGGATGAAAGGATGACCATGAGCCAGCAGTGTGCTCTTGTGGCCAGGAGGGCCAATGGGATTCTGCTGTGGATTAGAAGGGGTGTGGTTAGTAGGTCAAGAGAGGTTCTTCTCCTCCTCTACTCTGCCCTGGTGAGCCCACATCTGGAATATTGTGTCCAGTTCTGGGCCCCTCAGTTGAAGAAGGATAGGGAACTGCTGGAAAGAGTCCAGCGCAGAGCCACAAAGATGATGAAGGGGCTGGAACATCTTCCTTATGAGGAAAGGCTGAGGGAGCTGGGTCTCTTTAGCTTGAAGAAGAGGAGACTAAGGGGTGACCTCATCTGTGCTTTTAAATATGCTAAGGGTGCATGTCAGGAGGATGGGGTCAGGCTCTTCTCAGTGATGCCTAGTGACAGAACAAGGGGCAATGGCTGGAAGCTGAAGCATAGGAAGTTTCATCTGAACACAAGAAAAGCATCTTTTTAGGTGCCAGAGCACTGGAACAGACTGCCCAGAGAGGTTGTGGAGTCTCCTTCTCTGGAGATATTCAAAACCCATCTAGGTGCGTTTCTATGTGACCTGGTCTAGGGAATCCTGCTGTGGCAGGGGGGTTGGACTAGATCATCTTTCGAGGTCCCTTCCAACCCCTAACATTCTGTGATAAAAGTAGGTCATAATTATTTAACAGAAGTTTAAAAAAAAAAATCTTTCTTGCCCACTTCCACGGTGTACAATTTAAACATTCTGGAAGGGAAAAACATCATTAATACCTGCATCAGATCATACACAGAAGACTGACAAGCCAAGCATCGTGAACAGCAGATGGGATAAGGTTCAGCAGAAACCAGAGTCATATGCTAATTTGCTATTAATTACAGAAGCTGTCAGGAGTATTGCAGTACCCCGCAGTAAGGAAGGGTGCCAGTTAAACACATCCATTAAGGAAGATTCTTCAACCAGTATCAGCTTTTGACAAAAATATAAACTTTTTAATGACCAAAATAATAGGGTGGGGAACCTACAGTGATTATGTTTGCTGCTATACACACAGAATCTGACATTCAGAATTGGAGAAAGACGTGCATGGCATCAGCACAAGTGCTAAGCCCAGTCCTTACTGGTTTAGGGTAGAACATTTACCATGACCTGCTCCCAAATAATCCTTCCTTGATTCAGCTTCCTTTATGAAAGTCTTGGTCTGCTGACCTGAAAGCTCAACAGTATCAACAGATATTGAGCAAATGTTACTTATTGCTTCTCTTGCTTGCTAGTTGGTAAGAAACAAGTATGCCAACAGATGGCAACAAAACATCACTTCACAATTTCTTACCTCAACATACCATCAGTTGTGGAACATAAATGAAATTACTTCATTTGTCCTAAAGTTTGACTAAAGGCAGGATCAAAGCCAACCAAATCTCTATACTCCTAAAAAGTTTAATGTTTATGTAAATAACAGGAAGCTTTTTCCATCAACATTTGAAAACAGAAAGACCAAAACCTCTTCACATATCTATCAACCTTCCTCCTCCCCAAAGAGAATTTCTGTATGGATTTTTTAAAGAAAAGGTTGTCAATAAAAGTGTAATTTAGATTTATATCCCTACCTAACTCAATTCCCAGAGATTTTAACACAGGGGTGGTAGCCATTTGTCCTTCCCAGTCTTATGAGCAAGAGCTGCTCAAAGCTGAGGCAGACAGGGAAAAGAGATGTCAAGAAAGTATAGAAGCAACTAGAAAACTTAAGGAATTTCCTTCCCCTCAACACACAAATCCTATTAGCTGCTAACTAAGTACCTGTCAGTGTGAATGACTAACAGCAAAGAATATTTCATATATCATCTGGAAAGAGCCAAGCCCCTGAGATCTCATTATCAGAACCAAGTGCCCCAGCTGACATGAATTATTTACTGCAAACCAGTGCTTTTGATTATGCACATGCATTATATACTGAAGGTGCATCTGTGCCCCAGTTTTAAAAAAAGGATGTGGAAACAAAGCCAAAAACTGAGCTAAAATATAACATTCATTCCACAAAACAAGATGATGCTCTTGGCCAATAAGCTCAAGTTTACCTATAGCATGTGATAATCCACAGATGTTTCCAGTACAACCTGAAGGAAAATGATAATGGATTGGAGAATACATGCATTTTTCTTCCTTTTCTTTTGACAAACTGACAGAAAAGAAAATTCTTGGTCTTAATCACATGTACCCAAAGCAGAGGGTAATCTATTTCATTTATCTGAGTGACAGTACACAGGGAGAAACAAAGACATCAAAATGCACTTGCTCTCATTATGCTCATCTGCTTTAGGCCAGCTTCTATCCTCCACAGTGTGGTTTCTGAAGAAAATCTGCTACCCACTCAAGACACAGAGTGACAGCTTAGGGACTGAAGCATTCAAACTCTTGACAGTAGCAATTCCCCATCTCTTCTCTTTCTTTCTAAGTGGGCTACCTGACCACAGTTTCATTAAAACAAGAGTGTGAAACCTCACTGGTTTCTCTAGGACTGCACCACACACTCAGGTACATTTACTACTGTTATACTAACATCAGATTGATGTCTTCATACAGCATCCTCATGCCTATGACAGCCCTCAAGATGACTCCCAAACAGGAAAGTGATTATCTTCCATTTTAGTATTAAATCCAGTCTTTAGCTTATATAGAATCATTAATTTCATGTAACAGAATTTACAGCATTTTTAACACTGGTCTGAAAAACATATAACAGTCATTCCTGAATGGAAAATAGAGAAAGATTTTCACATCAGTATTGAGGTGCTCATTCCCATCACTGTTAGGCTGATTTAAGATACAAGTTAGTTTTCACACATCTGAGTTGAATGAAGACAAATTCTGAAGTTACAGTAGAAAGTAAAAGAAATGAGAATCAGTTCTTAGCCACAGGGCAACACTTCCTGCTTCAAAACCTAAGACTTGGAGGCAAATGCTCCTTTGGACAATTTGTAATCTGTGTGTTGTTTTTCTCAAAAACTTTCATATAGACTATACAAAACCTTTGCTCCTACACCAGGAACCCTCCTTCATTCTACTGCAAGTCTTTATTCCCTTGCTTAGTAAACTACACACTGACCTGAAGGTAGAAGAGAAATCATGTACATGTGTAATATATGCAAAAAGCATCTCAGCTCCCAACACCTATTTTAAAGCACAACTCTACACCTTGAAGACTTGAAATACATTCAGTGTGTGCACATTTAAATTTGTTCTATTTGTTCTTCACAGAAAATACCCAGATTTTTTTTTTTGGAGGGGCCAGAGGAGGAAAGGGAAGCATGACTTGGTCATGTCACGGTTTAACCTGGTAGACCAGGAGGAACAACTGTTATAGTACCTCTTCAGAACTACTTATCAACTTGGGAGATATTTACAACCATAACACAGCACAGAGCAATTATCAAGCCAATTAGGAATAGAAACATATTCTCTAGGGACCTGTAAGCATCCTACATTGTTAATTATAACCATCAAACTAGACATCACACAAAGAAGCTTTTAAAAGCAATAGAATTTAATGTCCACAAGCCTTTCTGAAAATCTACATACAGCCTGAAAATATCAGCCAAAACAAACAAAACCAGGATACACCCAGAGATCAACACTTCAGGTTACCTCCTGTATACAGTGAGCACAAGAGAATAAATTTAGCACCCGAGAACAAACCAGTACTGAACTCCGCTACCTTACCCTCTAGGTATACAGTGCTGAGATTTATTTTCCACAAAACTACATTCACATGTTAAATAAGCACAAAGAATATTAGTTTGTAAGCATAAGCAAAGTAACATTTTTAAAGTGTTGGTGCAAACAAAGTATGTCTGAGTCCCTGCTCTGCTACCAAACAGATCCAAAATGAGCAGTACACTTGAGACAAATGTTTGTAACCCAACTCTTTCCTAATTTTTGCCTTCCCTACAGCCTGCTGTCTTCTAAATCTTCCAGTTCCCACCATTTACATCCTCCTCAATCCCCTCCTCAAAACACCAGCTTTCCTCTTAAAGCACTGTGCCACAGACCCTTCCCTTTTATAGTACATCCTCTCCTGCAACAGTCACCAGTTGTCTCCTACAAGCCAAACAAAGGAGAAAGGACCCTGCACATTAGGTTAACAATCCTTGCATACACAAGGTTTTAAAATCTGGGGATTTGGAAGGTACATTGCCACAACTGTTCTCCTGTAATGCACTGCCTGTAGCTCTGCCGGCTATGCAGGCAAGAGAAGGGAACTATTGAGCTCAGCTCTTGCATCTGTACATGGCTCTCTTTACAGCTAACTGCTAGCCTTGTTTGAATCAAAGAGCATAATTTTAGAATGCAAGTGACCAGTTCGAGGAGCTTCTCACCATTATCTAGCAGTAACCAGAAACACAATTTGTTAGCAAGCTTAGTCAGCCTCAGCTTAATGGCCAACACACCTCACATTTCTACCACCACAGCTACAAACATATTTAACAAGTATTACAAACCCAGAACTCTTACAGATAAAATTACCATTCATAGAACCTTTGAAAAAGCTGGAACAAGCACAAAACACACAGCCAAATTAGATTTAGAATGAGATGAGTTGGCCACCCCATAGCTGAACTGGCAGCATGAGCTCAGAAACAGGTATAGCCACCAAACATGCACCCAGAGTACACCACATTCAAGGTCTTCCCCTTGGCATAATCAAGGACTACTTTATTTTTACCTAGCAGCATTAAACCTACCTACCCTAAACACATTACTTGAACTGACAAAACACAAAAAGTTTACCTAATAAACCAATGTTAGTTTGTAAACAGAATTTCTATGCCTCTCCTTACATAGTAGTACTTCCAAGTTTGAATTGATACAGGAAATTCCCATGCATTAAGCTCTACTACTGTGCACACAAGTCAACACAACACTAAAAGAGGAAAGAACTGGCACATAACACTTGAGAACACGTTTTTTGTATATTTTTTTTGTTGTTTGTTTGTTGTTGGTTTTTTTTATGGCAACAGCATTCTTTTACTCCTGCCTCTTGGACTTGCTTTATTTAGCTTTCTCAGCATCACCTCACAAACCTTGAACTTGAGAAGTTTCTTGAGACATCCAAGAGCTCAGTGACTCCTACATGCCCAAGCCTTAATTCCTTCCTTCAGAAGTTCTTTCTCCACTACCACTAGGTGTGAACCTTGGACATTTTAGTATTACTTTCACCATTCACCAACCCACAGAAAATATCGTCATCTACCAAACTATTTACTTGTTTTAGATAGTTTTGGTACAGCAACCCAAGATACCCACCAAACACAAGCATTACCAACACCCTGACATATCCAGAAGCATGCTGAGAGAAGCATCCCCAAGTCAGGATTACATCTTTCCCTGTTGGGTGAAGTTACTTACACAAACTAGTGATTCCAGATGCCATTTCCACATCGCCAAGCACTGTTTTTCAGGGCATTGTTTTCCATATGGCCTTGCACAAACAAGCTTCTAGAAACCCTGCAATTATTTTCACTGCTGTGAAACAGGAGGATAAGAGAAGTGTAGATACATACCCATTTTTCCCCTAGGCATAAACTGCTTAATATATTAAGTTCAGTTATTCCCCAGCCAGTGCATAACTAACTGCCATAAACCAGTTCATCTTCAGTGCTAACTTTCCACATGGCCACATGATGGTCAAATTTATGGCAAGTTTTACATTTGCATATAAGAGAAAAGAAAAAAGCCAGTGTCAACATCTATGACATTTCTATCAGTTCTAGGGAAGTGACATTTTCTCAGATATGCACTTTTACTTTAAAAAAAAACCAAACAGTTCCCTCTGAACTTATGCTTGTACATATCTCACTAAGTAAAAATGGCCTGGGAATGTTCAAACATGTTCCTCTCTTGCTATCTGAAATCTCTCAACTCTTGTTTGGTTATTTTTTTTAGCCTTGGCCTCTAAGTGTCAATCATATGTTCCATAACTCTTCTCATGGAAATAGTTTTAAAAGTTGGCAACCAGGGAGTTGAGCTCTCTCTACAAAGCATTAACTGGACATGAGGCTGAAGTCCTGCAACAGATACTTAATACCATTACTTCTGACACCTCTTGGAAATTTTCTAATTACAATGAAAGCCTGAGAAATTCAATCTTAGGTCTCATCCTATCCAGCAGCAAGATACTGAGTGCCTATTAATCTCAGGGTTTCAAATCAAAATCCATCAGTGCAGCACATAAAAGTTATTATGCATCAAGTTGTCCCAACGCTCTTGAAAAGCCTGAACAAAAAAATACGCAACTTGAAATTGTTCACTTACAGAACTGATTGCAAGTAAAGCAACTATGGGAACTGCAACATGTAAACTTAATTTATAGGATCATCTTCAAAACTAACTTAAAACTGTCCTAATG
The DNA here is from genome assembly GCA_013399015.1 of Galbula dea. Lineage (NCBI taxonomy): Eukaryota > Metazoa > Chordata > Aves > Piciformes > Galbulidae > Galbula > Galbula dea. Next base: position 1,745,683 of record VWZX01001545.1, read on the forward strand.
CTCTTTAGGAAAATGGCAGCACTATGCTGCAACAACTGCTATCAAATGCCAGACTAATAATGTCTAACTCTCCAAGAAAGGGGGCTTATCATTTGTAGCTTGTGAAATTAATAAGGAGATTTTATACTTTCAGCAAGTCTTGGAGTCTCGTCCCATGAGATTGACCTTCACACAACTCAGACATGCACTCTCAGAGCCTGAATTCAGCTAAACCAGTTTGCTCCCCTTATCTGATTTAGAAAAAAAAAAAAACCACAACAAAACAGGATGAAATGTTATAAACCAAAAGGCAAACTAGAAACTCCTGTAAGAGAATCTATTCTCATCAGGACTTATACTGCTAGAAGATGCCCTAAAGAGTCTTGGAGAATACTAACTATTTGCACATACCATGAAGAAAAAGGGGAAAAGCTAGGAAAACTCACACCATCCTGTAGGAAGATCCGTTCCGAATATTCACGGAGTCCTCATAGAGGTAAGAGTGAACTTCGTTTATTGTTTACATTACAGCACTTTTTATAGGGTCTTACAGGGTTCACACGGGTAAAGCAAAGCTACTATAGGTTAAACTAACTTGTTCACACACTTTGTTACTAACATAATTGGTTACATTCACATCCATACAAACACACTGTTACAATAACGCCCCCCTGGGTTCTACAGTTAGCATACCTTGCCTATCTCCGTCTTGTCCTGTTTACAGCCTTACTATTTTTCCCTATCTTCAAGGACATAGCCCTCAGGATCGTGGTCTGGGTTGAGCAAACAGGCTGTCATGTCCTTGGTCTGCTAAAATATTCCCTACACCATCCAGGCTACTTAAGCAGTAGCTTTTAGAGTTCAAGTACCATGAAAACCAGGCCTTCTTAACTTCTACCAGTTCTCATTTCTGCTATGTATCCCTTAATTTTCATTCCACCTTTTAAAGGACCTCAGAATCTAGTTTGACTTATATATCTCATTATCTCCATCTACTGGTAAGAATTGCTGCTTGTTAAAAAAACCCCACACATAAAACCATACGTACATACTTTATCATTTTTAAAAAAAGAATCAGAAATACTGGTAATGAAAGGAGAGGGAAGAATACAAACAATAAAACTAAAAAAACCTGAAGGTACAGATTAGCTGCTACACATCACACCACCACTTTGTCATGTCTAAAATTTATTCACACCATCCAGTACACCGAATTTACCTTTGGATTGAAACTTAAGGGGAGAAGTCAGCCAGAGCTATGCTCTCATTTGTTTCCAGTCAGAGTGTCAATTTAAGAGATCAGCATGAATCAATATTAAAACTTCACAGCCTTTACCAGTAACACATTAGACATATTTTTCCCTATATAGTATCTATTACCTGTATTTCAGTTCCTTTTTAAATAGGAAAGTACTAATTGCCTTCAAAGTTCTTAACAACTTGTTTTCCGTGGTAATCCAATATGGTTTACATTACTAAAATTACTCAGAACTTAATTCTTTTAATACTGGATGCTACCTTTCCTAAACTGATAAACAAAACACAAATTAAATGAAAAAGCATGCTAACCTGCTAACACCTCAGTAGTATCCTACTAGAAGTAACTGGTTGCAGCTACTTGTCAGCACCACCAGTTATATTAGTCGATTCTGTTACTGGACACTGAAGGGGCAGACAATTTCACAACCATGACCTGAGCATAAGTTGCAATTTACTGCTTTTGTTCACAAAATCTGCAAGAAAGTATCATTGTATTTGTTTATTTTATTTAATTCAAACCCCAGGTTAGGTTGTAAACTGCTGCTCAGAGTGCCTTCCTTACTACATTGAAAGTTTCCACTCATTCCTCAAGGTGTGTTAGTGCAGACAGCTAAAGCAAAGCCTTACATTTTCATCAATGAGCAGCACTGGCTATAAACATACTTACCACCAAGGGCCATCTCTAAGAAGCAATAATAGCTTCTATATCAAATAATTCCTAGCACCTTTCCTGGGCTAGCACAAACACACAAGCTCTCCAGAGGCCGAGCATGCCTTGCAGCCATACTTTAGCATGCAGCCCCTGTTCCCTCACCCAGCCACAAGGCACTTGGCCACACTTCTCCTGCAAATTGATTCTTTAACAATCAAATGAAGTTAATCAGAAACTAAAATAACCCACTACAAGTCAGTCACATTAAAAATGTTTTTAATATTAAATCAGACTGGCAGTCTCTGAAATCTTGCTTCCCTGCATTACTAATTAAATGTGATCTTTGTGTGTGCCTGGAAACTTTCCTCATACTCACCTGTTCTTTTTAAAGAATTAGCTTAATTTAAGACATCAAAACTATTTTTTCTTGCACACAAAAAAATAAATGCATGTTTACATTTTTTTTCCAGATTCTTTTATTGTGATTATTCTACTCCTCTCCATACTCAACTCTCACAGTTGTCACTAACCAGAAGGGGGCAACATTTTAAATAGTATGTTAGGACAATACCAGTTCTATCAATTGTCAAGCTACTTGACATGCTCGTTCTTCCAAAGTAAAAATCACCACGTTGTCTCAAAACTCTTCCTTGTAACATTACATTTCCTCTTCCTACTTATAGATCCAAGGATTTCCATGAGCACTGATCCAAAAACAACTTCTAAGCAGTGAATTAAGTATTTCTCCACCAGCACTGCAGCACCCTGCTATGATGCTTCAGTCCAAGCACAGCAGCTGCTCTGTAGAAACACAACTGTTAACTTGCAGGAAAAGACTGCATTCATTATTTCATGCACTTAATTTAAGTTCAAAAATGAGACCCTTTCTGAAGCATTTCATATTCTTTATTTATCATATTGAGTCTCTAAATTAGACTGCCCCAGAATGAGGGTTTTTTCATGCAACATGCTTAAGTTTAACACTAAGGTCAAAATGATGATCCACTTATGACAAGGGAAATTAAAAACTTTTTCATCTCATGAGGAATAAAACTGAATTAGTTGTTCTCTGCAATTCAGCAAGCAAAACATGCTTTCATCCATTCACTTCAAGACAGCACTGACTGATCCACAAGCAGAGCGACAAAACTCTAAGAGACTGCTGCTATGGTGATGCCTCTTCAAGAGCAAACAATGTACAAAAAAAACACAGTGAAGAACCATGGCAAAAAAACCCCTCTGGCTTTTATATAGTCTATTTTCATTTGGAGAGCAGGAGAGAAACATTACCCTAACAGAAAAAAAAAAAACAAAACCAGTTTCAAAATCTGAATGCTATCAAAGAAATTTTATCCTGGGATTCACCCAAGAGGTTTATTTTTCCCCAACATGTATTCTAACAAGCTGCATTACTTGTATTTTTACCAAAGAAAAAAACCCAAACCAACAACAAACCCAAGCAACAGTTTTTGCCTTTTTAAGCAAACTCATTAGTGAGATTCACTCACTGAATTCACTTATAATTCAAAATTCACTTATAATTAAAAAAAACATGATAAAATGATAACACTGTACTTGAAATGGATCACACATGCTGAACACATTTGAAGGAAAGAATACTGTTAGAAGTCTGATTATTGTTTTTTAGCTGCTCCTCAACACCTGGCACCACTTACAATTGAGAATGAGCTTGTCTATGAGCTTGTTCATACTGTGCTATGCTTGATCAAATCAGCTCTAATCTTGACCTATTTAAAAAAAAAAAAAATAAGCCTAGCTACAAGTTTCAAGGGAACATGGCTGTGCAGCACTGTCTGGTGGGTGCTACCTCTGACAAAGCACACAGTAAAGCAGCAGGGTGAAGCAAAATTCACCTTGTCCAAGGCTCACAGGAAAACCTGCGGAAAAAAAAACAAGAGGAAACTGTTCCATCACCTGGGACTGGCACCTTTGCTATCCAAGTATCTGAGAGCAGTCAGTATGACTCATGTTTGCCTCATAATAGCATAAGAAAAATTCTGCACTTGGATTGCTCTGGGTATGAGGATGTGAGGACATGATGCTTGGCATTCTGATACAGTACCAGAACCTTCCAAGATTTTAGCCCAGTTTCCATGAAAACTAAGTACTTACTACAAAAGTCAGACTTACTACTTTAAATTCTCCAACTTTTTACAGATGTGTTGAGTTTTAAAACAACAAAATATTTCAAGGTATGCCATAAAGAGGCACATTTCACTTGAGATGCACTTTCAGAACAGAAAAGTAGGTAAAAAAAAAAAAAGGAAATAAAAAAATTAAGTCACAGTAGCTGGAAAGGTCACACTGATTTCCTAATGCTGGTTTTGATGCTTAGACTCATCTATCCCTGCTAATCCAGTGAGTGGGAAACTCCAAATGCAAACTTCTTCTGGCTTGGTATTATGCCAACTTATCAATACCAAGAGCCAGGGACAAGAAGTTTCACATTTTTTCCAACATGTCCCGATAAGCTGCCCCTTAAGGCCAATTCATTAGGCAGCTCTTTTAGGGAAAGAAGGATCATGAACCAAGATCAAACAGTTCAGTTTTGTATTTATATAATACCCCTAAGATGTTTTGCCAAAATTGCACTTCCTGTGCAGAAGCTGCTTTAAGCAAAACATTCACATGGAATTAAAATTCAGAAGGCAGGGCAAGTGCTTATTAATAAAAAAGCTTTTCATTTATCTTATTCTTAAAAAGTAAATATGCAATTATTTCTGCAACCATGTATTAATTGACTGCTGAACTACAACTATTTATCTTTAGCATACGTAGCATATCTGACATCAGTCCAAGGAATATCTGCCTCACATCAAACACTACAACAGCTTCATCACTGAGGTGCTTCATTCCCCAGCACATGAATTGAAACAGAGAATATATCATCATTATTTACCACCTCCTTCAGGCTTCTCCTGCAACCACTACTCTTTCTATAATGAAGTAAGCAGTACTGTAAATACTGTGTCAAGTATCAATAAACAGAGGCTTCAACTGATTTGGAAATCATTTTGCATTCTTCACTCCTCTACAAGGACTGTGTCATTCTTCCTTTATTAAACTGAAGTACTGACATTGCATCATCTTCCTTTTGACTACAAGGCAGTCATTAATTTAAAGTAAAAGTCTAGTAATAGTTAGCAATTGTGATCATCACTACAAGGTACAAAACAACTACTAAGAAATTAATTTCTCTGGTTAAGTTCACCATAATATTATTAATTAGTTTATCACAAAACACAGCACCTCTAGGTTAGGTCAGCTGCCACAATACCATCTCACTGGTTCTGTAAGCTCCACCTGGGTCAAACACACACATTACAGACCAGAGCTTGCAAAGATCAACAGGAAATGCCTGGTCAAGCACTATTCCTTTAATTTTCTGACTGAATCCTTACTTCACTACTAAAAAATTCTCATAGTAACCTAAAGTACTACTCTGTAGTATGTTAAGCATACACTTACTTACAGGTTCTTTAATACAGAATGTCCCTACAGTACATACTCCCCCCCCGCCCCCCAAGAAGCACACTCTAAACGTGTTGGGAGTGCATGGTCAGAACTCGGATGAATTTTTCTTCTGTTATACACAGCATGAGCCTTACTTATAGATCTCTGACTGCTGCCTAGTATATCCACTCTTCTGACTAGAGAAGCCTAACTACATCTAAAAGAGAGCATTATACTTTCCATAAAGACAAATTCACAGTTAGATGACATGCCAAAAAGTAAGACCTTCAAGGCATAGATCCAACATGAAGGGGGATGGATTCCTACCCACTGGGTAGCCATTAGCATACCATGTTCCTAGAGGAAGATTTTAACCACATTTGCCAGTTATCTTTGTGGAGTTCACCACACTGATACCACAAGAATCTCCCACCTTAACATTGTTCTGCTTCTAAACATCACCAGAATTATTGGTGGTATAGTTCCTGGGATAAAAATCAATTCTGCATTTACTAACACACCAATGATTAATGCTAATTGACCTATCTCTATACTTAAACAAGGTCATACTTTAGGACTTCACAAAATTAAACTGAAAATAGATGCATAAGCTTTTCTGTTCGTTTTCCTAATCACTTGATTAGTACAGGTCCTGACAGTGGCAGTTGTAAATACTGTTCAGGCAAAGATTTTCAAACTAACATAATTCTTCCCCATCTAAGAGATGATTCATAACAGGAATCAATATTCCACTTTCAGAGATTATAAACAACACCTATGTCTTATCTTCTGCACAGGTACAACCTACTAATCAAGACTAATGCGCCGACAGCACAGTATTTATCTTGCTTCTTTGTCCTACCAATAGGCACTACTCAGCTAAATACTGTCCAGTTAAAGAAAAAAAATCTAGCAAGATCATTCACTTGTCAATATCCTTATAACAAGGTTATATTATTAATCACAGTAGAAAACCCCACTCCACCTGTGAGCACAGTTTCATATATAATCACACTAGTGAGAAATTTTTTTAACACTTTGACAAATCGTAATATTCTCTGTCTCACCAAAGAGCTGCTTCTCCTCCTTTCCTGCACAATTCCCAGCACATAAGTAATTACAATTAATCACTAAAGTTCTTGCAAAAATGAAATGCAATAATTATTCTGAGTAGTCTGAGAATTCAGAAGTTTATCAAAAATTTCTCTTTTCCATTTCCAGAGCCAGGATGCTTGTAGCAGCTTGACAATATTAGTTTGGTATGAAAGAGTTCATAAAAACCTCAGACCAGTAGCAACCCTACCACTTCTGTTTGAGACCACAAGTTAGGACTGCCTCTGATAAATCCTTTCGTAGCAAGTATCCATCACCTATGCAAAAGAAAACGAGTGGAAAAAAATCCACTCCATGAAACTAGTATTGATATATATTGATAAAGCAGCTGATGAACCTCAAGAAAAATCTTACAGTCCCATATCCCATGGGCTTTTATAGAAGCTGATATTGCATTGATTATCTATTTCACTACCAAACAGTAAGAAGTTTGAATTTGTCATGGTGTTTTGTTGTTGCTGCTGCTGTTGCTTTTTAAAAAAATAATCTTTCTTACTTTTGTATTTACAAGATGAGGACTTGAAGGAAAGACATGAAATCTACCAGATCTCTCAGCCAACAGCAACCCCTCTTCATGATCACTACCCCGCATTTGCTTCCACCAGTCACTGCTAGGGTAACAACATGCTTAAAGCATGTAACTCCTATGAACTTGGAGTTTATTCATCACTAATGACAAACTTTCTATTACATCACATCTTCATTGTTCTCTAATTTAAGCACATATTCAGGCCAACACTCGGAAAGATCTTCAGATTTTACTGAGTCTGATCTACTGCCATTATCTTTAAAAGTGCTGATATTCTGCACATAAAAGACTTAGAAAAAGATCAAACCTTAACAGCACTTTAAGACTGCCTCTGCAGCAGCATAAGGAATAGTGCAATGATAGCACGCTAGTAAAGAAGTTCTGCCAGCCCAGTGTTTCGCTTTGTTTTCCAACCAGCTAATGACAAAATATAACAATATTAAACTAACTCAGACTTGCTTAGACATACAAGTAACATCTGGGACTTAAATCTAAGACTCTGCTACTGACAGTTATTTAAGCTGTTAATCCTAACTTTAAAAAAAATACTCTTTTGCAACAGAGTCTCTGGAATATGTAGAACTGAACAGAGGGGGCACAGCAAAATAAGTGTTTCACTTGTTTTCTTCAAGTACTTTAGAAAAAGTATTTTTATCTATACATTAATGTACTGTTTCTCCTTACACACTAACCTTAAAGTATACAAATTTTAGCCTTCACAGTTAAATCAGACTAGGTAGGTCAAGGTACAAATGAAGAGTTTCAAATTCTTCTCCATCTACTCCCACAAGTGATCCAGCAGCCAGACTCCACCACTTAAATGAACAAGGGTTATTTTTTTTCTCTTCCTTTGAAAGCAATCACAAGTTGAGTAAGTTCTGTCAAGTACTGACAGACTATCCAAGGAAACAAAAAAAAAAACAAAACAAACAAAACCACAAAACACCATACCACGAAACCAAACCACCACACACAGAAAGGATCTTCAACAGGTTCTGATATGAACTATGTGTTCATTTTAGCTCTAGAGGAAGAAGCTGCTACCATTACAGCTATGCCATGAATCAGTACACTTAGCTTACAAAAGTTTCTCACATAATACCTTTATCTGAACCACGCTTAACAGTGCTCAGCTGACATGACCAAAGCCTGGCCTGATGAGAAATTCTATTTTCATTACTCTCCATATGACATGTCTGACTATGGACAGACTTATCAGGGCTGGAGAACTGACATCATCAGCTACAGAATTAAAACAAACAAGATTTGGGAATACGATGCCATATACTTATCTAGTGTATATCACAGTCATGTGAAGTGCCAAAAACCCATGCTCCCTAAAACCAAAACTAGTGCATCTTGGGGGTACAGCATGCAAAAGACACCTTTACATAGGGTACAAACAAACAAGCAAAAAATACTACAATAGCTTTGAGAAGTTGGGATTTTACCAACTAAATTTAGTATTTTTCTCACTCAGAAAAAAATCTATGAAAAAAGTTCTTTTGAAACATTTCAGTAGATTATTTACTCCTTTTGCCACACTTTATCACAAGAAGTGTTTTCAGTAGGCTTCAATCACACTTTATTACCACAGAAGTCTATTTTCTAACAAGTTGTCACAATGTGAGGAGGAGAAATCAACTGTCAATAAACTTCCATTTGCTGAAGAGTAAGGAAAGCAAATGTAAGTGTGCCAAACAGGAAGCTTATGGGATCCACAGACTGAAAAAAGTTCATGTTTCCATTATTTTCTCAAACTTAAAGCAACATGTTTTGAAGCCTATTATGATACTCAATTTTGCTTGCATCTACTTGCACTGAAAGTCTTTCTGTATATACAAGTCATGCTGAGGTGTTACTCAGGGATTTTTGCTAAAGCTTTAAAAGTAACTTCTCTGGCAATAAGAATCCTAAGAGAATCAGGGGGTGAATACCTGATGAAAAAATACCCATGCTTTTTTCCCCAGACGTAAGCAAAACAAGCATCTTGAGAGAACATGATTCAGTTTCAGATCCCTAAAAATTCTCAGCTGACACAGAGCTAATAGATGTAAGGAGAAAACACCTTTAGTAAATCTGTAACAGAAGATTTAGTCTCTCAGTAGCTATATTGCAATAGGAAGTTAAGGAATGCATCCGAACTCTTTTACTCATACCCTCTCTACATCAGACTCACAGAAATAGAGCAGGTCATGAATTTTCTGTAAGGAGAATTGCACAAGCACATCAAATATTAAAAGGCACTGCAGATGTCTCCAGTCCTTTCTAAAAGCTTTTTTCAGACAAGTGAAGAGGACACATGAATTAATTAAATTAACTGCTTCCAAACATTCCACTTCTACAAACTATTACCTTTCTTCAGATGTTTTTAACTGAAGAAGTGTCTTCCTCCAGGGTTTTCAGTCCAGAGCTCCTTTGTAACTATTAACAGAATGTTTGCTTAACCAGGCTAAAAACTTCTCAGAAACCTATTGCTCTCTGCACAATGTTAAGCAATAGTTACATCCTGCTGAAGCTGTTCTGAAAGCCTCTAACTCCATACTGCACATCAATCACATCTTCAGGTTATCACTTCCACAAGCAAAAACCTAAATACAAACATAAAATTACATACACCGCATAAAGAGTGTCTTAAAAACAATCAGGAATTAATATAAATCACTTCAATTACCAAATTACTGTATCTATCCCACAATACACTTAATGGGTTCTATTAAATCTCTCTCCACCAAACACATTTCCATTTCACAGTGGCACTAGCTCAATAACAACAGAGAGGACTGAATTTTTTTCAGATACAGCTGTAAGATACCCATCTAGTAATTCTGAAAAGATGAACTTAAACTGTGTTCCAAGCATCCCTCATTAGTGAATTACTTAAATATCAGCCATAAAATGCCTGTTTCTAAATAGGAAACATGCTCAAAGACATAGTTTTTGGAACAGAAACCGTACTGAAAGCTAGAAGACATCATACCTATATTTGATATGTCATCTTCTTCCAGTTCCTTTGCAACGAATAACATCCTTTCCGAGAACAGCAAGGTGCAGAAATCAGATTGCGCACTACCTATACACACATACGCTGCTTCAAACACATTGTCAAGACTTCAGATGAACTTGTCAGAGAAGTACAGAGCTCTTCCAGGACAGAACTTCAGCCATCCAAAGACAGGCAGTTTTTCCTTTACACTCGACGCTGCTGTTTCCCACTTGCATAACAGGAAGAATTCCCTGTTAGCACTGTTTCTACGCACAGTCTTGACCATGAAGGAACATCCTGCCATTGCCCTACAGCCTCACTGCATGCCCACGCTCGACTCTCTGATGGGCTGACCTAAGAGGCTAGCAGATCAACACTTTCCGATCACAGCTCCTCAGAGGCTTCCAAAAATAGAACACCAGCTGCTATTGGAGTCCATCCACTCAATATCCAGCGCTCAATATCCAGCACCACTGATCAAGTCCCACATGTAAGACATCCTATTTACTTAATGCGACAGCCAGACAGATTTATATTGCACTCAATAATGGTTGGCAAGAGGCAGTCAGATATCAATTTAGTTCTTATGCTGATAACCAGGCTTAAAAAAAAAAAATCCTCTTTTTTAGCATAAGATTGCATGTCAGTTGTCACTCCATCAGATATGAGAAGTAGGGGGCTGCTGCAGGCTTCAAAAAGCAGCCAAGCATGTTAAAAAACAGCAGACCTCACTCAAATTTTACCAGCACTACTCCAAAGACCATTACGAATGCACAGTCCTCACATGGACTTTATACATAATTATCATTGAAAATCGGCATTGAATCAGTTTTCAGTTAATCTGATTATCAACACAGCTGGGAATATATATTCTTAGGAACCTTACTCTTGGACTGTGACCCAGAGTTATCTTGCACTATTGTAGAAATTTAATCTGTCAAACAATCCAGTACAAAGTCCATGTAATTATATCTGCATAAGTACAAATCCACACTTGGCAATAAGCCCTCAACAGGTACTTTTTGTTCACATGTCAGTCAAGTTTCATTCAAGTAATTACAGCCTCTCTCTCACTGGAACTGCTACTGGCATTTGCAAAGTCTCTAATTTCTGAAGCTCTAACAGGCAAGCCTACCCTCGTACTTCCAATTTTATGAACAAGAGATCCAAGCAGGTATATAAAAATCAACATCACTTAGGCTATCTATTGATTAGCCAGACTATATTAACTGTAATAGGGATGTTTCATTAATGTTCACCACTAGTTAGCTCAGCTACAAAATGCAGATCAACCTAACTTGTTTCATGATTTGCAAGTTTTTTCCACTTCTACTTTCTGCATGTTGCCTTTCCTAGATAGAGAGAACTTGATTGCTACCTTCCTTCTTTCTAGTTTTAGTCCTGACTCCCATACATGCCCCAGATGATTTAAAGTGGAGCAGAGAGGATCAGACAGAGTACTAACTGCAAAGTGTTACAGAGGCACAACATAACCTAAAACAGAAGCCACACTGATTATTTCTTAGGAAGATCCCTTATCCAGGTCTATACCTTTCTCCCTCTAATTCTTAGCACAAGTCTCATGCAAATTTCAGCTCAATTTAAAAAGCATATGCATGGTATTTTAAGAACTATTTCTGTAGTACATGGCAAGAAAGTAAAATTATCTCGGTTACAGTCTGACTGCAGGGGGGTTGGACTAAATGACTTTTGAAGGTCCCTTCCAATCCAAACCATTCAATAAGTCTATGATTCTATGAATTATATCTACATTTAAAAATAAAAAAAAAACAATTAAAAACCAAGCACAACGCCCTCATATTTGTCCACTCCTTATATATATTTTCTAGAAGTACAAAATATGCATTTATATGCTATATATAAGATGGTGGTGCTGAGGGATATGGTTTAGTGGTGACCTGGCAGTGCTGGTTAATGGTTGGACTTGATCTGAAAGGTCTTTTCCAACCTAAATGATTCTATAATTCTATAAATCTATGTGCTACTAATAAGCAATCCCCCAGTTCAAGACAGAAAAATGAATACAGAGATCCCACAGAATTTAGCCTTCTATTTAGTTACTCCTCAGACTATAAACATCCCAAGGATTCTTTTCCAAAGTAATCAACATTATGAAACAGCTCACTACACCTGACTTGCAATCTCCATTTACAGAGTTTAAGATATATTAACTGAGAAATACACTCACTGTTTTCCATCAATTTCTAAAATTTAAAGTACAAAACACTTATAATACTTTCACATTTGTTAAATGAAACTGAGTAAACTCAACTTATATACAAAAATAAGGTCAATATAGGTCTTCAGTCTTTCTCCTCTCATTCAGTTTTTACTTATTCAGATGCTAATGGTTCAAGTTTGGCTTTTTAATTTCTATACTATAAGAGTTATGTCAGGAGGTTCAATGACTCAGAGCTGCTAATTATTTACAGCTGAATATGTGTTTTCACTCATTTTAGAATTTTCAGTTTACTCCTAAGTTATGACCATTCAGTTAAATTTCAACCCTTTAGCGGGTATTACACTATCAGTGTATTGTTTAATATATTTTAAGCAGTCATGACCAACCACATATTATTGAGTTTTATCATTATCTGAAGTCTAGTCTACCTAGGTCTAAGTATTCTATACTTTTGTTCAGCTATACATGCTACTTCAGTAAACCACTTGTGCCTTTCCAAGTATGAGAGAGTGATTTCTTAGCATTAGTTATCAGTTAAAGAAGTTAATTCCCACTTGTTGGAATCATTTCATAGCTGATTGTTAGCACATTACATTATTAGCCAACTCAATGGAATTAAGTCCTCATCATTGCTTAAAAGGCTTTTCTGTTATTATAATCTGATAAATGTAATTCAGCTATTACTCAGCATTGTATACTAACTGCTTCAGTTAATTCACTGGGTTTTGTTGCAGCAAGGGATCGCTTCTTTTAAGCTATGGGAAAAAACCTGCAGGGCTAATCCTTGAGCAATAGCTTCAGCTCTACAGCTTCCCCCATCCTTAAAGCAAAGCATTATTTTCAAGTTTTCATACAAAAGCTATGACAAAGAATTTTGGAGCAACTATTTAAGTTTTAAATTATTTTACTTTTACACATCCACCACGCTCCTGCTACTCAGATGGTATGTAGCTTCTAGTTCAAACCAAACTTTGCTGGTTTAGGCCCTAAGGTAAGTCTGAATTAAGCCATGGGCTTCTCTGCAGATCTACTTTGCAAGTACACTTCCGGCCACCATCTCCCATCATCACTTCTCACAGTAGCCCCTAATGTAAGGTAAACCACAAAATACACAGTTATGAACTAAGCAGCTCATCCTCAAAATACTTCAGGTTTTAAGGGTGACCTAAATCAACTACGCTGGCAAAAGGGAGCAAACTTCAGAACCTCCACCCCCATCAGTATTGTGTCTTAGGCAAACATCTAGTACAATGCTTCCAGTATATATTTATCTTTTTAATACCAAAGCTGCAATCTGACCTTTCAAAAGCTTCTTGTACTTGCTTAACAGGAGTAGATAGAGAGATAATACCTTGTGGTTTATTGCAAAATGTATGATTTTGTATTACGTTTTTCTCCTAAAATAAACACTTATTGATGCAGGGTCAGCTCCCCATGTTAGACATACCAATGCTTGCAAGCAAACTTTTACAAGCACACTCAGTACAGTACTTACTAGGGCAAGTCTATGGCAGTTACAAATCAGCTTTTCTATAGACCCTTTCCTCACCATCCTGGCTTCTGCTTCAAGTCAATTAATTCAGCACAGTTTTCATCCATTAGCAATTGTTAGGCTAACACACTAGATGCTAAATTCACTTTATTTTTAAAGTTGCCTGCCAAAGCATACCTCACTCAAAGGAGCCTGTCAAAAATTCATCTGCAACATTAATGAACAAAGAGATAGTGAAGAAGTAGTTGATGTCTTTTTTTTTTTAACCATGAGAACAAGCTCAGTGAGAAAGATCTAGATTGTTACAAACTATAACACACACTACTATTTCCAAGGCCCACAGAAATTCAAAATTCAGGAATTCACCACAAACAGGATTTTGAAATTATTGTATCTGATGAATTGGTCCATATTACATTTGTCACAGCCACAGGTGCCACAGGCTGTGTCTCAAATAGCTTACTCCATTCTAACATGTGCAACTCCCCTATAACAAAGTTCTTTTATTACAAAAGATATTGGACTAATTTCCTAGTGTCTTTAGTCTGGAAGGAGAAGTTCATCAATAAAAGCAAAAGACAGCAGAGACAAGAGAAGTCAAATGAAATCTGAATTTAACTGTGTTGTTCAATTTAAGGCAAGTGGAGATGTGGAATTGAATCCTCCTCTCACTGGAACATACCCTTAACAGCAACAATTCCTAGTTGATTAAGATGTTCTCCATATTTCCTCCCTACCCATCAACCAACTCATGCTAGTCACCATCTTTTCCACTAGCACAGAGCTAGAGAATGCACTAAAAAAATCTGCCTTCAATAATTAATATCTCACACTAAACTCATGAGCTGAGAAGGGTGCCTGCAAATATACCTCAGTATTTTCCTTCCACACAAAACCAACATACTCTTCTGAATGTGTTTATCAGCTTGGACATCCACACACCTTCCATTTCAGTCTTCTGCTTATCATCTGCTCTTCCATGCAAGTAAGCACTAATAAAAGCCCAACACATCCTAAAAATGTTTTTGGAGAACCTCTTGATCTCCATCATTAGCTATTAGCATGAAGGAGGCATGTTACAAGGCAAATCATTAGAAGGTTCTTCTAAGGACAGAACAGTTGATAAGGTAGTGGCAATCAGTTACTTCAACACAACAGGCAGAATCACAGGCAAAAAAAAGGAAGACAATGTTTCACATGGACAGGAAGCCAGAGTCTCTTTGCATTTTTTATTTAGGCCACAGCCCGAGTTTCTGATCACAAAAATCACACACAGCTGATCTGTAAACAAATAAGCAAACTCCTCTTCAAGCAACTACCTTCAACATCACCAACTTAATATTTGTTAATATGCTTATACAAAGCAAAAGGTAACAAGCTCTTATAGCTGTCTTAGAATAAGGAAAAAACATTAAATTCTTACTGACAATCATTTTATCTATTAGCATACTCCCCTTAAAACTAAGCATAGGCTGAAAACAGTAATTTAGAGTTGAATATAAGCTTCTTGACTTAATTTCTATTTACTGCTGTTTAAAAACAAGCATCTGACATTCTTCCATAGTAATTCTTGCTGTTCTTAGGCAAAGGCTTAATAATTATTAGTCTGATTTTGTCACTCATGAAAAGCAAACAAAAAAACCACAGCCAAGTCTCAATTACTTGTAGTAGTATAGGGCTCTCCTGATACCTTGACTTTTCACATTTCACTTAGGTTGTTCAAAGTAAATATAAATTTTTCTACTGCACAGCTACTAGGCCGAAGTCAAAATGCTTTTCTTCCTGCTCAGCCACAACAGATTGCTCTTCATCCCCTTCACAGAAATCCAATTAAATAATTCTTATAACTACTCAGAGAATGCAAGAACCACCAGTTTATTTGCAACTTTTTTATTGCAGATATTATCTTGCAGCAGTTACAGCCATGTAAGCAAAGTCATAAAAAGCATTGTTTGCTTAAAACCTTCTCCAAGCTGCTCAGTCACAATTGATCTTAGACATGACTCAACAGTGAAGGAATTCTGCAGATCCACAAAACCTGATGAAATAAAAACTAGCTCCAAGTAACAGCCATCAGCAAAGTAAGACTGACCATTACATCTGATCTGCATACAGATTGCAGTTCACAGGCAACTTAGTTTTCTAAACAAGGTTCTGAAGATGTCCAACTTAGTTATGGCTTTGAATGACAAAGCCTGGTGAACTTCAGCAGTTTTATACTTCAGCCAATAAGTAAAACCCTCTTGTTCAACACAATGGCCTATCCATCTTGCTAAGCCCACAAACAAGTCAGAGTCAGAGTTCAAGTGCTGAATTAAATATTCCACCAGAAAACACTGTTTTTCTGTTGACAAACAAGAATCAAATCTATCAGCTTGCTAAATATTTCTAGGAAAACAAACAGTGTTTTGCAGATTTTTGTGAAGACAGTCACAACTGATTACAGGATCAAGCATTTGATCAGACTGAAGCATGCAGTACTCACTGTCTGTCTGTTCACAAACATCCAGTGATCATCACCTGCTCTTCTAGACAGAGAGGAATAAAAAAAGATTCTGAACAGTTGGTATTTCTTTCTAGTTAACCTGAGAAAAAGGTTACCTTAATTTACCTTACAAATAATGAATATGAGGGAAGGTTGAGGGAGCTGGGTCTCTTTAGCTTGGAGAATAGGAGACTAAGGGGTAACCTCATTTATGCTTTTAAATATGTGAAGGGTGAGTGTCAGGAGCATGGCGTCAGGCTATTCTCAGTGATGCCCAGTGAAAAGACAAGGGGCAATGGCTGTAAGCTGAAGCACAGGAGGTTCCATCTGAACACAAGAAAGAATTTTTTCACAGTGAGGGTGACAGAGCACTGGCACAGACTGCCCAAAGAGGTTGTGGAGTCTCCTTCTCTGGAGATATTCAAAACCTGTCTGGACGCACTTCTGTGTGACCTGGTCTAGGGAATCCTGCTGTGGCAGGGGGATTGGACTAGATGTTCTTTCGAGGTCCCTTCCAACACCTAACATTCTGTGAATATTACCAGAGGCAGGCACCCACAGCTGCAGTGGGCTGCCACACCTACCCTCTACTCACACAGCTTTAGCTGCCACTCAGATCAGATTTAAATGAGGAGGAACATTTACACTTCAGCTCATGCCATTAGGAAAATGATCTGATTTCTGAGGCTTCCTGAAAGTAGCTCAACTACCCTGTTTCTAGTCCCCACACAGACATCAAGTTCCACTTGCAAGCAGGTACTTTTCTATCACAAAGATCATAAGCATTTTCTCCACTTAAAGGAAAACCTTTGAAAATCAGCCGTAAGTCTGTTATTTGTTTCTTATGGGGTTTTGTTTGTTTGTTTTTAATAAAGGTTTTTAACATGCAGTCTACAGATAGAGGTAAGGATTTAAATCATTACCCCTCCAGCAAACAGCACAGGAGTAACAAAGCACAGCACAGAGAGACAAGGTTAAGGTTGCTGCAAACAGAAGACACCATAATTATCAGGTAAGGATTAACTTCAATGCCATTCACCACAGAGAACTGGAGACAAACTCTTCATTGCTTTAAGTATCGAGATCAATAAGCTTATATAAGAAACTAACTGTGGTATCTGTGGATCAGAGACCTGAATTACCAGACCACTTCAAGCAAAGGCTGAGTACACTGGCGATGACCACTATGTGTGTCTGATCCACAGCACTTCCCGTTATCAACATCATGCAGACACACAAGTCAGAAGTGGTTTTGTATCACTGAGCTGTTCTTGACCTTCAACAGAAGGATCAAACCTCAACCATGCAGCTGTTCATCCGCTGTGGGAGAACAGTATATAGGTTCATTCTGGTGACATCTCCAGCTAATACATTTAATAAAGAAGAAACCCAAACACAACCAAACCCACACCTAACATGTCTTGTTCTTAACCCATCAGTGGCTCTGTTCTTTACATTAATCCTTTCCCATTCACTCTCAGTCTGAAATAAACTTCCATCAAAAAAAAATAAAATAAAAAGGAAAGTTGTACTCTAAATGACACAGGAAACCTGAGCTGCTATCAAGAAAATTAAACAAGCCCCCTGCAAAGCTGTGAAGTTTTACAACTGTAACAATACAGGCAAAAGTTGTTCTAGCCAGGTTACCTATGGCTAACAGTGCCATAACCCAACCAGAAACTGCTCAAAATTATTTTCAAACATAAACCAGTAGCAACCTGCCATCATAATTTCTCCCTGTTTTTCAGGAGAAATTAAAGTACCTTTTTTTATTATTATTATTTTTGTCTTTCTTCTTCAAACAGATTAAGTTACTGTAAACTGAAATAAGCTTTCAATAAGGTGGTTCAACTTCCAGGACATATGCACTTGTACTAATTCCTACTACATTTTCATCTGGATGCCAACACAGCAGTTCACTTTTGACATGCTGAACCCTTATCCCATAGGATTAGTACTTGTATTTAATATGCACTCGGGCATAGCTCCATTGCTTGAAGTTTGCTCAGCCTGTGCAGTCACTTGAAACTGACTGACTTGCACTTGGGTTTCTGTTCAAGAAAGAATTCCTGAGCCTCAGCCACGACAGAATAAAACACAGAACTTCTGCATAGTATTTTTTTTAATCACATCTTCCAGGGATTGAGAAGTCCCTCTATCTTCCATCTTATTAAAAAAATACATGTTCTAAAATTAGCAGAAGCAGTTAATAGTGAGCATTTTAAGATGCCAAACAATCATTTTCAGTAAGACAAAATATGCTTTCATTAAGTCTTGCATAGAACTTAAGAACCAACTCACCTGGAAGATGCTTTAATTTAATAGAGGAGAGAATTCTTTACTTAACTGCTCAGCAGTGATACTAGTCTCTAACAATATTAATCAGTAAACATGCACACAAACTGACAAAGTTAATACTTTTGCAATGCTGCTTGTCAAAGCAGCAGACATGGCATTCTACTTACACCTCCAAGCCATTTTTCCATTTCCAGAAGGTGCTACACAAAAAGTACCAATAAGAGCTAGAAAATCTACATTAACAATTTCTGCAAATCTTGGGCCCATCTTCAAACCTGGTTTTAAAACCAGCCAACACTGGTTAGCAAAAAAAAAAAAAAAATCAAACCAAAACCAAACAAAAACCAATTCACACACCCTAACTAATAGCTACCTGAAAAAAGTAACGTTCTATAAACAGATCTATTTCAGATGTCCATTACATTCCAAACAATACATACTCTTTTAATAAAGAGAAAACTTCCTCTTGTCTGCATACTCTTGAACATCCAGGAGTAACATGTTTAGTTAGAAAACAGACTACCTTGTATTTGGCAATACAGAAAACTTTGATCAGAACTTAACTCTTCCATCATCATAACATTTCTGTGCTACAGTGCTTTAGAGTTTACTTAGAATTTTAGAGAATCAGCATGACAACCATAAGTTTTAGGAAGGTCACAGCCAGAATAACTAGGTGGAAAAAGACCTTGCAGAAATGCAGCACAAGTACGCAGCATTTCTAGCAGACATGCCACAGTCATGTTTATCGTTTATCTCCACTGAGCATTTCTACAATAAAACAAAACAATCTCAATACATGATTTGAACCCTGAATATTTGGAAAAGAAAGTAAATCAAACTTCCAGTCATTCCTAACTTTATTGCAAGTAGGACAGCAAATAAAAATCACTTTTTCTACCACTGTCCTGGTTTGGGTTAGAACAAACTATGGGCTGGCTGTGCATTCTGCTCATGAGGACTCAACACTTGAAAGTTGCTAAGCCTCCCCCCTTTCCAGTAAAGCCAGCACAAAATGAGTCAATTCCATGTTCTAGGTCAGGATTACTTTCTACTTACCAATGCTCACTTTTACTAAAGAGCCACTTCAGGAAATTCACACCAATTGGAATTGTTTCCCCTCCAACATTCCTCCTGTCACAGCAGTCTTCTGCTTTGATGACTGGATATTTGTTTCCCAGGCAATATCATTCCACATATTTTCCTTCCTTTCCAGAATTTATTTGCAACAAATTCAAGACACAAACAGCTTAATTGTTGATAAAAGAAAGGCCCTCATTACCTTAAAAATAAAGGTAAAAATACAGGGGTGATTGTTCAGCAGTGTTGAGAATCCTTCAATGAAATTTAGCAACTTATGATACAAATTTAAGTTTTCTGGAAAGCCTGAAAACATAAATCTTGTGTTGTTCACTGAAATAGAAGGTCTCAGTTCTTAAAAGCTTAAGATCTACATTTTGAACAGGCTTATTCTCTACCTAGAATACGTCCAGACTATCAAAACACTTCGGTATCAGGTTAGCTTGGAAAATGGAATTATTATGATAACCTGAGAATGCTGATCTGTGCTAGCCCATTACCTTGGTTTTTTTCATTCAGATTTCCTGACAAATGTTCCATGGAAAGCTTATGTTGGCAGAATTCTAATCTCTACAAGCACTGCATGGTCTTCCCCCCCCACTGAGAGAAGGCAGCAGTTACAGGGCAGTCTGACTTGCAGTATGAACCGACAAGGGACCGAGTGTAAGGAGACCCAGTCAATGTACTTGGTACTCAGGCACTCATATACTTTGGGATGAATAAGCATTTTGCAGAAAATGTCAGTAACTGTCCAATGCAAAACTTACTGCTCTGGCCATGTACGCGCTGCGATTATCTCAATATTAAATAATGGGTGACTGCGGTAAAGATTACATTACACTGTACAAAGTAGTCATCACCAAACAGCACTTTATGTATCTATACATGTAAAACCCAAACTTCTCATTTCATTCAAGCCTAAGACACACTACATATTTACAAAGTTCTAGAAACGCTTCATTGTTCACTACAGTGAGTGCTAAGTTTGCAGCAAATGCCCCTTTCTTTTACAGGTGGCTGTTCCCAACTCACAAGTCCCTAATAAACAACTTGATCATCCTCCAAAAAAGTAACAGCTGTGGATAGTCAAGGTCCATCAAAAGACTGGCTTGACTGTGGCTCAGAAGTACTGAAGACAAGATTTCTTTTCCTTAATATCTGCAGGCATCAGCAGATACTTAACGAAAGCCACAAACTTTCAAGTTAGCAGTAACTGCAAGTGTGCATGACTGCGTTGAGCTCAAAATCCTAAATATCTAGCCAGCATGAATAGACTGTGGTGTATCATCTTTCAGAACTTTTTTGTCTGATAAATTTTTTTGCTGAAACAGTTGTGTTTAGCTACTTGGCTTGCATGCAATATAACTCAAACAGTATTTTAATTTGCACATAACAAATGAAAAACAATTATAAGGACAATGCATAATGGCCTTTTGGCAAGATTAATTAAAACCTCTGACTGCTGATTTGATTACATAACAAGTTTAACATATTTATGATCAGCTGCAGATAAAACCCATGCATATAGCTCCCGGAGAAACAGGTTCAAGTTTGTTAGAGCCTGGAAGTTATTTTACAGCCTCCTGCTCAGTTCAGTTGCAATAGCTTCTGCACAGCACTCTGCTGTCTTGCTCCTGTTGCTTAAGGCAAACGAGGTTTAGGTGGAAGCCAGCAGCCCACTGAACAAAGGCAAACAGCCCTCTGACATACTAATAACCTGTCCCAGACCTTGCAGCAGAATCCCACACCCATTCCTGTAACAGCTCTGAAGCTTATCCAAGTCTTAAGTGAGCTTATTCAGTTTGTTATCCTAGTAAAACAATTACTTGTTTTTACATTGAGACAGTTTCTGAAAGGCTGGAACCTGTGAAAGAGAGCTGGTGGGGTTGAAGGTTCGTTCTCTTCAAGCAATAGCAAATTAATCATTACAGACTCACCGGCTCCTAAGCTATACTCTCAGCAGTGATGATCTACATCTGTTTTTAGCAAGTTTATACTTTCTTGCTCTGCTGTACCAAAAGCCTTTCACATTCCTAGTAGTATTTTCAGCTAAATCTGAACTGGGAATCAAGAAACACATCAGCTAATTTTGACTTCAAGTTGAATGGAAGTTGAAATAATCCTAAAGCAGAAAGAAACATAGAAATGTAACCCTTAGATTACATACTTCAGTTGCCTGACTAAACTTAAAAGGCTTTACCCTGTGGGGTTAAGAGATTTTTTTTTCCTTAAAAGTTTATATTATAAAATAAACAAAACACAAACACTCTCATAGTACTGCAGCAACTTCATTCATTATTAATCAGGCCTCATCTGCTCAATACATCATTTCCATAAGAGTAGAGATCAGCCACATGTTACCACATGGCAGCAAACATTGTATTCTTCTCTCCACATAAAGCTTTCACCTCCTAAAGAATAAACACAGAGCACATGTTAGAATGGTTTGTTCCTTTTTGTGCAAGTGAATTTAGTCACTGGATGAAAAATACAACCTTGCAATAAACCTCACGTGTAAACATGAAAAATCATAACCACTTGGAAATTCTGAGTTCTTTACTTGGTTTCAGCCTGATTTCACAACAGTAGATCAAAATGCCTAGGAGAAGGGTGTAGAGAAAAATGCTTGAGTTAGTCTTCCAGCTGGAAGAACAGATTCCCCATGTGCCTGGTTCCCATCGCTCTGCACACACAGTAACCTGCTGACACACAGGTAGCTGGGATGCAGCTGCAGCATGTGCTGCCTCTTATGCTGCTATCAGTTCGGCTTACAGAAGGAAGCACACAGGAGAACAGTCAAATAGCAGTGAATCTCTCAAGGAGGATGACAGAACCACAAGAAACCAGACACTGTCAGTTCTGCCATTCAACAAACCTAAAAATGTTAAGTCACTACTTGACTCCTGCTGAAACCATCTGGTTTGGGCTAATTTTTGTCACTAAAAAAGATGAGAAGTGGATTTGATTTTGAATCTTGATTATTTCAATCTTGTATCACAATTTGTCATTAGCAACATACTTTACGTATTCCTTCTTCTAAATACTTCCCTGTCACATTTCACTTCAATGCAACATAAATAAAAGCAACTTTATTTACTGTCACTGTTCTTTTCTGGAAATTAATATACTAACATTGTAAACACAAAAATAACTGCAAATTCGTAATTTCCGGACAAGTGGATGGAAGATTCAAATTAATCAAGTGCCTACTTGTAGTTAAAAGTCTTCGCTTTTAAGTCAGGCGCTCATTATGATAATAGTATATATAAATGTCTAAATACAGAAGTCAGTCTTAAAGTCAGCAGTTGCAGACACCAGAAACAGAACCAGATCCAGCATCAAAGCTTTTCACAACATCCATGCAGATGAAAGTGGTAATCCAGAAGCCCTGGGAATTCTCTCAAGTTTTCTCTTCTTAGTTCATATCTCAGTCTCCCAGGAACAGCTGCTGGCCTTTCAGTATTATGAGAATTTTGCTTCTTTTTATTTCCAAAGGCCAACAGACTGCAATCACAGGAGAAGTTTGTTGGAGTACAACCAATGTAGGCTGAAGTGTCTATATTCCATCCATCACCTATATTTCAATGGCCTGTTGGTCAAGCTTGGAGAAAAACACTAAGAAAGAAAATATTAAAAAAAAAAAAAAAAATATTTTCATTTTTATATTTTTAATATTTCAGGAAACCACTAACTACCCCATACCAGAAGTGTGCATAGCTATTGCATTCATTAAAATCTATGCTGATAGCTTCTTATGAATTATTCACTTTCAAGCTATTATGGTTAAAATATAAATCCCACACTCTCCCCAAGTGATGATTTTGCATGTCACATTTTTCATCAGCAAAGTTTACTGTCCACTTTTCCAAGGAAAGGTTTAAACCTAAACCAATTTTCTCATACACAACTCCCATGTATTCAAATTCCATTTGCTCCCCCCCCCTTTTTTTTGTGCTCAAGACAATAACATCTGTACAGAAACTATTTTAGCAATTGATCATAGCTCCAGGACCATCAGTATCCACAGAATGGGCTTTCATATCACCCTTGTGTGACACAGAATTGCTCACGCAATAGGTTGGCTACGGATCTGACACATAAGGTCCACTTTGGATGCCAACAAATGAGCCACTATCAATACTACAGTCAACATTTTCAAGATGCTTACTATATACCTTCTAAGATTCAGATTTGTTGCTCTGCTTTAAAAGACTGGACTATAATTAGACAAAAGACTTAACTATCACTGTTTTTTATTTGAGTCTGTACAGGACGGTAATACTTCAGTAATTTGGCAATACAAAGTCTGAAGGACAGTTCATAATCAGTGTTAGTATTTTGCCATTCCTGCTGCTTTTTCAGAGCTTTAAAGGAATTTAAATAAAGCATTTTCAAGTTTAAGCCCACTGCACATTCTTGATTTTAGCTTTTCGTACATTTTAATGTTTCAACAAGTTCCTGTTATGCACACAGATAACAGTTCTTTGCAATCCAGATGTGATCTTCAGAGAAGACCCACCAGACACCCTAAGAACACAGAAGTCAGAGAGTTGTGGTCAATGGGATGGAGTCTAGTTGAAGGACTGTGTCTAGTGGAGTCCCTCAGGGTCAATACTGGGACCAGTACTTTTCAATCTATTCATTAACGACCTGGATGAGGGAACAGAATGTGCTCTCAGCAAGTTTGCTGATGACACTGGGTAGAGTGGCTGGCACACCAAAGGGTTGTGCTGCCATTCAGCATGATGTAGACAGGCTGGAGAGTTGGGCAGGGAGAAACTGAATGAAATTCAACAAGGCCAAGTGTCAAGTTTTGCACTTGGGAAACAACAATCCCATGGATCAGTATAGGTTGGGGACTGAGCTGTGGGACCTGGGAGTCCTGGTAGATGGAAGGATGACCATGAGCCAGCAGTGTGCTCTTGTGGCCAGGAGGGCCAATGGGATTCTGCTGTGGATTAGAAGGGGTGTGGTCAATAGGTCAAGAGAGGTTCTTCTTCCTCTTCATTCTACCCTGTTGAGGCCGCATCTGGAATATTGTGTCCAGTTCTGGGCCCCTCAGTTTAAGAAGGATAGGGAACTGCTGGAAAGAGTCCAACACAGAGCCACAAAGATGATGAAGGGGCTGGAACATCTTCCTTATGAGGAAAGGCTGAGGGAGCTGGGTCTCTTTAGCTTGGAGAAGAGGAAGCTAAGGGGTAACCTCATCTGTGCTTTTAAATATGTGAAGGGTGCATGTCAGGAGGATGGGGTCAGGTTCTTCTCAGTGGAGCCCAGTGATAAGACAAGGGGCAATGGTTGTAAGCTGAAGCATAGGAGGTTCCGTGTGAATACAAGAAATAACGTTTTCCTAGTTCAGGTGCTAGAGCACTGGAAGAGACTGCCCAGAGAGGTTGTGGAGTCTCCGTGGGAGATGTCCAAAACCCATCTGGACATGCTTCTAGGGAGTCCTGCTCTGGCAGGGGGGTTGAACTAGATGATCTTTCAAGGTTCCTTCCAGCTCCCAACACTCTGTGACTCTGTATGAAGACATATCAACCCAAACTTGACAAGAGGCAAGAGAGTAGAGGGCTTTTCTCCTGACTTGCAGTTTTCTCCACGCACTATCCCCAGTGAAACCTGCATCTTAATTACTGTCTTGGGAATACATTCCCCTTGGGTTGACAAATACCTTCTCTCTGCTGACATACCAAGCTATGAACAGCCTTTTTTATTGACTTAAAAAATTAACAGAGGCAAGTAAGAGACTGATATCAGGAAACAGACACAGTTCATATTCATATTACTGGATTTCAAGACAAAACTGTTCAGAATTTTCAGGAAAACACATCACAAAACTTACCACATTTAAACTACAGTACTTTCTCTACATACTTCAGCCAGTTTCAGTCTGGTTAACTTAGGCACTAGCAACATCAACAGCATGCAATGTCAACATGGACTAACCAGACCCTTAGTGAGACCCACAATCAGCACTGAGGCCTCTGCATTAGCGTTAACATTTGCACCCAAGCTAAATACTTCTGTGCCAGCTTTGGTATTCATACACATCACATTTATAACCATTTATACAGTTGTGTTCATATCTGCTTGTAGCATTTTTTTTTTTTTTAATATCATAGCTTTGCTGATCCTGTTTTAAAAAGATCTAATCCCATTTGTAATTGGGTCTACTTATCAGTATTTGATTTACCTAATGTGAAACCACTGAAGTGCCTTTATCATGTATCACCACCTACCTGGTAAGCAATACTCCCATCTGCTGAGCACAGATATAGTACGAAAATTACACAAAAACTACTGCAGAATGTCAGATAATCCAGGAGAAACGTATCAGTGTTGGACAGAAACAGAGGTTCCTCTGATAGCACCTTTCACTGAAATCAAGGACTACCAGGCAAATTCTAAAATGCCTTACTTTAGTGTCGCTTTCTTCCAAGCTGATGATTTTTGTATTCAAGTTTCTAGCAGGTAGCTGGCTTAGCCTCAGTAAGCCACTCTATTTACATACTCATTTAAAAACTAAATAAATCAATCTGAAACTATGCCAGTAAGATACCTTGCTCTTCACAAGTTCTAGCAATTTTTTTTTCTTTATTTATCTAATAGAGTTCTTTTAAAAAGCTACTGGACTGGGCCAGTTATCAAGGGACATGTTTTTGAGTTTTAATTTTAATAGCATGTCATTACCTAATATCAAGTAATCCCTAAAGGGGCACACTTGTACTTTTTAGGTCACTAAGGTATTTTGCCTCTTGCTGTTGACAGCCCACATTCAACTTATCAGTCAAACACCAGTATTTTAATGCTTCTTTTTCCCCTCCAAACTGACTAATTTCTTTTAGCTGCCTGTAGCTCCCTTTCAGTGCTTACTTCCTTGCTCCCACAGCACATCTCAAACTATAAAACTCTGTATTCATTAACCTGTCTAAATCACCTTGGAATATTAAGATCAAGGTAGATTAACATACATTTTGTCAAACACATTTGTCAGGGAATTCAATCTAACATGTGAAGGTATTCTGATTTCAGCATAACACACTAACAGTTACAGAAAAGATTCAGCCCAGCTATGCCACTCTCACAGACAGCAGCCTGCATGATGCTCAAGAGTGAAGGATCAGCTGATACTCACCTCTCCTTAAACTTCCTTATTTAAGTGAAGGTAAAAGTAATCTCTCTAAACTCCTGCATTCCATCATCTAACATTGAGTTTCCCCCCCAACAGCCCAGAATTACAAAAGCTTTACAGTTTCCATTAGAGTTGCTTGGTTTGCCCAGTAAATAAGATACTTAATATACCTCTCCTGTACCAGAATCACAGTCAACATACCTTATTATCTTAATGCTTTTGCAGGCATTAGCCCCAATTTTACTCCTGTGTTTTACCCCCTGCAGTTTCTGCTGCACTGACTAGCACACATGTATGCACATAATTTCAAACTGTACATCATGTTTTTCCTTATCTAAAACCACACAGCCAGGTATCATATATATATTCTATCTTTACCATAAAGATAATGATACTGTTCCAGACAAATGGGGGGAACATGCTCTGGAAAAATACGTTTCCAGAGGTTGTTTAAAAAACACAAAGAACAATAGTGAGGCTACATAAAAGGCACTGAAGTTCCCCTGTAACCCTGGTGAATAAAAGGGACTCCTGCTTACAGTAGGCATGCACAAGCACAGAGGCCCCCAGTTGTTTGTATGCTGATCATTTTTTTAAAAGCATGTAATTTAAACTTTTTTAAAATATTCTAAAAGCTTTTGTTAGATAATTTGGAGAGTATTAGCAAGCAAGCGGTTAGTACAGGCAATTCACATCAACTACCACATCAATTAGCATCATAAATCAAAACAGCAACCGAATTCAATTATGCAGGAAGCAAGACATTCCAGTAAGCAAAGTACTCTCAGAGAAGTACTGTCTTTTTATAAATCATGTAGGTCTCCTGACTTCAGCTAAAATACTGGCTCTAAAATGCACTAAGCAGTTATCAAGGCAGACATCCACTGTAAATATCTGTGTGTCTAACTTGGCTGTCATTGTTACCCAGATGAATAACACACAAGTTCCCCTCAGAGGTCATGCACCTAACACATGCAGTGCCTCTTTGGCCTCAGGCAAGTTGCGCCTTTTTGGTCAGCCCCACCCTACTTGAATTTTATTTTTCAAGATAAGCCAATAGCAAGATCCATAAGCTAATGTATTGTTACATATCTAGATGCTATTAAATGCCAGAACTTCACAGCAGTAAAGTATGTTTGAAGCTTAATTAATGCAGTTTAAAATTAGACTCTTACTCTGCATGAGAAAAGTAACGAAATGGGACTAAATATATGAGTTGCCACAGGGTACAAAAATCATTTTCCACAGCTTGTTCCTACTCCTTCTTGCTTTCGTTTACTCAGTTCCAAGGGTGAGCATACAGATTCATGTTCAAGTAACAGAACTGCCACAGAAAAGTGATAAATGACTCCAGGCAAGTCCCACATGCACTAAGGCTGCAGCTATAGATTTTCTTCATGCTCAGAGCATACCAGCAACATTGTCAATTTCTACAATTTCATACGATGCAAAGCAGCCACCCCTCACTGTCACCATCTTGTGCAGGGAGGTCAGAAGCTTGCCCAGACACCCAAGGAAATCTTTCAACTGCAAGCTCAAACAGCAATCTAAAACAAATTTTCTAGGAGAAATGTATTTTGAAGAAAACTATTACTCAGCTTTACTCACAGCACCAGAAAATAATCCTACTAAGACTTTGTCATGTATTGAGAACACTAACAAAGCTTAACTATAAAAGCATTTTTAAACCCTACCACATAATTGATTTTGTGTTCATGAAAGCAAAGGAACATTATTTTCCTCGCTGTCATTATTTATTAGTTTTGACAGTTGACACTTGTACCCTTAGCAATGCAACCACTAATATCTTGTAGTCAGAAACAGAGACAGTGCAACTAACAACAAAATTATTAGCAATTATTTATTTGCAATTATTATTTATGTAATTATTTGCTCAATAAAATTTATTCATCAGAATTCTTACTATCAAATGCCCATATCTATAAAGATTTTCCAAGCTACCATTCTAGTTTCAGCCCTAAACAGTGAAGTATTCAAGTAAGAGATATAAGCTCATCTTTCTCCCAAGAACATGACCCCTATCTTATAATGTGCCTCCAACAGCAGCTAGAGCAGCAGATATGAAGCTGCATGCTAACACAGTGATCATGCACAGCTCCAATCTCTAACTTTTGCCTATTTCTTATCAGCCCAAATTTGTCACATTCTTCCAAGGGTATGCCACCTTTGCCTGAACATAAATGCCTGCCAGGTCTACAGATGATCTTGAGCGGTACAATGACCATAACAGCTCACCATGACAGAAGTATCACTTAGTATTTAATCACAAAGTAGTCAAGTCACTAAAGCCTAACTCATCCCATTGCATTAGGTTGCCAAAAGAAGACACATCACTATTCAAATCTAAAAATCCAATGGCAGCTCAGTTACTCCTCCTCACTATTCCAATAGTACTAAAGGCCTAGTTTGCAAGAGATCTTTTGCATCCTGCATCCAGCTCAGTATTTTGAAAGCATCACAGTAGGCCAAGATCATGACAAGAAACACTATAGGTTCCTACTGCTATAGTTGGCTTCCCACTTCATTGCATTAGCATGTTACAACAGCTGTGACAGGAAGGCTGATGCATGACTGCATTTTTGGCTTTGTGACATTAAAATTATTACAAAGCTTCAAGCCACCTCAAGCAATTTCACTGAATGACTAATTCTGGCTGTAACACTGTAGAAGGCAGGTGGAAAAAAAAAAAAGACCACTCCAACTTACACCTGGTAACCTATTTCAAAGCAACTGATTTAAACTGCAAAGCCGCAATCATTTCTATGCTTTGAGAGCACTTTGGGATCCTTTCTGTAATAGAGCTATGTAACTATCATTATTTCCCTCTCCAAGTATATGAGGAAGCATATTTAAGGTTATTTCCCGGACCTGAAGCCCCTCCTGAAGATTTATTTCTACTTTGTGCTTCATCCACATATGCTCAACCTTGGACATCTCAATCTCCTTCCCCACTTCCCTAGTTAGGGAGAATTTTCCTGAGTTTGGCTGGTATCTTTGAGGGTATTCACTGCTGGATGAAAAACAGCATCTGCCAAAACACTATCTGATCATTTACAGCAAGGTCAGCCTCCTGAGAGAAGCTATAGTGAAGAGTTCCACTGATCTTGGGGGGCAGGGGGAAGAAGGAAAAAGAACAAAAAGAGAGATAAACAGCCCACTGAAACATTCATGTTCAAAACCAGACTGTTCTCAGGCACAAAATTCCTCACCTGTTCACACACTGGCCATCTTCACTCTACCCTTCAGGTACACACATAACAGAACTTTAGGATATATCTTCAGTT
Organism: Galbula dea; assembly: GCA_013399015.1. NCBI lineage: Eukaryota > Metazoa > Chordata > Aves > Piciformes > Galbulidae > Galbula > Galbula dea. The sequence continues at coordinate 1,775,671 of VWZX01001545.1, forward strand.
CATGACCCTTATTATCCCAGCAACACAGTTTTGATCAGATGTTTGCTAACTATTCCAAGCTTTCAGGCTTTCACTTGGGCTCCAACAACACAGAATACAAAAGCATACTGATGTTTTGTTCCCACACTAGACAGACATTTCAGAATCCTAAGATTGTTGGGTTCATTCTTCCCACAGTCTTACAAGAACGCAGGTGATCCTACACTCAAATGCAAGCACTTTCATGTGTCATTAGCGGGAAATGACATCTGCTGTCCAGTATCATGCTATAGTTATCCTAAGAAGAACTACTCTGTGTAGAAGTCTTCTTTCAAAAATGAAGTGTTCCATAAGAAATACAGAATGCAAAGTAAGTGTATTCAGCCAAAGTTTAATATTTAATATATCTTCCTGTTACACTCACTTTCCATGTTTGCACAAGTTCATATGGCAGTGACCTCCTTATTTCAGGTCCCAAGACATCTGTATTGGGTTATTGACCAAGTGGTGCAAAAAGCCTTGTTCGAGGTTCACAACTAGTTAACTCAGACTCTCAATGCATTTGCAAAGTTAAGAGCTATACATCTAAATGACTGCTGTCTGGACACTCAAGCTGCCACGCTTTTAACGTATTTCCTCTAGAGAACACAGTTGCTGTGATACCTAAAAGACAGACTTCTGGCTGCTCTCCTAAGCATGGGATGTTGAAGCAGTAAGATAATGGAAATCGCACATTGGTATGCTACTGGATCTCTTTAAAGTCATGATAATCAAGTACAATATGCTACAAACTTCTCCAACAGTTACCATCTTGCTGTGGCCTTCTTCTGGTTATGTTACTGAAAAATACCAGTAGAAAAGTATAGATACAGTGGTATAAATAAAAAATTACTAGCAGGAGGAACTTTATCTGCAGCTTTAATTTAATAGAAAATGGAAGCACTACCAAGTTCAAGTCGAAGTGGGTTTCAAGTTAAACTGTGTTGAGCATTGATTTAGTCTAGGCTATAAACAGTCCTTCAATCCCTTCAAAATAATGGGGAAAAAAAAGGAGAATTTGCATCTGAAGCTCCTTATAAATAAATGCAAACAAAAGCAATACAACTAAAGCCATAGATTAAATTCTAGCATCCTCAAGAATCACTGTTTGCCTGTATTTTTCTGAAGTACAGAAGAGGATATTAACAAACAAAATAGCCGCCTAATCATTAGGTTTACATTCATTATTCAACGATGTAAACAAATAAAGCTACTAAACAATACACTGAAATTACACATTTCACACATATCAACCCTGTGGCTTTAGTACTTGCTTCCTCAAGTGGTTAACTGAAGCTTACTTAAGAAACAAGAAAAGAAAAATTAAAAACCAAGTAATTCACTGGGTTAGAAATGCACTGCCATCTTAACATCCTTTCATTTGTACCATTATACAGGCTCCAAATATGATATTAGTCAGAAACCTGAAATGGCATTAATGAGGTTGAATATGCACATACTGATTAAATAACACATCTGCTTCCATTCACTTAAGGAAAAAAAAACCAACAACAACAAAAAACCCCACAACACACCACACACCACTACACAGACAGAAACTAAATACTTCCAGAAGGCTTTGGAATTGCCAGCTGCCCACAACAGACTTGCTACCATTACGGCAACCTGACAAATCCTGTTTCCACCTTCAAACTGGACATTTAAAACAGACTTTCTAAGAAGCTAAGAAATCATGGGTCCCTGGTAGCCCAAATATATCTAAGTGAGAGGGCCCTGTTAGTCACAAGATTCATGCCGCATTTATAGCCTTATCACAATTACAACAGACGTACAAATTAACTGCAAACAACTTCAGATCAAAAGCTCTGTCAAGAAGATTTAGTTGAAAAGTCTTTCCATCTAGACAGAAGAGAACTGAAGTCTTCATGATTTTGCAAAATCCTTTTAAAAGATATTTAACCCCATCACTCAATATTCACTGCTCTGTCCCCAAAGGCTTCAGAGTTGATGGCTGCAATTGAACTGTATCTTCTAACTTCATGTAAACACTGAATTTTCTAGGACAGCAACAAAGTTCAATACTTAAAACTCCAAACACATGAACATTGACCGCTGCTAGTGGAGTGCTAAATATGACAAAGTAAGTGAAATGCCTTATAAGTAGCTCAATAGATAATTGTAAGTTAGCTCTTTTGTTTTGACTCTTTCCACTGGACTCTCTCCAATACGCCTATGTCTTTCATCCCGGGAGCCCAGAAGCGGACAGAGTACTCCAGGTGGCCTCACCAGTGCCAAGCAGGAATTCATATTAAAAAAATACCAACAAACCTTGAAACACATTAAAAAAAAAGTAGAAGAGCCCCCAAAACACACCCCACAGAAGGCAGGCATGGAGGAAGGGATCAAAGCACCCAGGCAAGCTGCTCTCCTACACAAGAACAGATAAAGCTCATCACTTCAGTGCTGTCAGCCTGGACAAGAGGGCTCCCAGTATCATTCCCAAACCAAACTGGGAATGAGACTCTGGCTCAGAGCAAAGATTGTCAACGGGGGTTCTTCGCCCTTTACTCTGCTCTTCCATCTCGTGTCCAGGGAGTGGCCCCAGTGGGCACCCGCTCACTCTTCCCACTGGGCTCCATGTGCCTGCCTCTCTCCATATACTGATGACGTCCATGAAACCATACTTAAGTCCTAGTGGTACAGAATTCCCAGAAGTCTTTAAATCAGATATTAGCAGTATTTCACAACTTGTCTACATCCGGCACTGTCTTTGCTCAATTATCTCATGGTATGAGGATAAGTGAGAACACAATAGTTTAGTCACAGTTACCTTTCCACAGAGGTGACATGAAGTACAAACAGTGCTTAAAGGTAGTCAAGGACAAAAACTAATATTACAGAAAATAAATCTCTTAGTCCCACAGATGTCAGAATTACCAAAACTATTTAATACAATACTTTATCTCTCAGACTAGGGGAACTTTATCCTCTGTAGATTACTAAGCAATCATTTTAGATGTTTTCCACAAACGATACAAAGTTATGTGTTTGAAGGTCAGAAAGAATACCCTCAATATAAAAACTAACAAGCACAGAAACAGATGTTTGAAATGCACTGTCAACAGAAAGTCACACAGCTGAGATGGAACAGAGTTCTCCATTTCGGCTACTAAGATTTTTGGCGCTTATGTTACCTTTTCTCCAAAGATCTCCCAAAAATATCAACACTGCCATTTATCTTCCCTATTGGTTAAGGTCAAAACTGTGATGCAGTAGAGAACGAAGTAGTCCTGAAGTCTGACAAGTTCTTCATTTGCCTGGCACTACTCTCTATCTCCATCATTCTTCAAAAATGAGGAGGTTTTATTTTCAGTTATAATTGACAGACTACAGCATTTTCTAACTGCATCCATTAATATTTGCAACTACTGAAATACATTGTATTTTTTCACCAAGTGATCCAGGATTCAAACCACCTTCTCCAGGTGGTAAAGTTAACACTAAGACTATGGATACCTCAAGTGTCAGGTAATATCCCTTATTAGAAAATAGATCTTGCAAAGGTACTTAGCTTGAGCATCTATTTCACCTTAAGGAAACAGCAATTGCCATTGTGGCCTTAGCAAAAACAAACATGGCAACTGGCTCTGCAAGATGCATTTCCTTTTCTTGAGATTAACCAAAACCAATCAAATGTCCAATTGCATTGCTGAGTGCCCTTTCTTAGGGAGTAAGACTCATTTGCCAATTTAAGTAGAAATAAAACAGTGATCTGTATACACAGCAGCATGAACTCTTATTTCAGCACTATTGCATGCCGCTTTAAACTAATCCCCCAAAGCAAACGGTGGAAGAAGCTTGGCACACTCCCCAAAAAACCTAAAGCCTTACAACACATTAGTTCCAACACCACCAGTAGATCCACAGTATGCCTCCTTTCTGTGCCTCAGGGGAAAAAAAAAGTTATCCTCAGAAGTTAATGGTTTAAGGCTTTCCTCTCAATTTCTAACTTTTATGCACTCATTTTAAAATATCTGATATTCAATCATGCAGGTTTTCCTGAGAATAGCAATGAAGCATATAACTTAAAGCCAGAAAGCACAGTTACTTCAGCATGGAATAAGACATTCCAGTAACTTAAGACACAACTATCAAACCAGACTTTTAGTTCGCCACACAAGTAAAGCAAAGCAATTGAATTTTTTTAGTTATTCATATGCTGAAGTCCCTCACCTTCCATGATACAAAGAAATGTCTTTCCATCTGGATTCCACCCATCAAAGCTATAAAACACATCCTGTGTTTCATCAGCTTGTTCACACTGAGGGTCTACAAACAGCAAGATAAATTCACAGCAGAAAAATGCTACCTTCTGGCAACATTAACAGCACATCTCTGTACATAAAATCACAAATGCACAACCAGCAGAAAATGGCAGTAAAAGGCTTGTTCCAAACACACTGCACTGGTTCTGAAAGGCAACGATCATGACCCAAGTCAATACTTACTGTGCACATACAAGCTCAGCATTTACCTAGATGCACTTACACACTAGGTATAGTTAATGTGTTCAGATTCCCTATATATGAATCACACAAATTTAATGCCCAAGCAAACAATATTCCCAGTGAGCTCTATTGCTGCCTTCTGTCCCAGAAATCTGAAACAAGGCAGCTATCTGGAGAATCACTTCTATCATTTCAAATCATATAGCTTCTGCCACAGTTCAAAAAGGTTCAATGATAACAAAAGCTGTAATAGGGTGAATGCTATTCATGTTTCAAGACGCAGTTGTCTTACTCAATACTTGAGGTTTTTCAGTTCTGGTCATTAATGCCTAAATATCTGAACTATACCATCATTCTTTTGATGTACCGAAATAAGACATATACCTAAACTTCCTTCCTCAAAAGCTTTACTTTTTTACTTGCATGAGGGTCCCTAGATGCTGAACCTGCTGAGCCTGTACCAACAGAATAGTTATGAAAAAGGAGCAACAGGAATTCAAATAGTTTTCAAAATGACTATCATTCTCACCAAGTTGCAGCTTGATACAATTATGTACCAAGTCTTACACCACAATCAGCTTCTGCTCCTTGTCATGAGCTATTTGTACACCTGCAGGAAGGCTCACATTGTTAAGGAGAGGCTAGTGCACAGCAGTGATTCGCCCTCCTGTTATCACAAACCCGGCAAGCTAAAGAAAAGTCAACTAACAATGATACTTCTTCCACAATAGGGAACCAAAGAATCTGTTTGATAGGCTTTCCACTGTGTAAAAAGCAGAGCAAACTATTTTGGATGCTCACTGTTTGCTGCATTAACACCTGTTAGTAATAAGAATACTAGGGAAAGTGTTTTTATAGATTGTTAGCCAAGACTGCATTGACTTTTTAAGCTGTTTTAAAATCCTTCATGAAGGATTGTAAATTAAATTTTTCACTGTCTTTCCTTGGTTTTGCATCATTCTTAAAGTTTTATAACAAAATAAAGCTCTTCTCTGTCTAGATGACAGAAACTGGAACAGACATACTCAGCCATGACCTGCCCATGCACACAGACCATCATACCTTGTAAATCCAAGATGTTTCCAGCAACTTAAAGACTGCTGAAGTCAATTCACTTTTTCTTCTCCTTATTCTTAAGCACACATGACATCCAAGAACTGTTTAATACTGATAGTACTGCTGCACCTTTTCTGGTGGAACTGAGCTCACAAACTACAGAACTTGTGAAGACAATTTTGTCAGTTAACAACCTAAATGACATCATCTAAAATTGTTTGGCTATTTAGCATGAATTTCATACAAAGAAAACAGAATAGAAGGATGCTTTTAAACTGTTGATTTGGCAACTCCATGAAATGCAAGAACCTGAAAGTAACCAATTTTTAGCATTTTTATCCAATGAAGAAAAACTAATGAATTAATACTACACAGAACTGTTCTACCCAGTATCACATTTAACTAACAATACAAGTAAAGAAATATCTATGTAAAAAACATCTATGTGACAATTTAGGATCCAATTTAGGAACGTTTAACTGTTGCTCTCTTCGGATTAGACACAGCTCGTGTACTTAAATATAAAAAACTGCTACTGCTGAAAGGCCAGTTTTGATTTCACATTATTTCAGAAGTCACTGGTCCACTGTGTCCAGACAGTCCTAAAAATAGAACTCAAAACCTTTGAAGAAAGAGGGTTTACTTTGCCAATAAAATCCAAAGTGTTCGGAAGACAGTGCCATGCTACACTGAAGAGAAAATTCTGAGAATAAGTAATAGCCTCTCCACTGAAATAAGTCTCAAATTGCTTCATATTCCAACTATGTTCTCCTCCAGATCTGTCAAACCTCTTTTCAAGAGGAAAGTATTATTTGAGCTGTTCAAGGAGCACATGTTGGAGTTACAGTTGAAAACAGCCTGTAGTAACAAGACAATATTCTTTTCTTTAAAAGGGTACAGCTCTCCTTTCACTGGAAGAAACTATTTCAGCAAAAACTTACTTAGTATGTTCTCTTGCCAGCCACGTGCCAACCACATCATGACTCCTTGCTGTCAGTGAAATCATTTGGGGAGTATGGTAACACTCAACTCTTTGCAGCAAAACTGGAAAGCAACAGGCACAAAACTAATGACAACTATGAAGTTCTTCCTGCATGCAAGACTGCATTACCACATAGGTTTAAAAGAAGCTATCAGTAAGAAACAGATAATGAAGGTTTAGTAAAAATACAAACTGATGAAATTGTAACTAAAGGAGTGAGGTGGGGATTTTTTTATTAAATATATGCCATTTTTAATATTTAAGAGTTAATTGAAGAGCACTCAGAACAGCAAAGACTTAAAAGATACACTTTTTCTAGAGAAATCTTTACCACGAAACAGATCAAGACTCTGTGTCCAATGTAAGTTAGACAGCAAACTGCCTATGAAAACTTTACTCATCAGCTCTCCTTCTGAAACGCATTTGCAAGCTGCTATTTTTGTCTTAAGTTTTCATGATTGACAAATGGACTGAGCTACAGCTAGGTAAAACAAATCACTAATACATGAAAAGACTAACATTAAGTTCCATGCTGTGAAGATAACTACAAACAGCACTTCACAACCTCCTCCCACTTGAACACAAACTTGGCTGCATCACTAGATCCCAAGCATATAATTTAAGAAACATATTTTATACCACATAAACATGTATTAATTCCACATAAACATGTATTAATTACCACTTAAAAAAATGTTCTGCTGAAGGCATCATCTATCCTGCAGAAACACAAACACCAGAGCACTGAGAAAGAAGCAGTGGTTCCTGTGCCATATCCTTCCCACAATATATATTAGTAAGTTTCCACCTCTTCAGCAAAAGAGGAGAGCAGAGGGGAAGGAATCCCAGAAGGGGACAAGTCCAGATTCCAAGAAGCTGACAACCATACAAACAGTAACTTCAATAAAACAATTAATACAGAAGAATATCAAAAAAACTCTACCAGGTACTTCATCAGATGTAGTTCCAAGCTAAGTCTCTACATTATTTAATAAGTGACAGTGACTCACTGTATGAGACACTAAAGAGGGGGGTTTGCCCCCTCCCCCTAGAATGTAAACAGCATTAAACATTATGTCTGTCTGCTCAAGCTGCATGGCTTAAGAGTCAGGCGAATAACAGTCTTTCAAGTGACAATCTCAATAGCAGCTTTTCCATCAGGAGTTTTTTATTACGTATAATTTCAGGACAAGATAGGCCAACACCACAAGATGGTTTTAAGCAGCTCTCTATTTCAGCTGCTGTCCATCATACTCTGCTAGACTGACTCCTTTCCAAAATAGTGGCAGATGATTTCAATTGCAAAGGGACACAATGCAAAGCTCAGTAAGTTATTATGCAAAATAAGTCAAAAATTTCTTCTCAAAATCTAGCCAATACTGTTTGCTCTTTTTAGCTCCAGTGACAGCTAAGAAGAATATCTGCAGACTTTGCAATACTGACTTTTTTTCTTATTCTGCACATCCTAATCAGTTCAAGAGTCTCCTTCGAGGACAAATGCACAAAAACCTAAGCTTAAAAGACTGTTATCTCCATCTTGCCTCCTAACCTGTTTTTACACTGCTGCACAGCCACTCTACTGCTCTGTAATCCAGTTGTACATCTTGTTTACCAACTCAGCACCGCTAAACCTGAACACCATACTTCAAATGTCTCCGTCAGAGCACTAAAAAAGCCCTCATTTTTTCCAACTCTTCTGCATGCAAAGCAAGCATCACCCTTCCCACCTTAACCCAGTCCCAGCAAGACCGCTCTCTGCCTGCGTAACAGCAGCAGGCAAGTAGCAAAACAACTTCTCCCCTTTCCAATCGTGCTCCTATCAAATACACCTCCCGCTTGGCTGCACTGAAAACCCCCACACCGAGAGGCCACGCTGGGCATCCGGCTCAGGGGAACTGCTGGGGTCCAGGCCGAGATACCCCCATACCCTCCCGAAAACCCCTGCCACGGCGAGATGGAGGAAAGAAAGGCAGCCCGGAGGGCATGACCACCTGCTCCCATGGAGTCCATGAGTGCCCTAGGCTCAGGGCCTTGGGGAGGCAGGATCGGGGCGCACCCCCCACCGCCTGCCCCTCTCCCCACCGCTCCGGGGCCACCGGCTTACCTTCGATGGCGATGACATGCTCGCGGATCTGGTTCTGCAGCACCGGCTCCTCCACCCGCTCCAGCAGCTCATAGATGGAGTAAATGTTGGGGTGCACCGACTCGAAGCGCTGGATCTCGCCCCGGATGGCTGCCGAGTTGGCCAGCTGCTGCTGGTAGTTCATGGCGCAGCCGCTCCCCTCCGCCGCCGCCTGCTCCGGCCCGGCGCCGCCGCCTTCCCCCTTTTCTCCCCTCACCGAGACGCCTGGGCAGGCCGACGGGCGGCGGCGGGGGGAGGCGAGCCGCGCAGGGGTCAAACCCCAACCGCCGCCGCCTCACTCACCGGACCCCCGCCGCCCGCCCCGGGCCGGGTCGGCAGCAGCCCTTCGCCTCGCAGTCCGCAAGGGGCGCCGCCGCCGCCACTCTCCGTTCGCTGTCACTTCATCGCGACAGCGGGGCAGGGCAAGCTGGACGACCCCAGCCCCATGGAGGGCGGCAACGCGGCGGGCTGAGCTCCCTGCCGGACTCCGCAGCCGCCTCAACTCCGCAGCAGCGGCCGGTCCCGCCGCCACCCCCCCCCCACGCGCGCGCGCCAGCAGCCAATGGCCAGCCCCTCCTCAGCCTCGCGTCCCCGGCCCAGCCTCGCTCTCCGTGACGGCGACAGCGCACGCGGCCCCACTCCCACGGGGACAACACCCCCTCCCCTCCCTCCCGCACACTCTCCCTACTCCCCACACACCCCCCCGTACGTCCTTCTCCTCTGCCCGCTTCACGCTCACGCAGGCCACGCCCCCGCTAAACGTCACCGCGCAGGCTGCTGGCTACGCCCCTCACACCTCCCCTTCGCCCGCGCCGCGCTGGGAAATGCAGTCCTGGGCTAAGGGGATTTTCCTGAGGGGTCGCATGTTTCTGCGGCGCCTTGGGCCCGGCCACTTTCTGTGCTGCCTCCGTTCGGGGTGACCCTCGCCTCTGTCGTCTTCTGTAGGAAGCCTGGAGCACGGTGCGTGCCCGGTGGGTGACACTTTGCGCCCAGCAGTCGGTCGCCCCGCAGGCAAGTGGAGGAAGCCCCCCGGTGCTGGGTGCAGGCCGAGGCGCGGGCCGGCAGGAGCCCTTAGGGCCTGACGGCGGACGGGCCGGCGAGGGTGCCGGCCAAGCCTCTCACCGTCATCCTGGCCGTGGCTCCCCCGCCCCGCTGCTGAGCTCCACAGGGCCACCGGAGTCCTAGAAAGGATCAAATTAGGAGGTTTGTGCATAAAAATGCTCTATCCAAATTGCTTACAGCTGAAACGGTTGCAGTAGCTGTGGCGTGTTTACAAGGCGCTAACCTGTGAAAGTCTTACAGCTGCCTGTTGTGGTACGTCGTTGGGCATGTGAACTAGAGCGTTGCCCTACAAGCTGTGTCGTGACTCCCACCAAAGACACAGCAACGTTGACAACAACAGTGTTCTCAGTCAAAAGGCCTGATTGTTTCCCTTGCTACCATACGCATTGTATTCTTCCAGCTCAAAAACTAACGGCCGGTTCAGATGTGGAAAACAACTCTCAGAGTAGTCTCAAATGCAAATGGATGGAACTACTACACACAAATAACTGGAGAATTTAAACCCTGTGTTAATATAAAGCCTTTTTGTAATACTCTGATCCATAGACCTTCTGTGAAGCTTTTGTTGCCATGATTTTTTACTCGTAATAGCTTGTGTAAGCTTTGTAAAATTAAAGCAATATAGAAGCTACTGTTGCAGCTTACACAGATTTATCATATAAGAAGGCCATAACAATTGTATTTTCCTGTGCTTGCAGCTGAGATTAGCCTGAAATGTTGCTTGTGGTGCACAAAGCGATGCTGGATATATCTTTTCGCTATTAGACTGTTCTAAAGAGTCTGACATCGAAGTGCTCCATCAACCTTTAATGTGAATTGGCAAAGAGAATGACTTTGGCACCACTCCTGTGAGCATTAACGACTTTAGATTTGTTTTTCTTTGGTCTGATACACAGCTAACTTGGGCATTTGACAGCTTTTCTGCTTTTGTCAAAGGCAAGATGATCACTGAAATAAGTGCTCATCTCTGAGTCTGGGGAAGTCATGAAACTCAGACAATTTTTACAAGCTTAAAAGGGCTGATGGGGTTCAAGCAAAGCATACAGAGTGTTCCCCAGCCCCAGTGTAGGTTAGCCTTCTGTCATTGGTTTTCCTTTCCGAGGGTGAAGCTCCCCACTGCACCATGGTCCCATGGAGTTGGTTCTGTGCCTAGGTATGTAACAAAGTTCCATCTGTGCTGGCCTTCTTCTCCCCATCTGGCAAATCCAGTCATTGCTGTGACTACAGAAAGCTACTTCAGCTTTTTTTTTTTAGGACGTTTTCATTCTGATTTTGGTACCTTATTCCTGGAAGGTATTCAGTGACTGGAAAGCAGGATTGGATCAATATCTCAAACAGCTCTAACTTCTATCAGATGACTGTGCTTATCCACTTCATGTGTTTCCCAGACTGTCCACTATGGCCTAAATCCACAGAAAGTGTAGGAAAGAATTTTGAGGATATGCCATTGATGGGCTTGGACCTAAGGCATATGGTCAATTAAGTTTTCATTTTGGAACTGAGCTGAAATGTGTCAGTAAAAACAAGCAGTAGAATTTGACCTTAATGGAAGTATGATTGTAGAAGAGTTCCACAGAAAAGTTGCAGACACGATTCACAATCCATTAAGCTGATGTTTAAGTACAGATCTTCAAAATGGAGGACTCTCATGGAATTTGATTTTAACACTCACTGTTGCCTTTCTCTAATGCTTTGTTATGACATGGTGGAGCATTCTTTCCTGAATGCTTAAATGGGAGTTGGGCATGACTAGCTTTTAGTAAACCAGTAACTGGAACTGCTGAACCTTTAACTACTAAACCAGTAGCTGAAAAATTGATTGGGGGTGATGGGGGGGGGGGAACTGAAATATCATATCCTGATCTGTGTCAGGATTTATTATAAATACACTCAAATATTAGAGATAGCTAGACATGGAGGCTCATTTGCAGACCTAACCAAGCAGAAAGGGGATTAACTGAGAAGATGGAGAACACAAGGACTCCTGAACCATCCAGGAGAAGTTAGAAGTCTAGCTGATAGTTGTAAGCAATGTTTCACTTGGACTGTTTTGCTGTCTGTTCACAATCTTAAACCCTGGCTGTTCATGTGAATACTGTTGGTATTAGCAGTGTTTTGTTTAATATGCAGGCTGTGTCTGGAAAAATACAGGAGATAGAGTGTTAGAGATGCACCTTTATGCCTGCTAATAATGACATTGCCATAAAGACTGAAATCAAACTTATATGGAAAACAGATAAGGAAACATCAAGTTTTCCCAAATTATCTTGTCATACTCTACAGTGAATGTTGCTATAAAAAAATAGGTTAAACTTCCTCTGATTACAAATAGAAATGAAATTCTGGTTTTTCACTGGGTGAAGATTTGGGTCAGTCAGTTACTATTACAGAATGATTAGACTGCTCAAGAGGCTTTGAAACAAATGTAACTAATGAATTAACCTCATTCACAGAGTGTGAAATCTGTTCTAGGAGAAATGCCAACTAGTTCAAACAATACTAATTATGGAGTAGCAACAGCAAGCGTTGTTGAAGCTGTAGCTCATTCCTCAGTGTTCCTGTCATAACTGGGAAAATGCTGTTTTGTACCAAATCTACTTGAGAAAAACAGAGGGATGGAGAAAGGAACCTGCATTTCTGAAGGTGGGAGCCCAGATCAGATTCCTTGCAAGGTTAAATTATCCCAGTTTAAGAGTCTTCCGCTCAGAAGTGAACTACATTCTAAGAGTCTGCTGCAGAGCAATGAACTAGTAGTCACAGTATGTGTTCACATGGGGAAAGGCATCCTAGAGTCACCTCTTGGTTCTAGCCCTAGGGACTTGAATTTTCACTAACCTGAAATTTTCTGAAATGTTAAAATGAACCATCACTTAAAATGCTCAAGTTTTGGCTCTTTGGTAATCTAAATTTCACTGTAAAACCATTTACAGTATTTACAGATTTGCAGAACTAATATCTTCCTTAAATTAAAGATATCATTCAGATCTGAAGTTGCACTGTAGCTTTGCTCAGGCTGTTTTCACTTTAAAGCAGGGATTTAAAATGTTTACAGGGAAAATAGGTAGCTTCTTTAGATGAAGAAAGAAAGATGGTTTTAAGTTATAGGTTCTACCCATGCTATCCAAAGGTTAGACAGCTTTATTTCATCAAAGATTTGAATCACATGCAGTAAAAACAGCTTGTTCAGTTGCAGGTTATGTGATAGGGGTACCCCTGGGTCAGGACTCAGCTAACATCCTGAATTTTATACCAGGGTGAATCCACTGACAGCTTCATATGCCAGTTCTAAGATACTCAGCACTTTATTGAGCTCTTATCATACCTAAATATGATTACACGGAAAGTGTCTCTAAGCTTGTTCCTGTTGTCAGTTTCTTGATGGAGAATCAATATTTGATTCACCAAATAATTCCATGTTAAGCTCGGATCTCACTTCAGCTGTGGTATGCTGGTAGGGCTTTGAAAGTTATAGAAAATTGTAGGCTCATTTGTTACCTGTGAAGTTTCAGACACATACTATTGATTTAGTGCAGAAAAAAATGTGGGAGGTTATGCTAGATTAGTTCAAACTAATTTTTTAGAACAATTACCTCAATTTTTAATAATATGTTATATGCATAATGCTTTAAGGCATGAAGAAGCAAGAGTAAGAAAAGTCAAAACAGCTATGTCTGGAAAACTGTGTCCTGGAAGCTATGCTACGAAGACCTGTAGGTAACTGTCATGGAAGACGATGATCCCAAGACTGTCACAGAAAGATGTACCTGTTACTGAAGATACTAAGCATGCTCTGTTACTGAAGGTCTAAGAAGCAGTATAGGTCTTGCTGGTGTGAGAGAGGTAGTGATCTGCCCTTATTATCCACTGTCCCACTCCAGAAAAGGAAGGTAGCAAAGGGGTCTTCACAAACTTTGTGCTGCTACAAATCGTAGATGTTACCTTCAGTCTGAAGGCAAGACATAAATCAGAACCACGAGCTCCCTTGCTGGTAAAGATCTCACATGACTTATTTTAAGAGCATGACATTGTGCAAGTGGCTAACCAACATCCCCTAATGTGGATCATAGGTGACAGATTGCATAGTTTAAACAGCAACTTGAAGTATACAGCTGTTGAACATACAGAAATAGGTATCTCAACATTTTCTTTGGTGTTATAAGGAGGAGTGTGAGCCATTACTAATTAGTGAAGGGATGAGAAAGAGCATGAAAACAAAGCTGAGGATGGTAGTCAGAAATGATCATGGTACTTCCCTATATTTCAGATGAGAAATCTTGTTCATTATCCCCTTGACACCTCTGTGTGCCATAGCAGGGAAAGTGCTGCTTGTGAACACTAACATTAGAAAAGCAGCCAGCAGTAGAAAGCAGCTTGAGAAAGAAATTTCAGGCACTTGACTGTAGCTGTGCAACAAGCTGCCTGGCCGAGAAGAGTGTTGTCAAGCAACACCGAATTCTGTGGAAATACTTGGCTGTGTAGAATTGCTCACTTGAATGTTTGTGCCCTCAGCATGGTTATGGACTCCCAGCAGCAACATCCGGACTACAGCTCTGCTGCTTATTGCAAACAGGTCTGGCCACGTACCAAAGACAGCAATTCTACTGATGGTGTTTATTCATATATGTACTTGACACCAGCATAACTTGAAGTTGCCTTTCTTCAGAACTTGCCCTTCAGAATCAGTGATATTTACATGGCATAGTAACTCCAGCCCTTCAGCTTCCACATGTGAAAATTCCCATACCCCAATGGCATGACTTACACATGCTGCAGCAGCACACTCAGCCTCTTGTCTCCAGCAGACAGTATTCCTGAACGCTGCACCGTGTCAGAAAGGAGTCCCCAGAGGACTGTCATCAGCACACGATCGCCACAGAAGCTGGTGGGATTTACTCTCTGTCTGTGTTAGTTCTCTGAGCGGCTTATCAGCTCCCTGGTAACAACTCACATTTTTGCAGCTCAAGGAGTGTCATGGCAGAGACAGGGCTCCCAGGGCTTTCACTGCAGTGTAGTCTGTGGAAAGATATCAGGAGGAATTCCCTGAAAAGGGTCTGGTACTCACTGCTTGTATGCATCACCTTGTATGCTCCCTTTCTGTGGCTGTGGCTTCCTCATAAAGATGTAAGAAAATCCCATGAGCTATTTGTCTAGAGACAAGGAAGAGCTTCTGGCACATTTCCAGCATCACATTTTGCTTATGGTTTGACCAGGTTTATCTGACCTAGTTCTGTTCATAAACTGGGTTTAATGGTGGAGTCCTGGAAATGTTCCCAGCTGCTAAAGCCAGGCTATTCCCTCTGCAGTAATTAATTGCAGTTCAAAGACCTTTCACCAGCTATGCATCATAACATTAACATTAAAAAAAAAAAACATGTTCTCTGGGATTCTAAGCTTTGAACAAGCTTCTTATGGTGGAGAAACTTATATTCACTATCACAAGGGCACCATGGGACCCTGCTTATCAGTTGTTTGCTGCTAAGTGTGTACTGAACTGGAAAATCTCTATCCTGTGTACCCATTACAGAACTGTTATCATAGAGTAAAAAGAATATTTGGATTTTTTTTACTAAGCTGCATGTGATTTTTCATTCCACTGTAACTTTCTATCATTTGCAAAAAAGAATTTGGGAACAAGTGTAATTAATTGAAACTTGATACCCAATAATAATTTGAATACCTTGAGGCTCCTGAAGAGTACTCAACAGTTATTACAGATGGGGAGAATTGATAGCACTAACCTTCTAGCAAAGAGGCAACTTTTGGTCGAACTAAGGTAATAGTATTTAGATCATACTCTTTAGATGTAAGTCATGTAGAGGACGTAGTAAAGAAATGTCCTGTTTTCTGTGTAGAATTACCTTCCTCCAGAAGTCCATTGGACTTGTTGGAATCTCAGGTCACCTTCCATGAACACATCCATGTGTTTACCAGGTCAGTTAAAACTAGAGAAGGGAACTTGGGTCCTAAGCTTTCAAAGTTTCCCCAGCTCTTAGAGTTTAAAATGCAGGTTTCTTTGTTTTGCTTGCTGTTAGGAATATGCAACCTGCAACTCAAACTTGATCCCCCTTAATAGGTGAACTCTGTCTCTACATGCCACTTAGTACACACATCTTTGACAGAGAGATCAGAAGACTACTGTAAAACCTATTGAGTCTACTTCTTAATGAAAAGCAAGAAGTTTGAATTCCCCTGGAGCAAATATTCACATTCTTAAATTAGCTTCTGACTATGTGAGCTGTAGAGGAACCTCCTTCTGGCATTGCAGTTCCTGTGATGGTTCCTTCAAGATTTCCTGGACCTGAACTGTGTCAGCTGCATTTACTTCCAGCTTACTGAGAAGTGTGGAGCTAAAGCCACTAGCTGGTACAGTATTCAAACTGGAAGCTGCTAGGTGCCTGCCCTGGTGTGGAAGGGTTTTCTGAAACGATGCAGTTTGAGGAGGTAAGTTGTTCCTAGTCAAGATGCACAACCTGAGGTAGTGCTGAAGACCAACTCAATCAGAATAGTTTCCATCAAAGGACTGGAATCCAGCATAAGAATGCTTTTTCATGTGGCTGGAAATTGCTAGGATGGAAGCGACTACTTTAAAAGTTACAGTGAATCCTGCCCTGCAGAACTTATATCCCCTTCTTCATAAAAAATCATATGATTTCTTTTATGTCCAGTTTTAGCCTCTTGGCAGTGTTACATGTTGCTCATTAGATCACATGCAACCACTGAAACGAGCTGAAGGATGGGATTTTAAAGCCTAATGTTACTGATGATTAATGCAGCTTTTCTGTTGAGGAGGCATGAGCCCTGGCCCCACAGCCTTTCGTTGCAGAGTGCTCAGGGGCACCAGAAATGGATTCTTCAGCAGAGAAGGCCTGTGTAAAATGGAACTGTCTTACTGTCTGGTAGTAGGAAGGGAAATAATACAGATGACCTTGCTAATGTGCTTAGGAGTGGAAGGAATATGTTATGCTTGGGTTGTATTGCAGATTAATGCAAGACAAACTGACTTGAAGAGGAATGGAAGAGTTTGAAAAATAAATAGGATCAGGGCCTTAAGGGGCTCTTAGCTATTGAAAACACTGCTGCCACTGAAAAGGGAAGCCTCCAAAAGCTGGACATGGCTAAGAGCCACTGTTTCTGTAACTTCCACAATAATGAGCTGAAGACTGATACCACATATGTGTGGGCACATATGTATTTTGTCTGGTGGAAAACGTTTCCTCTCCTTTGCAACAGCTGCTTAGATCCCTTCGCCTGCCTCTGAGTTATTGGCAAAGTTTGCCTTAGCTTTCCTGACACCTGGAAGGGGAAGGACTGGTCCCCTTGGCCAACATCTGAAGGTGGACAGTGTGATAAAAAGAGAGGTCAGGTGTGGTTCAGTAGCTTTCAAAAGAGATCTTGGGTATTTTAAGCACACTTCATTTAAAGTCAAAAGCTTGAATTCTGACACCCTTCAAAGAAAGTGAAATTGTTACTTTTAGGACAGCTCCTATCATGTCTCTGAAAGTTGCTAAGGCAGCAGAACTACCAAATATCTGCAGTGTGGAATGGGTTGCTTTCAAAGCAGACAAAGCTGAAACACCAAAAAGCTTAGCCTCATCTTTGTCTACAGTTTCAACTTGTGTCACTGTTTTGAAATGCAGGATAAAGCGTCTCCTTGAACTCAGCTGACTTCAGGAAACTACAGACATGATGGACCTGCGTTTTGCAGTCAGTGTACTAGGATTCAGGCATGTCTTTGCCCATTCCATAGTTCATTACAGAATGCAACAGGCTGCTATTAACCCTGATGTCAAAGGTCAAAAAACAGGGGAGTTTTGGCACTAGTTTCCAAATAATAGACTGAATGAAGTAACATGAAAGTATGTCATGGATTCTTACTTGCTCCTTGTCAGTCATCTGAGCTGTTACAAGAACGACTGTCTCATTATCCTTAGGCCCTCAGCTGAATTTTGATGACCTGGATGGGAAGCATTTTGAAGCTAGCACTGTAGACTCCTCAGTGCTCCAGACAAGGCTGCAAAGTCTTGGTTGCATCAGAAAGGTTTACTGTCTAATCAGCCATTATAAAATTTAGTAAGTCAAGTGAAACAGTTCTGCTGTGGTCTTCAGTTGCAGCACACCAGATATACTGTCTTGAAAACTGTAAATGCTTATTTGTGGTTTTATTTTTTCACTACTTGATTTGAAAAAGGTGTACTAGGCTTTTAAATATTCCAAATATTTTGTGGGGCCTGTAGTGTTGAGCTACATGTAACCTGGGATTGAGTACTCTCAAAGCTGAGATAAACTATTGCAGCAGTGGTTCTGTTTCTTAGCCTTGAAAAAGGGATAGAAAACTAATTTTTTGTACAGCTGACCATCATACATGCACATCTGCTGGACATATCCATGCTAAATAGACCTGGAGTTGCTGTTGCCTTGCAGAGCATGAAATCTGGGTGGCAAATGGTTATCTAACATGCCAGAGGTCTCAAAAGCTAATTTCAGCTCTATACTTTGTCCTTTAAGGGAAATAGGCTTAAGTGGAAGCTACCGTTTTTGTTGGAAGTATCATACTCAAAAGGACAAAAATATTACTGTTTTTTAGGAATAGTGTAAATCCTGTAGCTACAAGTCATGGTCTGTTGGAATTAACAGAGGTAAAATCTCAAGCAAGGACTTCAGGATGCCAGTTATCAATACCAGGCTAAATTGCACGTATCAAGAACTTTGCTTTGTGGCTGTCACATCTAAATAAACTTGTGGGTTCTGTTAAGAATGTACTCTAGGTGCCAGTCCTGCCAGTAAACTTCGTTATTTGATGCTAATCTGACTATTTTCTGTGGATGGAAGCAATTGATTTCCTGGCCTGAGGCCCCACCTTTGGGAGATAGAGGTCAAAGTTCTAGCTGGATTGGGTACACAGTGAGGATCAGTGGCTTCTTGAATTGTAAAGCTTAGGGGGCACACTGTTTTGCAAATAGACATACTGGATTTTGGGCTACTGCTCTAGGAGCCAGGTTGGTTACGTAGGATCACTTTAAGGTGTCATAGTGTGCTAGTGGAGAAAAACAGTGAAGAGCGCAGCTTCAGTAGTGATTGCAATTGCATGCTAGTTATGCATTATTTGAGCAAGTCGACTCTTCCTAGCAAAGTGAAGGAATCATAGCTCCACAGAATGGTCAGGGTTGGAAGGGACTTCTGGAGATCATCCAGTCCAACCCTTCTGCTAAAGCAGGTTTACTTATAGCACATTGCACAGGAATGCATCCATGCAGGTTTTCAGTATCTCCAGAGAAAGAGACTCTGCAACCTCTCTGGTTAGCCTGTTCCAGTGCTCTGGCACCCTCAAATGAAAGAAGATTTTCCTCATGTTCAGATGGAGCTTCCTGTGTTTTAGTTTGTGCCCATTGCCCCTTGTCCTGTTGCTGAGCATCACTGAAAAGAGTGTGGCCTCATTCTCTTGGCACCTGCCCTTTCGTCTTCACTTCTCCAGGCTAAACTGCCCCAGGTCTCCCAGCCTTTCCTTGTAAGAGAGATGCTCCAGTCCCTTCAAGATCTTCATATCCCTCTGCTGGCCTCTCTCCAGTAGTTCCTTGTCTCTCTTGAACTGGGGAGCCCAGAACTGGACACAGTACTCCAGATGTAGCCTCACTAGGGCAGAGTAGAGGGGGAGGAGAACCTCCCTTGACCTGATGGCCACACTCTTCTTAATACAGCCCAGGAGATTGTTTGCCTTCTTGGCCACAAGGGAACAATGCTGGTTCATGGTGAACTTGTTGTCCTTGAGAATTCCCAGGTCCTCCACGGAGCTGCTTTCCAGCAGGTCAGCCCCTAACCTACACTGGTACATATTCCTCCCCAGGTGCAAGACACTATACTTGCCCTTGTTGAAATTCATCCACCCAACTGTCCAGCCTGTCCAGCTCTTGCTGAATGGCAGCACAGCCTTCTGGTGTGCCAGCCATCTCTCCCAGATTTGTATCATCAGCAAACTTGCTGAGACTACACTCAGGACCTAGTCTTTTTTCAAGCGTTACAGATGGGATCCGTTGAATTTTACATTACTCATGGCAGTGTGTTCTTCCTTGGGTGCCTAATCTTAAGCAGAAAGCATGATCTGGTAACTTCACATCTTAAATCTTGTGAAAACAATACCAAGAAGTGTGTCTCTAAGTGAAAATGGGGAAACAATAGGGAAGGACAGAGTAAGGTGAGGTAAGTTCATAACCAAAACAGCATTACAGCATTGTAAAGAAACATGGGGAAGTGAAGAGTCACCTCCCAGAAAAATTTCCCTCTGTAACAGTCAATTAATTTACTTTGGCAAGAGTGAGCAGTCTTAGAGTGGCTTTGAACTTCCCTTATGATAGTAGCCAAAACAAAGTTGTAATAGAGTTGTTGGTTCCTTTAAACTGTCTGCATAGAAACCTTTCAAAGGGTTATTTTATTGCATAGCTGTAGGGGCAATCACCACTGCCTCTGATGTTAGAAGTAAAAGCAGAATCAACTTGGAAGTGTACTATTTAGTGGGAAATGAGGCAGTTAAATACAAGAATTTGTCACATTTGTCTAATTGGTATCTTTGAAACAGGACCAAAAATAGGCAGTGAAAACCACTCTCTTCCTGCTGGAGACTCTATAGGAGCTGTGTATAACCACCTTCTGTTTGAGACCCAGTACCTGCCCTAGACAGACATTGGAAACTTGATCCAAAATTCTCCTTGAAGGTTTAGATGTTTCTGGGGAGTGTTCAGAACAAAATAGTCATGAAAGCTGTGTAATGTTGGTCAGTTCTAGGCCTGTAAGGACAAAACATAGCACACATGAACTTGCAGCATTCCAATGATTATGAACCTTCAACTGCATTGCACATCTGATGGATAACCTGGCACACAAAAGCACTTGGAGAGGAGTCTGGCCTGTTGTGGCCACTGGCACAGAGCACTGGGCTAGTATTTGCCTTTGGAAGGTGAGTTGTCTTCTTTTGCTGGACAGCTGGATGACAACAGGTGGTTTTTGTGTAGAAGGGAATGCTGAAACCATTTGTAAAATGCTTCAAAATGTAACGAGCCAAATTCAAGATGTCTATAAGATAGAAGTGCAGCAGTCTTTTTGCTGAACTGTATAGGTTGCAGGGATAGTCAGGTTAAAAATCACTGATCATACCTGATCTATCATGAAATATGCCAAGGGTGTGGGCAGTGTAAGGAGTGCAACAAACTTGGGGTCTTTCCCAAGTCAGGGTTACCAGCACATTTCTATCCTGTTTTCACCTCACTCTTTGGGGACAAATTATGTGGCTACGCTTGCTTGGATATGTACATACAGTTCAGTATTCAAACTGTATGGCACATGGGTGTTGTAAATCATCATAACCTGAAAGAAGAAGATGAACTGTAAAGCTGCTGAAAGTGCTCTAAGCTTCTCCACTGCTTCGAAGTACCTGCATAACAGCAGCAGACACAGAGCATTTTTGCAAAGAAAATCATCCCAGCAGTGGCCAAATTGTGCTTTGTAATGAGTATAATATAAAAGAAGATGGCAAGAAGAGCAAGGTGGGGAATAATTCACTATGCACATGGTTGAGCAGGACTTTTTGGCCCCGAAGATGTTAATTCTCCAAGAAGTTGTTACTGGTCATCTGGAGATATTTCGGGGTTTTGTGACGAATGCTAGTGTTAAAGTAATGGCCAATTTTTAGTCATGCTTTTATCCATGATGCAATAAGATGTAATAGAATTATGAGTTTGTCATAGATCTCAGACTTTATTAATAATCTGAAAATTTGTAATAATTTGGCATAATGTATATGATGGAAGAGCAGCTTTTGTGTCTTGTCAACCTTTCCACCACTTTAACCTGCTGTTTGAAGTAAGACCACACTTGAGTTCATAGTGCCAGTTGATATGGCCAGTCTTAGCATAAGTTTCACTGGAGTGTCAGTCAGCAGGCTGCCTTCTGAAGAGTCCTAATGGTGATACTCACTTCAGCATTTGTCTGATTGTAGCATACCGTAAAAATGTGTTAAAAGTTGTCTGGATCAGTTCTACACAAGCTAATGATGGTTGTTATCTCTCTGAATTAGACTTTAGACTTCAGCTGTCTTAAATGAAAGAAAGAAAACATCCCAGGACTTTATATGAGCTTTTGCTCTGGGACAAACAGTTTCTCTTGTCTCATAGAAACTGCTTACAGGTATCTCATGCGCTAGAAAAGAAAATAACTGTAGAAGCAGTTTAAGAATTCTGCTTCCTTCGGTGCTATTTACGGGTCGATACTCTTGTAAGAAAGTCTGTTGTGAGGAGACAATTTTAAACCTGAAAACAATGGTTTTGGAGAATACTGACTTTTTGCCAGAGAACACTTTCTCTAAACATGACCAAAAGTTAGTCAGTGAATGTTCTCATTGGTTTTAACCAGGTATTACATTTCATCTGCTTAGCACTGGCAACTGGACTGCTACAGTCCAGTTGCATATTTACTGGATAAAGCAACTGGAAAACACCCATTTTTTGTTAGAAATTACTAGGTGCAGTTGCTTCATGTTAGCAATAGTGATCTGGCTTATAAAATATGAACCTCTACTATTCATAATCAATCTGTCTCATTTTCATTTAGTAATGCCAAGGGTAAAGCTGTCAGGGCCTGAGGGTACTAACAGTCCTCAATGGCTTTGAGCAGCCTCACCTAGGGCCTTCTCTCCAACACCTCTGTCTATGGATCCAAGAGTCCATCCAAGCTCAGTTCATGGCCTTTAGTAACTTCCTGAGCTCCACTGGTAGAGTGCTGCTCAGCCATGTCTGTGCCAAGGCCCATGCCTGGCTCTGGGCCCTGGGGATCTTGACCCCAATGTATTTATTGAATTTCTTGCTTGACCTTGGACCTGTCTTATCACTATAGACCTGCCAGGTGGTCACTAGGCTGTGTCTGATGGTGGTTACTTTCATTAGGCCCCACCTAGACCTGTGGCTTGACTTCCCAGCTTGACCTGGGACCTGCCTCATTGCCACAAATGTGTCAGGCCATTTGGACTAGTTGATGTCCCTGATAAGGGCCTGGCAGGACAGCGCTGGCAAAAACCCATTCCATTGCAAGCATTATTCTGTTTTTTCCAATATGGCTTGATGGTCTTTCTTGTTAAAGCTTTATTGCACATGTAAACCAAGAAGCTAATATGGTTCATTTTCAGTATTTTCAGTAAAGAGCTTACTGATACCAGTGAAGTTTGTCACTGTATTTTTTTTAGCTTGTTCCAAATTGCTCGTTTGACACTAGGCAA
Source organism: Galbula dea (assembly GCA_013399015.1). Taxonomy (NCBI): domain Eukaryota; kingdom Metazoa; phylum Chordata; class Aves; order Piciformes; family Galbulidae; genus Galbula; species Galbula dea. Next base: position 1,798,638 of record VWZX01001545.1, read on the forward strand.
GTGAAGACTGAGGCTGAACAGTTGAACCACTAAGGTTGCAGCCATACTGCCTAGACAGGAAAACAGCAGAAGTGTGGTCACCTCCTGTGTTTACATGCTCTTAATTTTCATGTGTAGTGAGCTCTCTTCAGATGAATTAGCATTCTGAAACAAGCTTTTGGTTCGTTTTGTGGAAACATGAGCTCAATAGCAACCAAGCACAAAAAGAGAATTGAACAGAATATGATGCTGCTTTCCATAAATCCATAGTACACATGTATTTAAATACTGCAGGTGTGTTTGAATACTACATGTGATATCTAATGGCAGGAATGGAAAGGGCTCAGAAGGGTAAGTGAAGCTATAAATACACTGCTTGCTATAAATTTGCTGATTTGTTTGTTTATTTGTTTGGAGGTTTTTTGTTGTTTTTGGTTGGTTTTTGTTTGTTTTGTTTTTAAATTAGGACTTCTTAGGCAAGTTTCTAAATACAGAAAACTGCATCTGAGCTAAAGCTAGTTGTAGCTGGAGGAGTCATGATCTTATTCTTTTTATTTTCTTACCTAGGCAACTTCTTTTGGCTGTACTGAAATAGGATGTTAGGGTGAACTAACCTTTTCTGTGATCTGGCAAGGTGGTTGATGTTGCAGTGAAATACTGCTGAGTGCTCCTAAGGAGTTATAAGACTCTTTCTCTGTCTTAGAGTTATGTTGGATGCCGATTAACTTGTGCTGATCAAGGGAATGGACAGCCATACCTGCTTAAAACTTGGCAACATGCAGCTTGCCATTACCAGTTAGGAGTGTATTAGTTTTCTGAAAACAGAACACTTAACTGCATCCAAAGAGAAAACTATGCACTGCATAAAAAAATACACACTTAGTTTCTAGCACTCTGATAAACTCATTCTGTCTGATTAAGCATACAGTGACATTTGACTGACCTTGTCAGCTGATGGGGTGAATAGATAAAATAAATGAGCTTCAGTTTCTGACTGAACATATTTAATATGCTGGGTAGGAGGTCAGTATGACTAATCCTTTCCATGTGCTGGATGGCCTGTTATTTGTGGAGAAAAATCTGTCCTTCTGTTGAATGCTTCCAGAGACGTAATACTTCCTTGAATACTTACTTGAATCCACTACAGATGCCTTTCCAACTGATACCCAGTTTCTCTAAAGCTGCCACACCTTACCATGGCTCTCTAAATGCGATTTAGTGTGAGTGTTGTGGTTTGGTCCTAAAAAGTAGATTCCCCCATGTCCCAAGACCAGTAGCTGACCATATTCGTTACCATGCCAGGGACCACTGCACCTTCAAAGCACACCTGTCTGGATCCTGCTGATCAGACTATGGAGTTGCTTCTCAAAGGTATCCTAATTTAACTCTTACCTAAGTAACACTGTCCTGAATGTGGAAAATGGCACATGGCTTTTGTGCTTAACCAAACATAGCATCTAATTCAATGAGACTGCCTGATACCAGACTTGAAGAAGGCATCAGACTCAGCACAGGTCAAAAGTTATCCAGGTAACAGGGAACTATTAGAAGAAAGAGTAATCAGCTCTTACTGCTTCACTGAGTGCCTCTGTTTAATAATGCGCTTCTAAAAACAGGTTCCTGAGGAAACTGTAAACTGTACATGAAGGTCTCTGTAGAAGTTTAGTTAGGTGGTGTCCTTTGAGAAACATACTTGCTTTTCCTCAAGTCTCTTTAAGAACTGGGCCTCTAGTTCCTAATTATCTTGTTCTTTTTGGCTGGGACAACTAAATAATTGTCATACGAGCTGGATGAGTGAATGCAGTGAAGTGGTGTTCTTAAATGCAGTCGGCCACCCATTGCTCTGACAAAAAGTGTGATAATATAATAACACAGTCTTGTGAAAGATTGACATGAACATAAGAAGGCTGCAAAATGTTTGCAGAAGTTTGCCAAGATTTGATTAAGTTAGCTTTAACTTGTAAGATGATGTAAGTCCTCCATGCTCCAGCTGAAGCTTAAGTGATTTCTAAATCAGCATGGTATGAAGTGAGCAGAAACCTAATCAGTAATTGATAGATTTAGTTGCGCGTCCCTGTCACCACACTGTCTCTGATAGGCAGACCAGATATTGAGCCACTGAGCTCTTAGTGCAGCTTCTAAGTAGCTTTAACTGTACTGCAGTGATATTAGAGGCCTTATTATACTAATGTTATGAAAATTGAACCCCCAAAGTGAGAAAGTAATACAATACTAAGTAAGGACCTTGGCCGTTATTAACTCATATAGGAAGGCTGAATGCAAAAAGGAGACAGAAGATTACTGTATGCAAATGGCTAGTCTTTGGGAGTTTTTTCTTTTTGTTTTTTTTTCTCTCTTGTTTTTTGTTTGTTTGTCCCAGCTGTCTAGACAGCTAGACAAATGCTAGGTTAATTTTTCAAGACACCAACTGAAAGATGCTTTAACACTTCATCCTTAATCATGGATGTAATCTGCCCAGATTGTCTGGTAGTTATTGATCCTGTATCCAGCAGACTTGAAGATTTTTCCTGGTTATATAACTTGAAAAAGTAAAAAGTAGCCCTGTCTGAGATTATAGTGAGTTTGATGTGTTTCTAAGTGAATGAACAAAATATAAAGGTGGCTGAGGTTGTGAAAATGGGAGCAATGAAACCCTTGAACAGACTAGTCTGAATTGCATCTGTAAGTAACAGAATCACAGAATCACACAGAATCACAGAATATTAGGAGTTGGAAGGGACCTCGAAAGATCATCCAGTCCAACCCCCCTGCCACAGCAGGATTCCCTAGACCAGGTCACACAGAAGTGCATCCAGACGGGTTTTGAATATCTCCAGAGAAGGAGACTCCACAACCTCTCTGGGCAGTCTTTTCCAGTGCTCTGGCACCTGAACTGGGAAAAAATTCCTACGTGTATTCACACGGAATCTCTTACGCTTCAGCTTACAGCCATTTCCTCTTGTCCTGTCACTGGGCTTCACTGAGAAGAGCCTGACCCCATCTTCCCTACACACACCCTTCACATGTTTAAAAGCATAGATGAGGTCACCCCTTAGCCTCCTTTTCTCCAAGCTAAAGAGACCCAGCTCCCTCAGCCTTTCCTCAAGTCCAGATACTCATTGTGCTGATGTAAGTATTCTAGGACTTAAAACATAGCAGAGAAACAGAAGGAGAGTTCAGAAAAAACTGTAATATTCAAGAATGAAATATACACATGCTACATTTGAAATGAGAGTATAGAGAAACAGGGGAGTGTTCTCACAGAATCACAGCATGGTCAGGGTTGGAAGGGACCTCTGGAGATCATTCTAGTCCAACCTCCGTGCTAAAGCAAATTCACCTAGAGCAGGTTGCACAGTGTTTCATCCAGGTGGGTTTTTAATATCTCCAGAGGAGCGTCCTTCTTATAGCTTTCACCCTTCCCCCTCCCACTTCTGCTGTTGATGTCAATCTTCCCCAATCTGGTCCATGACAAAGTGTTTTCTAGGTGTGAGAGCAAACACCAGACTTCAGCAATATGTTTCTCTGCTTTTGTCTGTTACTCTAATGCCCTGCATCAGCTAGCAAAGCCAGCAGTCCTGTTCAGGTCTTAGTTTCTGCCTCGGACAGACTCCACCAAGCCCTGGCTGGAGTTGGAGTATGTGAAATTCAAAAAGTGGCTGCTGGGAAAGACCTTTCCAGAGCAAAATCCCAATGTAGTCCATGCTGCTTTGCATGACAGTATTTTGTTTGAACTGAGCTATGGCATTTGGCACAATATGATGGAGCAGGAGGCAGTGGCATTGTAGACATATGATGAGTAACAACCTTGTGGCCCAGAGCAGTTGATTGCATCAAGACCTATGGAAATTCATAGTGTATGATTAACACTTGCTATCAAGCAGAATCTTAAAGAGCTGTTCACAAAGAGGGACGGAATGCTTATAGTAGTTCATAGTGATAGCTCTTGCAGAGAACTTGCCATCCAGCACTTCCTGAGAAGCCATCTGCCACACTGAGACAGCACGATGGAGCTGCCATAATTCCTGATGTGGAGCATGATTTGCAGTATACCAGATAGAAACCTAGATATGACATTCCTTTGATGTAGCTGGGATTGTTATCGCCACAGACTCATAGAGTCATAGAGTGCTTTGGGTTGGAAAGGACCTTTCAAGGTCATCTAGTCAAACCTTCTGCAGTCAGCAGGGACACCTGCACCTACATCAGATTGCTCACAGTCCCAAACAACCTGACCTGGAATGGTTCCAGGGATGGGACATCTCCCACCTTTCTGGGTAACATCAGCCAGGGTCTCACCACCCTCAGTGTCCAAAGTTCATAAGTAAAATTTAAATGTGCTCTTTTGGTGGTTTGTTGCCCAGCTTTGGGAAGTAACAGCTGAAACTGCTTCCTGGATTATTGCAGACACACCAAAGATGCTCCCACAAGTCCCAAACTGTTCTATGCTTGCATCCGTTGCAGAATTCATGAGGAAAACTTACACATGCTGCATTATTATATCTTAAACATTTGGATATTTGATTAGCACCAGAAGATTTCCCTCCTTGGCTATATCACCTATGCAGGGAAGCAGTAAAGCACACTCTTATACACATTTAGTAGCATAAATAATGACAGCACCCAGGTTTGGTACAAGAGGGAGCTTTGTTGAAGCATCAAATAGGAATATGGAACTAGATACTGTGTGCTGGAAACAATTAGCTGATCAACTTTTATGCTATACTTGAAATTTGTTTTCACAATTCAAGGAAAAAAACCTCCCCTATTCTTAAACAAAAAGAAAACTAGTGCTTTAGTGCAGAGAAAGTAACCCTGAATGCAGTCTTATTTATTAGTATAGAGCAGTATGAGCATAGTAACACAGTAGTGTGACCTGAATGAAATGATGTGGTGAGCTGAAAAGCTTGTCATGCAATCTACTATGCAACCAATGCTCATTACCTCTCCAGCGTAGTTTAGTCTGTGAATGTTTTCATTTAAATTTTGTACCAGTTTCCATACATAAGCTCACACTAGACATCTTTTTTGTGAGGTGCCAGCTGACTTCACTGGTGAATGATCACATCTCTATTACTTTATGTTCAGCCATACATTCCTTTGTGTTTTGACCCTGCTGCTTGCTTCTCTTCTCTTTAGGGTGCCTAGTTTGCATTTTAGCTTGAGCTTTGACTGCTCTTGTGTTCCCTGAACTGTTAATAACACCTATGTGCTGAAGAGCTGACTTGTATTGCAATGCTTTTTCAACAGGAGAGACTTTCTTGGTTGAGGGGACCCCAGAAGCTCATTTCCAAATAATCAATGAACAGAGAACGTCCCAAGTAGAAGTCTGCTCTGGCTTCAAGGAGAGCCAGGAATTTGCTCATATTAAGTGAAGAAATGTTTATTCTTAGGAGTCAGGAAACAGCTTTTTCTTCCGTAAAGGTACTTAAGAGATGTAAGCATGGGTCTAATCTACTGCATGGTAATGCTGTGGTGGTAGTCCACATAGCTTAAATATGGCTGGCAGGCCTGTCTTGTAACCACATGACTAGTTTCCTTCCCTTTTTAAGGTCGGTTAGCAAGTAAAACTACTAAGAGTGTTATGTTATGACTGTGTTTCAAGAGCACATCTGTTAGCCACATTGATCAGCCAGTCTGTCCAACAGCAAATGCTTCTTCTGCATTTTGGCAGTACCATTTTTAACAAACTTTGCTGAAAATGGACATAACAGCTTCAGACTAACTGTGCACCAAAACAGTGATTCATGGCAATCAGTTACTTAGTCACAACTTCACTCAGACATTACTGAATGCAGTAAGAAGATCCTTTTTGAATCAAATGGAATAAGTTTTGGTGGACTTAAGAATCAGAGCACAAAATTTTGCCTTTGCCAGCTGTTTTCCCCTGAAATCTTGAGTATTGTCCTTTTAATTGTCTCAGAATCAGTAACTGCTCTCTGAATGGAACTGTCGTAGCTGACAACCCTGCCTTTGAAATCTCTTCACTGCTCTTCAAATACTTCTAAGTCATTTCCCAATACCATATGGTTGTCATGAGGATTTAACCTCTATTCTCAGTGGGGCTTTCATTTCCACAGGCAGATGAGAAGCTTACCATATACTATCCCAGCACATAAAACCACCACAGGCCTCTTATATCATCAGAAAAGATGCTTTCTGAGAAATTAAATTACTAAAAAGCTAAGGCATGTGAAAAGAAATGCTTCAGAAGAAAACTGAAATGAGCTTCTAGCAAAACCAGTAAGATTCTTGTGTCAATAAATGATGGAAACTACTACATAATTTTGGTAATGATATTTCAAATGTACAAAGTTAAATGCATGATAGTTTTCTGGGTCTATTGCTGTTTCTTGTGACTGTCTCATTTTTAAGAGGCAGGGTCATAATACTGCCTGAGCACTGTGGAAATAGCTAAGCTTTAGCCATCATATCAGAGGTTTGAGGCAGAGATAAGTCACTTAATATTTTTATCTCATCAGGCACATGTTTGTTATGTGACCCTCACATTGAGAGAGCCTTTATTCCAAATTTGCCTTTTTCCACCTTGACTGATGAGTTTATAGCCAATGCGGGAAAGGGAAATGACATTGTGCCAGAGTGCAATTAGTTTTGTAAGTCAATTCAGCTCATATTTTCTTTTACTCTTTCATGCTAACTCCTCTTGATATTTAGCTTCATATGCTAGTTTTCACTTTAGGCTAAGACAAAACTGTCAGTGCTAAGTGCTGCATGTACATGAGAGGAACATTCTTATAGTGGTAGTTGTGGTGGCAGCAGAAGGTTTCTAAGAATATATCACATAGTAGGCATGCTGTACCATTGATGTCTTCCCTGAGCTTCTCTGAGCACTTCTCTGGAGTGAACTATTACACACAGCTACTCTTCCACAAAGCAAGTATTGGTTAGAGAAAAGCAACAGTAATTTTATTTCTGTATAATAAGTTTTCTTTACTGCCTGAAGTTAATGAGCTTTACAAAGATCTGGGCATGGTATTTTGTACTTAGATCCAAACACATAGGGCAAAATAATATGAATATGTTACCGGAATGTAAATTTAAGCATAAACAAACCACACATATTATACTGAAAAAGGAATTTATTCCAAAGGGCCAATGATTTGTACTGATTCCATAAGGACTTTGTGACTCTAGATATGGCTATGCATAATGCTTTTACATAGAAGGACAGCATGCTGGATGCTGATTTTCAGAAGCAAAATAGCAGTGCTGCTTTTCAACTCTGCTTGGAGTTCCTTACCAGTTTTTCTCTTGATACTTAACTAAAAAGAATATACTGTCCATCTTCATAGGGAAATACTGGCATACTAGAAACATTGGTTTGCTTTATGTTCCTGACTGGTTCTTAAAAAGCAGATCTATCTAGGTGTCATATTTCTATTTAGTATGACTTGTTATCATAAATACTGCTACTTTCTTGCATCTCAGCTTTATGGCCCTGGAAAGCTGCAGGAGGTGCAGCCTCACTTTATGGATTTGGAAAGCAACATACTCAAAACAACAAGTTGTTCAGTGCCATTTGTCATTGCAAAGAAATTCCTCTGCCCACAACTTCCTGTTGCCTTCTAGATTGAAGATGATCCTCTGAGCTTGTGGGATTTTGTTGTTAGCTTCTCATGGCAACGCTGAGTTCTCCAACTCCCCTTATGCTACTGCTATGATGCAATCATACAAACATATCATAGTACCAAGCAAAATAATGAAATAGCGACCAAGGTAGCAATTTCCCTCCAACGTGAGTTGCCCAATCACAGGATCACAGAATGGCAGGACCTGGAATGGACTTCTGGAGATCATCTAGTCTAACAACCCTGCTAATGCATGTTCACCTAGGGCAGGTTGCCCAGGTTGCCCAGTATCGCGTCTTGGTGCCTCAAGACTTTCTGCAGAGAAGGAGACTCCACAACTCCTCTGGGCAGCCTGTTCCAGTGCTCTGGCACCTGCAAAATAAAGAAGTTTTTCCTTAATAATGACTTTGCAAAGCATGTTTTATGAAGCAGGATGTGAGCTTTCCCACCCCTATTCTCTTGATCCTCAAGGCTACCTGAGCATTGAAGTGATGTCAGGATTCAGCACTCTGCCTGCACCCAGATTCTTCTTGAGAAGAGTAAAACCTGGGACTTGAAGAAGGCCTAAGTCTGTGTGTGTGGGGTGCAAGGATTATGTGCGTTAACATTAAGGGAGCAACAAGCAGAAGTAGGTGAGGAAGAAAATATGATTTAATATAAAGCATCCAGCGCAGATGTTAGGACTGTAGAAGTGAGGCAGGCAGCTTGTAACCTGGGGGTGTCCATGTACTGGATGAGAACCACTGCAGAAAGCATGATGCCCATATAGCACTCACATAGCAGTTAGTGAATTCACCTTGCATTAGGCTGGGTCTCAGTCCTGTCAGTGACACTGTCAGGATAGCCCTCTCCTTCCTGATGTCCTGCTGTGGCTGCAGACTTTTTATGGCAATATCTGACAAGTCTATTACATTACTTGCACATACTTCGGGACTCTAAACTCTATTTGGCCTCGGAGTAATTAAGGTACATAAGCTATTAAATCTAAGGGTAGGTGTGATGGAATAGCAACAGAAGAAAAAAAAAAAGAGACTTAAAATTTTGCACCTTTGATTGAAATGTATTTGTAGGACAAATTTGTAGATTAACCTCAGTATGAATGTTTTATTTCTTTAGTGAGTAAAACCTTCACAACTGCAAGAAAGCCACAGGGGTTTGTATGTCTTCTATAGTAACTATTAAATGATAGCTGGTGTTAGTGAAGCATCAAAGCCAGCTCAGCAGCAAATTATTTCTGTTGCTGGGAAGTCTGTAAGACTGCTCATTCTTACAAGAGGTCTATTGTTATATTTCTGCTAAATCATAAGTCAGTATAAACAACCTGTTTTCTAATTGTCTGCTATTTGGGATGATTCTGCTTCTGAAGATTTAGTCTTAACTAAGTGACTCTTTTTGGAATAGTTGTTTGTTTGTCTGAAATCGACATCAGGTAAGAGCAGGAAAGGCCTGGCCTGTCAGACAGAATTGTGAGTAGTGGTTCAGATGTTCATGCTTTGAGCTTGTCATATCAGGATGTCTTCAACTAATCTAATTCTTTGGGCACAAGCTGTAAGAAACTGCTATTGCAGTTGTGTTAATACCTCTGTTAATACTGTGCAAATCATGAAAATTTTAAATAACTACCCTTGTTGGTGTATCTGCTGAAAACCACAGCTAAACTATAGATCATTAACAATGAATTTCTGGCAGTTGTGCATAATACATTTATTTCTATGTCTTACCTTGTAACCACTTCAAAATCAGACTTTTCATGTCCTCCCTTTCCCAGGAAACAGCTTCAATCAGCTCTAGTAACAGAAGCCTTTTTTTGCTGGTGTTACAGGAAATAGAACTTAATGGCCTCTGACCAAGTAATGGAAGAGCATTTCCCATAATAAACCCTAAGTTATCACCAACATTTGCTGTATACTGCTAGCTTTTAGGATAGATGAGGCTTTTTTGCCATTATAGTGAAGAAGACTCAGAATGTCTTGGGAATAACAGAGGGACAGCCTCACAGCTTAGTAATTGCTAATAGTACATTAAGCTTTAGGAGGGGATTCCTACTCAAAGTTGTTGCAGCCAGATAATTTGTGTATCTTCCAATCTACTGCTCATCCTTTGTCTAAGAAATTATTTAGAAGAAGCTACACTGTCTCTGCCCCAGTTTTCCCTGCTGCCCTAAAAGTGCCGCTAATAAACAGGAACACGGTAAGCTGTTTACTTGAACTTCATCTTATAATTTCAGGTTCATGTAGCTGAAGCAGGTTTGCCTTGGGAGCAGAACTAATATTTTCTTTCCTGAGTGTTCACTAAACACTTCCTGTGTATTCCTGACTGAGTATGACATTTGGAGTGGAAAAGCACAATCATATCTGCTCAGATCTTTTCAGCTGCATCTAGTGTAATTGCCAAATTGAATCTTGTGACAGCTTAAGTGCTTGATTTATTGTAGCCAGCCTGGGAGATTTCTAATGAAGTTACATAATGCTAGGCTGCTCTGCAGAGCCTGGTGTCTGCAATTCACAGAATCACAGAATGTTAGAGGTTGGAAGGGACCTCAAAAAATCATCTAGTCCAATCCCCCTGCCACAGCAGGTTTCCCTACAGTAGGTCACACAGGAATGTGTCCAGGCAGGGTTTGAATACCTCCAGAGAAGGAGACTCCACAACCTCTCTGGGCAGTCTGTGCCAGTGCTCTGGCACCTTCACTGTGAAGAAGTTTTTTCTTGTATTTATATGAGACCATCTCTTTTCTTGTAGGAAAGGTGGTTGTAGTGACATTTGAAATGTGGCCTGAGGGAACACAACTGACTAAAAAGGAGCAGCTGATTTTTTTGTTATTCTAGGAGGCTAAGCATATGGTGCAGCACGAGGCCAAGCAAGTTTCTCCCTGTGCTTTGCCAACCTGTCTCTTAATGTTCCCTGCAGTCTTCCATCTCTGCTTGGCATGTTTTGCAGGCCTGTTTTCCAACTTATTAGATATAGTGGTAAGACACTTCCTTTCCCTATAAAACCAGCTTTATCAAACATGCTTGGAAGTCATGGTCCAGTAGCCACGTGAGCCTGTATTGGAAATTCATGGATGCCTTTCATTTCACTCCTTGCACTGCACTTGATCAAACCTTTACTGTATTTTTTCCACAATACTATCAACTGTGGCATCTGAATTACCTTCACAAAGTACTAACACTGGCTTCTGCTTCACTGTTGCCTCTCTGCTGTATGGTTGTTTGAGCTCGAAGATGAAAAAGCTTTTGTTCTAGAATAAAATTAATTGGCTCGTAAAAAGCAAAGAGATTTGAGCCTTGATTAGAGCCAAGACCCTTCAACAGAAACTGCTAAAGAAACCTATATTTTTCCTTGCCATTAACTTGATCTGGAAGGTTGGATCTGGCTGATAATTATTCTGTTGCAGTTCCGTGAGACTGAAGCATGACACAAGCTTCTTAGACAAATCCTATGAAATCAGGAACACAGGAAAATCTAAATAAGAGGAAATAAAATGGTGTAGCAGTGGACTAGTGATTCATTCAATTAGTTTTTCAGACAGTGAGTTAATACTTTGTGGTGGAAAGTTGATACTTCCAGTGGATATCTCAATTGCTTAACTGTGTTTAGGTGAATAATGCTGATGCTGGGTGCTCTGCACAGGGGAAAAATCTCAAACCTTCAGGCAAATGTGTACTTTTGGATGCTCATATCCACAGCTGCAATGCCTTTAATCTCCAGTGCAAATGGCTTGCTCAGTTTTCTAAAAGCATACAGCTTTTAGTTCTACAGTTTAAACATACTGCTTATTTGTTTTTGGGACAGCATGGCTACCATCCCTGTCCTTTTAATTATAGTACCACAGATACGTTCGGATACAAATGATTTGCCACTCTGAAAAATGAATCCAGATGTTTGCTTGTGCAGAAAGAATCAAAGTCTGTGGTCCATGCCTAGTGTTGCATACACTGTGTGGATAAGAAGCAACTCTCTCTGGAGCTGAGCTGGGTGCCTATTGCATTAGCACAAGAAGCTCAATATTGCAAGTGGCTTGTCAGAAGCAAAGGTACTGTCAACTCAGCTCTGAGATTGCACAGCTCATGAATCGTGTACTTCCCTGAAGGTAACAAAAATTACACAGCTTCTTTGAGATCAGTATGGTACCAACCGATTGAAAAATAGAAAAAAACCCAAGAGCTGATCAAGCAAGAGAAGTCTATCTGACAGGAGTAGCACCACTAGTTCCACTGTGGTTAGGATGATTTTACTGAAATTCAGGTATCAATTGTGATTAATGCAATGGATTTAGGCAATAGCTTGACATGCCTTTCATGTTTCGTCCTTCTAACTGGAATATAGTGCACTGTGTCTAGTAACTGAGTCTAGTAACATCCTATTAGAAATGCATACAAGAAATTATTTATTCAGATGAACCTTAAATGTATTGTAGCCCACTAATGTGAAAGAAAGACTCAAATTTCTTGGTAGAAAGTAGATGTTTTTAATATTTGTAGATTGTACAAAAATTTACCCCACAAATAACACCTTCACTTGTCTTCCATTCTGCTATTGACATTCTGATTTTGTCCTTGACAGGAGGAGCAAGGTGTGGTCCTGTTAAATAGAACCTCTGTCCTGAACAAAAGCTGTAAAAATGGTAAGGAAACCAACCTCTCTCAGCATGCTGTTGCCATCTAAAACTGAGATCAAGTACTTCTCTCAAACGATTTTCTTTCATTCCAACTGTGTAACTTTGGGCTCAGAAGGAATTTAAAGTTATATCTAACCCAAGTAGAGTTGTTAATTTTCCTTCTTATCTGTTTCAACAGGACAGTCTAATTAGTTTTCTGTAGTGGTTATGCTTCTTTCATGCTTTAAAATACGTCACATTGCAAAGTTTCCTTCCCTCCTGCACTGGATAAGTTGAATGTTCTATAGAATGTGCCAGACTGTGAACCCCTGATAGTTCATGTGACAGACTCAGCCACTAGCACAACATCACATGTAACATACCAGTCTGAGTTCTTAACAGAAATGAGGCATAATCCCTTTTAGTAGATGTACTATGTACCAAAAGTACTTTAGTTTCAGCAAGGTTAAACTCAAAGTGGCCTTAGTCCTTTTTAGAATCAGAGAAAGCCTTTAAATAGACTTAAATCAGTCCATTTGCAGAGCTGAAAAATCATCTCTTGGGTACTCTCCCCTCTGACCCAGAGCTGTAGATTGAAAAGCCATGAAAAATAGATTTTTGTACCCATAGCCGATACTTTGGAGGTCATGCTGATGCCCCAAGCAATGGGGTAGCAACTCCAGCAGCAGATTCAAGGGAGAATTGGTGAATTTGCACTGAACTTGTGATGGAGACACAGACTCTGCTGTTAGCTTGGAGCTACAATGTCTGTAATAGAACTAATTACATTCGAGAAGAAAAATCATTACTTCTAAAACATAGCTTTTATTCGGTAATACTTATGGTATCATCTATCATGGAATGTGAACCTTGAGAGAAATGCTTTTGTAAGTAAGAATTCCACTGTAGCTTGTCAGACTGACTTGCACCACCTAACTCACTGAACAGATTTAAAGAGTCAAAAGTCTTGTTTCTCTGATTCCTACAGCAAGTATTTGAATAATTTGCCATTATGCACATGACATTAAAGGACTCCAGCATGAAATCTTCTGGCATTATTACTTAAGTCAAATCTGAATTCACTACAGCCAATATTATCTCCTTCCTAGAAGGAAACAGAGGTGCCTCAATAAAATGCTGCAGTACTTTTGAAATTCTCATAGTTAACAACATAGTTATGGCCCCCTGGTTAAATCAAGACACATACAGCTTAGTATGACATTGGCCAGCTGGAGATTATAAAGAAGAGTATAAGGACAAGAAAAAGAAACAAGTTCTTCATAAAGACAGTGATCAAAACCTCAATTAAATTTCTGAGAGAGGCTGTGAAATTTCCATCCTTGGAGATACTCAGTATTTACATGGATAAAGTCCTGAGCAATCTCATCTAATTTTGAAATTAGCCTGGTCTTGGGCAAGGAGTGAGGATACTTTGACCAAATGCCCTCCAGAGGTCCCTTCTTCCCTAAATTAACCTGTGATTGTCATACTTCTAACCTCTGTGCCAGGTGGGGCTTCCTGAAACAGATGTAGTCCTTCATGTTTTAATTCTCTGTGAATTTGTCCATGGTCTTTGGTCTGTGAACATCTATAAACTTCTGTCACCCACAACATTTAGGAACAATGCTCTACAGCTTCTCTGTGCTGCTAGCTGCTGCCTTTAGCTTTCATTGAAGCTGCTTATTTCCTGTGGTGCCTTCTACCTCTTGTGTTATAAAGTGCAATAAATGTCACATGATTTCTTAGACAACTAGCATGTTCCCTATCATTTGCACTTTACAGGAAGAGAAAGCTAGTCCTTGGGCAAAGATGTATGATCCTACTGTCATCAGAGGCCTGGCACACTGCAAATAGATATGGAGGCAGACTACATGCTTGGGTTGTGCAGCCCAAAAGTAACTTGGTGTTCTTGGCTGTCTAAATCGCACAGCTTGTCCTTGCTCGTACTGAATGGATTGAAACATGCCATGGTTGATGATAGCTGTCTTCAGTTGGCCAGACCTTCAGGTAAAATGTCCAGAGTTTGTTTATCTTCCATCTTAATTACCCTATGAGACACATTGTGTAGTTTTTTCCCTGATTCTCTCTGGCCTTCTAAAGACTTTAACCTTGTGTGACAAAGGTTGTGTCATGGGCCAAAATGTATTCCTTGGGTCAATGCCCAGGAAGCCAAGCCTGGCACATCCCACCCTTTATTTGCATGAAGAAACCGAGTAGTTAATATAAGGAATTGTCTTTTATGCAAGAAGCATGGGAATATTCATCCAATATCCATAAAAACTAGAAGATAATATTCTGATTCATCCTCTGTGTGTTAAGGGAGAAAATCAAAAGACAAAAGAATGGCTTGTGCTGGCTTTGTTTTCCCCATGCTGGCAGTGCTGGAGCTGGGCATCGTATTAACAGACCTGTTAATAAAATATTCCATAACAGCCAGAGCAGCTCATGCTTAATGGGAAAACATTGAAATGTTCCATTGGGAAACAATTGCCCTTTATGCAAGATGCATTTCTTCTCTCTCCCTTTTGTTCAAAGAATCTTACTTGAAACAAAAAAAAGCTTGTCCCTTCAGACGTCCTCTGTTCGTGCTGCTTACTCCCCTCACCAGAGTCATAATCCCTTGTTTGGACGACATAATCAGTTACACAAATATCAGTTGAGATAGCACAGACAGATTATAGCTTCCAGCAGGACGAGGGAGGATGGGTCAAGCTTTAAATACCTCTGCCTTTATGCAACTGTTTTTCCTAAGGATAAAGCAAGAGGAGTATAAACAAGAATTCTTTAGGCAGATGGCTTTTAGTAACCCCTCCACAAGGCATCAGCAGCTTGTAAATAATAAGTGGTCCAGAGAACAAGCCCTGACTGAAAGGGCTTTCCAGACCTGGGTGTGGAAAGCCTTGTTGCACAGCTGAGGGGGAAGATGCTGTTGGAAAACCTAATGCTACTGGGGGGGAGAAGGCAGATAAGTAATAGCAAAGAGTGAAAACCACTGTAGAAGATAAAGTTCACGCTCAGTTTTAAACTGTAGCTGACAGCTGACTTGCAGCTATTTATTACAGTAGTTCTTAATTTGAGAAGATGGGGGATACTTATAGGAACCATAAACAGTAGGTTGCTTCATTTTCTCATTTGATATAAAGTATCCGTACATGGAGGTATCCTGCCCTTGGTCATGCTTCTGTTTCCTTAGGTTTTACTAAAGCTGTAAAGGAAAAGGGAAGTTTGACCCCTTGTGATTTAAGTATTGGGTGCAATATAATGTGTGACAAGCACTTCTTTCTAATCCAGATCCATAAATAGATCCTTGATAGTCCCTACAAATCCAGCCTATTTTTCTGACAAATTTCTCTCTGTGTATAGGCTTCAGATTTTGCATGACTTAGCTCAAATACTGAAAGATTAATATCCTTTTCTGATACGTAGTTTCAAGAATTGCCTTTTTCCAAACTAGGTTAAGGGATGCTCAAGCTGTACAAATTGGAATTACTATTTCTGTGATGCAACAACATGAATAAAATCTCCAGAGATGTCTTTAAAGATTTCTCTTAGACTGTGCAGGAGCTGGTACATCTTGAAACTAGCTCACTTCAATTATAATCTGTTCATTTAACAATCCAGTTGGCTGCTATCCATATATATTTATGCAAGACATATAGGAAGACTTTTTCTAGGCTGTGAGGAATCCACAGGTAGAGGAGATAGTATGGAGAGGTGGGTTCTGGTTAAGATGAAGACAATCATATTGAGCTTAGGATCAGCCAGCAGCAGCTATGAAAGCAAAGCAGGTAACTGCTACTTTTTTTTTTATCCTCACATTTCTAGCTGGAAAAGGACATTGGTTGAGACTTCCCAATGAGTTCACTTCTGTCGTGCTTCCATGGTGTTTTTTAGGTTGCCAATTTTGGTTACTCATACAGCAAAGAGTGCAAATAAAATTCATTCTTATGCCTTACTGAGACCTTCATCTCCTAAGTCTAGCATGTTAGGACCTTAGGCATTGATGGATTTTAGACAGAGGCCAGAAATATAGAACATTAGCTGCTCAATTATACTTGTACTGACAGACAACTATTTTTGTAGGATGTTTGAGGGCCTTTTTCTGCTGAAATTTGAAGATGACTATTGCCTCCTTAATATTTGTTCTGAGATACTATGTGTAGAATGGTGAACCACAGCTGTTTCAGGTACTGAAATTGGGTAGAAAAGCTGCAGCTAAGCAATCATTATCCTGTTGGAATGATTGCCACTGGAGGAGCATTAAATGTATAAAAGCATGCAGGGTTAGATGACCAGTTTTGCAAAATTTTTCCATACTTGGTTGAAAAACTGTAGTGGGTGAAGATGTTTATTTTCCCAGAAAAACAATAATAACAACAATAAAAAGCCACGTTGGACTCACTAACCTGAGGCTTTGTGAGACGTAATTCTAAATTAGTCTTCAGCTTTAGCATGCCACAGTAAAAACTGGACACTTGGGGAAAAGATTATGAGAAATGAATTAGGAAACTTGTCTGGCAAAGCATTTTTCACCTTTTACCAACATACATGTAAATTGTATAGGCTGCATGCCCAGTGTGGGTGTAAGGCTTAGTTATGATTCAGGTAAATGGAATGTAAATGAAGTCTCCTATAATGAAATGAGTGGGAACATTTTGGACTTTCATTAACTTCATCTTTTAAAAAAGATATTTGAAGAGCTGCTTCTAACTCCTGAGAGATTGTTTCAAGAAAACTGGTTAGAGATGGATAGAATTGGGGCTTTTGTTGAACTTAAAACTTTGATGAGAAATGTTTGTAAAGTCCTCTAATCTTTACTGCCAAGTATGATTTGAGAAGTGAAATCTTGAGTGTCTGAAAGGCATAGACAAATTAAATTTAACATGGAAAGATTGCCTATAGCTGGAGTTAGGCACTGTCTCTGAGCTGAATAGCTATTGGAAGAGGTTGTAATTTTTGGTAAAACCAATATTCAAGTAATAAGATTTTAATAACTTTGGCCATAGGCCATAAAGAATAGAGAACAAAGTGTGATTGAGTAAGATAAGTACGAGTCAACTGAGCTAACTCATCACCCTTGTGTTTCTGAACCAGTGAGTAGGAATTATGAACCAGTGAGTAGGAACCATGAGCTTTACCCAAAGCCAGCAGCAGGACATTTGTTAGATGTATGCTTTGACATGCTTCTAAAAGTGACCTGAAGCTGCAGGTGGTCTTGCAAGTGCCCATGACTGCACTTGATCACTTGATATTTTAGGAAAAAATAAGGTCTTTAGAAGCTCTGACAATCAACTCTCTACTGTCTCCCACTGTTTTTTGAATTTCAGTTTGTGGGCTGTGCAGGTAGAATAATGCAAAGAAAACTCTACATCATGTTAGGAGAGATGGTGTAGTCCAAATTTAATTGTAGGACCTCCAGACTTGCAGTATTTACTTAAGATGCATTTGCTGAAAGAACCACCAGAAGTCAACAGGATAATCATGTGGAGTATACCATCAGCTGGATGCTGATGAGAAAAGGATATATATATAATGACTGTAAATATAAATACTTATGGTTGGACTCAATGATCTTAAAAGTCTTTTCCAACCTAAACAATTCTATGCTTCTATAATAGTAGATGACATGAAGAGGCACATGAGCCTAAGCTAATTTTCCTGATCCACAGTAGCAAGTAGTGTTGAAAATGAGCTGTTTCAACAGCAGATTGTTTGTACAGACCTTTTTTTCCTGGAGGAGGAAAAGCTATTTGTATTCAAAGATGACAGGGCAGGTTAGAGGCTGTGGCCACCAAGGTACCTGCCTCATGCACGACTGCTACAAGCCTGGACAATGTCAGGAGAGTACAAACCATGGCAGTGTGTGCAAGGGAAAGGAGCTGTCACACAGGAACCTCAGTCAGCAGCAAAGCAGCTATGGGGCTGTAACAGCTCCTGGAGCAGAGCAGCATGCCATGCATGCCATATGCAACTCCCTTGGGGACGAAGTGGAAAACTGTGACAGCAGCAGGAAGGCACTTTGAAATTAATTGAGAAGATAGCCCTCTACAAAACCACTCTCCAAAAGTGAGAGTGCAGAGTAAATGCTGCCTTGCGAGTTCTCAGTTGCGCTCACATATACAAAGATATGAAAACATGGGCAGTACTCAACACCTACAATCCTGAAAAAACTTACATATATGAAAGGTAGAAGCCTTACAGGGAGCAAAGGTCTGGTAGTCTCTGTATTTGTGTTTCATTACAGGCATGAGCCGTTAGATAATGTTGAAGACTCTGGCCTTCGCTTCGTGAAAGCCTGGAAGAATCATTATTCTTTCCTTGGTGGGTAATAGCTCAACAAAACAGTAGCTTACAGTGTGCTGCTGACTCTCCTAGCTGTGATTTACTCTTCTGCAGCATTTCAGTATGCTTCCTGTTGTCAGCCTTGGGACTGACTAATGCTTTTACACTCAGAGTATTCGTGTCTTGAAGCTCGTGTTACGGCATGTGTCGTACTTAATAGGAGTGAAATAGCCTGACACCTGGAAGTTTGTCATTATGTTTAGGTGCTAGTAGACTGTACTAAAGTGCTACCTAATCAAACTGAAGTGATCAAAGTAGAATTCTGTGGCACTGACATTTCTGAACTAAAATCAGAAGTCACAAAGGGAGCTGGCTGGAAAAAGCCCAACTAACTAGAAACAGAGTCTGGGACAAGACAGAGTCGAGGCTGTTTCCTTGCGCTGAGAAAATGGCCAAGCCACAGCTGCTAGTCTTGTCTAGAGAAGACAGCTGTAGAAAACATTTTGCTGTGCAGCAAAAGGGCAAACATTAGGATGCCATGTAGTTTGGCTTGCATAGCTGAACTTTGTGTTCAGCTCTTACTTTCCCTTTATAACAGCATTTTTCTTAGGGTTGAAGCAAGAGCAGAATTTGTCCTGCTGGCAAGCCACCATGAAGCTCCTGATTTTATAGTTGAATGATACTATAACAAAATCCATGTGCAAAGGCAGTTGCCTGACACCTACATGGCAACAGGAGCAACAGGACTGGGTTTCAGAGCCAACCTTCAGTAAATTAAGTGAAATAGAGAAATAAGGATGTGAAAAAAATACTGCTAGGTGTAGCTCTCTTGCAGGAGATGTGACTTTGGACAGTGGTTAGACAGCTGGCTGAAAAGACAGTGGCTTGCACAGCTTTTGGCTTGCAACAGAAAAAGGTAAATCTTAGGGCTTTTGTAGGTTGTGCCTATGTAAAAAAAAAAAGAATTTAAGTTGGCCTAGCTTAAGCTAAACTCATGCTCAAAGCAGCATCACTTGCTCCCTTCTGTGGATGCAAGAGAACACCTTCAAGTGAGAGATTGTTTTGATACAAATAATGCTGTGATTCACAAGTGCCCTTTAGAAAGTAAAGTGTTTATGTGAAGCTCTGATGCTGGGTAACCACAGGAAAGCAAAAATATCTCAGTGTTAGGAGCTGCTGCTTCAGTGATCCCCATCAGTTAGCATTCATACACTTCAGCAGAGGAGGGCTGGGAACTGAATCTGGGCACGCAATAGATACAGGAATTGAGTATGAATCCACAGTTCTTATTATCTCAGTACATAGAATAAATTAATAGGTCCTTAAAATATATATTTATTTATTTGAAACCAGTGGTAGATTAGCAAAATTTTAAAACTTATTAAAAAGATGAAACTTTAGGCATGTTTATGATGTAGTATGTTTCTTGTAGGTTTGGGGTTTTTTTTGGAGGGGGTTGGCACTAGAATAAGGTCTTAATACTCAGAACTACCCCAATGTTCTCTTCCTGTGGACTTCTGAGAGCAGCTGGATCTGGAGGTTAAACAATTGCAGCTTTTGAAAAGAGAATGGGTCGGGTGCACCAGTGTCATGATGCCCAGCCAGAAAAGAATTCTTGCAACAAAAAGATCTGTTAATGAATTCTGAGTATTTATAGCTCTGTGAGCTTTCCTGCAGAGTTCATCTCCATGGGAAGTTATTAGCTCAAAAGTGAGCTTAGTCACAAGCTGCTTATAGAGAATATTTCTATTTATAATATTCTCATTTCAGTAGCTGGTGCTTCTATGACATGATTATTTACTGGTTGGGGTGTCCAGTACTGCTCAGGTCAAAACTTATTCTTTTAGATATAACTGTCTTAATGGGAAAAGAGCTGTGCAACTGTGACAGGCAGAGAAACACATACCATGTAAGGGTGGGATGGAAGAAGAGCGAGAGAGGTGTCGAAGTCCTATTGCTGGCCCAGCAACCCTGTATTTGTACTGAGCAGCAAACCAGGGGTTCACATGGCAGAGGGAGTAGAATAATGGGAAATGTATCAGTGTTAATGTTGTGCATGTTTTTTTCATCCATTTACTGCTTTATCTGATCGGTGGTTTCTGAAGCAAATATGCCTTTTGCAGTCCAGGGTGAACAGAGTGTACATATGTCAGCACAGTAGAACAGCTTGGAGCGTGAACTGATATTAAGGCCGTTCATGCATGAGGTAATTTGTTTTATAATAGCAGCAGAAAGCCTGCTTATGCATTGGTGAGATGCAGCAGCCTGCTAGCCATCAGGGAATTCAAATATGATTGTTGACTGGGTATGCTAATAAATATGAACTTGTGCCCAGATAGATTTTATTTGGTTTATGGCTGTGTAGAGCCTCTCTGTATGTTGCCACTGCCACAGTGCTGTGACATTAATCTTTTGGCTTTTTTTGCAGGCGTCTTTCTGCAGAAAGTCATGTCTGAAGAGGCTGTACCCACTACCCACAGTTGGAGCTCTTGGGGTGGATCTGGCTACATTGCTGTTGCTGGAATGCACCCACGCTATCCTGAAAGTGGCAGCTGCAGCTGAGTTGATATGTGAGTTTACACTATTCAGAGCTACCCAGAATCTAATAATGCCCTTCAGGGATCATCAAAGAGAAAGTGAGAAATTAGGAAAATGAAGGACTGAGCCTGAGTAGTATTTGTGAATATGTAAAACTAACTTGATTCTTCTATCTTAATTCTGGTTTTAGCATCCTGCTTGTGTGTGCCTTCTGCAAGACTTTTTTAGGTTTCTCAGTGAGATTCAAGTTAGAGGAAGGCCTTAAGATCAAGCATTGCCTCATTGACATGCTGCCTTTTCAGCATATCAAGTAAGGTTGAGGTTTTATTTTGAGCATCAGTAATATTCATTCCTGTTTTACTGAATGGAAAAAGTTACTTGTTCTTTTCACAAGGTGCAGAGTCACTATTTGTGACTTCCTACTCACTAAAGGTGTTCTCCAGGAGAGTTTTAAATGAGATTGACTTTAATTATAGCAGAAGGCTAAAAGTGCCATTGAAGTATTGAAGGGCATTATGGAAAATGAGGAATGCAGTCATATTTGTGTATAGCGTGGCCATGAGGTCAGATAATGCCAGTGTGTGAGTATGCTGTCAGCAGCAATGTGCTAGAGTTCCCTTGCCAGAAAAAAACCTGTGCTACATCCAGGACAAGCTTGGAACCCCAGCACAAGCAATGGTTTTAAAAACAGGGAGCAGACCTACAGGAGTTAAACACTGCAGCAGCCAGGTGCTGGGAACAGGGTCTGGGAAAAGTCCAAGGCGATGTGATGGTTCAGTGATGGAGTCTGAACAGGGCGTCTGAAGTAGATGGTGCCAGAGACAGTGCTGGAGACAAACTTCCTGCATGCTGGAGAGAGGTGCACCTATCACAGAATCACAGAATGTTAGGAGTTGGAAGGGACCTGGAAAGATCATCTAGTCCAACCCCCCTGCCACGGCAGGATTCCCTAGACCAGGTCACACAGAAATGTGTCCAGATGGATTTTGAATACCTCCAAAGAAGGAGACTCCACAACCTCTCTGGGCAGTCTGTTCCAGTGCTCTGGCACCTGAACTGGGGAAACATTTCTACGTGTATTCACACGGAATCTCCTATGCTTCAGCTTACAACCACTGCCTCTTGTCCTGTCACTGGGCTTCACTGAGAGGAGCCTGACCCCATCCTCCTGACATCCATCCTTCATGTATTTAAAAGCATAGATGAGGTCACCCCTTAGTTTCCTCTTCTCCAAGCTAAAGAGACCCAGCTGCCTCAGCCTTTCCTCAGAAGGAAGATATTCCAGCCCCTTTATCATCATTGTGGCTCTGTGTTGGTCTCTTTCAAGCAGTTCTCTATCCTTCTTAAACTGAGGGCAGCTCAAACCAGGACTGGGCACCCAAGGATGTGCAGAAGTGGAGCTCATGAGCCAGGGGCAGGGATGCAGGTAGATACTTCTTATGCAGGGCAATTAGGGCCCATTGGTTCCCTCAGGGCACTGATAGATTATCAACAGAAACCCTTCTATCTGAAGCTGAAGTCAAGAAACACATTGAACTTCTTAGGTTTAGGTTTAGGTTTAGGATGTTCTTGAATCATAGAATCATAAAATGTTTTGGATGGAAGGAACCTTTAAAGGTCATCTAGTCCAATCCCCTTGCAGTGACCAGGGACATCTTCAACTAGATGAGGTTGCTTAGAGCTCCATTCAATCTGACCTTGAATGTTTCCGGAGGTAGGGCTTCTACCACCTCTCTGGGCAACCAGTTCCAGTATTTCACCACCCTCATGATAAAAAATTTCTTCCTTATATCTAGCCTAAATATCCTGTCTTCTAGTTTAAAGCCCTTTCTGCCTGTCATATCACTCCACACCCTTGTAAAAAGTCCCTCCCTATCTTTCCTGCAGGCCCTCAGTAGTTACTGGAATGTTAATACAAGATCTCCTCCAGAGCCTTCTCTTCTCTAGGCTGAATAACCCCAACTCTCTCAGTCTTTCTTCACAGCAGAGGTGTTCCAGCCCTCTGATCACTTTTGCGGACGCAGTACTGCAAGTGAGGTCTCAACAGAGGGAGCAGTGGTGCAGAATCACCTCCCTCAACCTGCTGCCCACTCTGCTTTCGATGCAGCCCAGGATACGTTTGGCTGTGAATGCACTTTGCTGGCTCATATCCAGCTTTTCATCTACCAGTACCCCCAAATCCTTCCCCACAGGGATGCTCTCCATCCCTTCAATCCCCCAGCCTGTATCATTCCTGAATTGTCAAAATAAAGACAATTTACTGTGTTTCCATTTTTCCTCTCATATAGGGAGCTACAAACACCGACTCAGCTGTCTGCATTCAGAGAGTTTATCTCTCAGTTCTTAGGCTGTCTTTGCAATTGCAGAATCAATAAAGATTGCAATATCAGGCTCCCCACAAATTCAGCTCCTAGCCAACCTCTGTCTGCTGTGGTTAAAGCCATTAGATGAGCTCCTTACCAAAAAACTCTGTAATGCCACTCGTTTACTGTCGCTGGGTGTTATTAACTGTTGCTCAGGACCCCTAAGGGTGTATTTTCTTTTATTAAATATGCTAAATGGCATTCCAGACAACCCTTTGGGAAGCTGAGGTTGACTTGAGTTCTTGGTTGGTGAGGCAGCACTGTGATTCATAAAACTGCAGCAGTTCAGCTAAAGCCTACCCTGCAGTGCCCGAGTTTTATGCCATCAAATCTCTCAAAATGTGGTTCATGAATCTGAGATATTCCAATGCTAACACCTCCATTTGCAATAGGTTTCACTGAAATGTTCACACAAGTCTGCAAGCCCTGCTGCCAGATTGCTGGGCTGTAAAGTGTTAATTTTTGACAGATTTGTTTTGATTTTGACATTGACTGAAGACCATGTGCTACCTTAAAGGTTTGTAAGAACTGAAGAGAAAATCACTCGCATTTTACCAAGAGGGAGAATGAGAGCTGCAGATGTTTTTACAGCTAAAAGGTCAGCTGGAAGCACAGAGGGCCACTAATAAGCCTTGTCACAGGCAGACCTTTTATGTGATGCCTCCCCTGATTGGGTCCTTGGCTCCAGACAAAACATGATCTTCTAAGCCATTGCTTTAATGGTCAGTCTGAGAAATGAGACTCCAAACCTTTATTTATCTACTTGATGATACTCCTCATCATGCTTCTTTCTTTCCAAGACCAGAAGAAACTTGCTACCATGTAAGAATGTGTTCCCAAACATTTCCGTCTCTGTATCTTAAATGAGGGGACAAGTCTGCCAATCCACAAAAAACATGCTCTGTCAGCCCTGACAATGAAGAGTCAACAACTCCAAACAAAACAAGGGAGATACAAGTTTTTAATACTGCTATAAATCCCTTTGAAATTAAGCATGTCAATGCCTTAAGTGGAAAACTGAAATGATGCAAACAGGACTCAGGAGCTGGCAGTATTTCATAGCTTTTTACACCCATCTCACATGGAGCTGGGTTTATTTCTAATTACACATGCAAGTTTTTACCCCTCAGCCTTGCTGGTGTCTCATGTTGACATCAGCAGGAGCCTTCATCAAAAATGTTCTTCTTTATACTGAAAGGTTTTATAGAATTGGGCTGTTTACCACTGAAGGAAATTGTAGTTTCAGAGGAGTTCAAGTGATTCCTCAGTATAAATCATTCCTTGAGAAGATTAAAAAAAGCTTAAATCTGGCAGCATGACTACTTTGCCTTTAAGAAACAATGAGTACTTCTTACCCATTCTGACAGAAGAAAACTGACTCATTTAACTTTTAATGAGAAACAGAACATCACTAAATATAAATCCAAACTTTAGCTGTCTCCTGCAGAGGAGATGCATCTCAATGTAACCTAGGTAGTTACCATTATTTCTCCTGCTTAACCCTCAGCTAAACAGAGCGGGACTCTATAAACATGTAGAAGAATGGCAGCGATGTTTATTTCCTCTGATGAGGAAGCTATGATGTATTCCCTTGCTGAATCACAGTTGTGTGTGTAGGAGCCTGGGGCAGGAAACATCAGACAGTTCATGCTTTTCTTTTCCAAGAGAAGTAAAAGCTTTAAGTGAAAGTGGATCATAGAATCATAGAATTGTTTAGGTTGGAAAAGACCTTTAAGATCAAGTCCAGCTGTTAACCCAGCACTGCTAAGTCACCACTAAACCATGTCCCTGAGCACCACATCTACAGGTCTTTTAAATACCTCTAGGGGTGGAGACCACACTGTTTCCCTGGGCGGCTTGTAACTGTTCTTGGTAACCCTTTCAATGAAGAAGTTGTTCCTAATGTCCAACCTAAACCTCCTCTTGCACAACTTGAGGCCATTTCCCCTTGTCCTATCACTCATTACTTGGGCTTTTCAGGTAGTTGTAGAGAGTGAGAAGGTCTCCCTTGAGCCTCCTTTTCTCCAGACTAAACAACCCCAGTTCCCTCAGCCTCTCCTCATAAGACTTGTGCTCTAGACACTTCATCAGATCTGTTGCCCTTCTTCGGACATCTGGATATATGCTAGATTCTGACATCTGTCCTGTCAAAGTTTCCAGAGACTGCTAACCTTTTCATGTGTGTAATGCACAAGATCATAGAATCGTCAGAATTGGAAAGGACCTTAAAGATCATCAAGTTCCAACCCCCACCCCTGGCAGGGACACCACCCACTACATCAGGTTGCCCAGGGCCCCATCAAGCCTTGTCTTAAAAGCTTCCAGGGATGAGGCTTCCACAACCTCTCTGGGCAACCTGTTCCACTGTCTAACCACCCTCATAATGGAGAACTTCTTCCTAATATCCAACCTACATCTACCCTCCTCTAGCTTACATCCATTTCCCCTGGTTCTATCACTGTCTGACCTCCTAAAAAATCCCTCTTTTTTGTAAGCCCCCCTCAGATACTGGAAGGCCACAATGAGGTCTCCTTGGAGCCTTCTGCTCTGCAGACTGAACAATCCCAACTCTCTCAGTCTGTCCTCGCAGGAGAGGTGCTCCAGTCCTCTGATTATTCTCGTGGCCCTTCTCTGGACTCGCTCCAGCACCCCCATATCCCTCTTGTAATAGGGGCTCCAGAACTGGACACAATATTCCAGGTGGGGTCTCACAAGAGGAGAGTAGAGGGGGAGAATCACCTCCCTCGACCTGCTGGCCATGCTTCTCTTGATGCAGCCGTCTGGACAAAGTAGGAAGATCTGTGCAAAGCAGGAGGAGTTAGGTCACAAATGTCTCTTGCATACTGTCACTTGTCAACAGAGGAATGTCTGTATGGCTAAAGGGCAACCGCTTGGTTATCAGTCAATGTAAAGGGGCAGGCTTGTAGTAACAGCTGATGTTTTGTAACTATTACCAAGTATGAACTGCAAATCTGCTTATAAATGCCTGAGAGCTTAAGTAACTTGTTAGCTTTATAATATTTAATGTTTGGTATTATAAACTCTGGTGTTTCCAGTAATAGATAGAGATATTGGACTTCAACTTGTCCAAATCTTATCAGATGCATTGAAAAAATATTATTCTGTAATATTAGACACTTTTATGTGCTTTTGGTCTTTTTTTGTTTGGAACTGGAAATTTAGTCAGAATTTTGTCCCTTTTTTTCCTGCAGAAGTTGTCCAGCTTTTAAGCTCTACGGAGGAAAATGGAGTGTGTTGCAACAGAGCACTGCCTGAACCTTCCCTCAGTATTTTGAGGAAGCAAGGTAATTGTTTGCTTAGCTGATAATGGAGCTGGGCTCTCTATAAGCCAAAGTAGCACTTTAAGTGGTAATGACAACCTCATAAAACTGGATCTTAACTCTTTGTAAGCTGGAATAAAACAGTATGGAAAGAATATTTTCTACAAGAAGGAGGCCGAGTTGGTGTTTCAATCTGATCTTTTGTCCAAGCGTGCACAGAAGTCAAAATGGACAAAGAATACGAATAAAAGCTAGCCACCAACTAAAGACTACTTGCTGCTTCTAGCCAATCATCAAAGAGAGTCAAGACCCTCTGTGGCAGAGGTTGCATGTCAAAGTTAGTGTATGTTTTATCCTTATTGAAGCATTTTCCCTGCAACACATGGGCTGGTGTAATAAGTTAATAAGTTTACTCTACTTGGACTTAGAAGTGTGAACTTTTAGCATCCTTTTGTAATCCCAGCTGTGCAGCTTTGCCCGATCTGGCTAACCTGGTTGTGTTACTTGAAAAAATGGGAAACTTGTGGCTAAATGTAATGTGAATCCCTGAAGTGTGTGTACAGTTCCTCAAGGGTTAACAATTGAGTCTTGGAGTACTTTTGAATAGTTTTCTTGGCAGAAGTGACTTGGAAGTTTTGATTTATCTCCAGGTCTGTTATCTTGAAGTTTTAAAGACCTAGCCCCCTGTCTCACACTATCTGATCCTCACTTAAAGACATACTTTCCTGTGAGCAAGCTGAGAACTAAGCCCCAGGACTGATCCATAGTGACATTTCTTGCTCTAAGCAGGACTTGCCGTGTGTTCATGGGTAAGGATTTGCATTTGCTCCACTCTGTATGTCCGGGGATCTCAGCTCAATTTTCTGACTCTTGGTTGCAGATTGTAGTCTGAGGGAAGGTCAGTGTTGAAAACTTCATTCTTAAAAGGGAAAGTTGACCTGAAAATGTCATTTCAATGAAAAGGACAAAAGTTTTGAGTGTTTCTCAATTATGAGTAATAATCTTTGAAGTGCAAAGCTGAATGACTAAGGCTTTTATACTCTAAATGTCTCAAAATGATCTGCAGCTGGGAAAATGTATTGTGCCATCTTAATCATATCAGTTTTCTCACAATGATAGTTTACCAACAGCAAGACAGAGCCATACTCTGTTCTGCTTACGTGATGATCCATTACCACCACCTCTTTCTGTGGCCTCTTGCACTTGCCAGTGTTCTTCCACAGCAACTTCCTTTTCTTTTGCCTGTAAAGACATCTTTCTGCACTGGTGTGTATATTCCAGTGGTAGAGAGTGTATGTACATCTCCAAGTACCATACCACAGAACAGAGCCAAATTCATGACTGACCTAAGAGTGAAGTTGAATAGTTCTGCTCTGGGAATGAGTTTAGTTTGGGACCAGGCCTTATTCAAGAAAAAAATCCCCAAACCTGCATGAAACTGAACTGAAGTGTAACTGTGAACAGTTGAGCTATTTAGCTGGAGTGCTTAGTATGGAGCACTACAAACTTCATAGTAACTTTCAGAACTCATGCTTTGTGCCTTCCCTCCACAAAGAGGGAATGTACTGAGGTATACTTCCTATTTTTTTAGCATTAATTTAGC
Organism: Galbula dea; assembly: GCA_013399015.1. Taxonomy (NCBI): domain Eukaryota; kingdom Metazoa; phylum Chordata; class Aves; order Piciformes; family Galbulidae; genus Galbula; species Galbula dea. The sequence continues at coordinate 1,826,873 of VWZX01001545.1, forward strand.
AGAAGTTTGTGGGCTGTGCAGGGAAAGAATAAGTAACTTGCTTATTGTACTTTATTTTCAAATACTCTAATGGCTAAGTACAACTAGGTAGTGTGAGTTGGTGAATACTTAAGTTCTGCATAATCTTATGCATAATTCTGCATAAGCTCCAGCATTCACACTAGTGCAAGTGACACTAATGCCATACAGGACAAAGCTGTGGCAAAGGGTAGAACATTGTGTGCAATTTGACTGCCTGCAGCTGCTGAGCTTCCAGTCTCACAGGCATCAGTGGCTTCAATCAGGGTGATGGTAAGTCTAAGCAAATAAAAACATTTGTCCCAAGTTTGAACTAGTTTGAGCATGTGGCCTGGGAAGAAGAAAAAGCCTTTTGTTGTCAATTCAGGTTGTGTAAGGGAACCTAGAAAAAACGACAGGAATTAAAGTAACATATCAAACTGTCATGGTCTGCATTGCAGGAAAGCACTCACTGAACACACAATACAGTTGACTGCTGCTGTATCATAGAAGGCTTTTTGTTATAGCCTAGGCTCTCTGGATGGGGTTCAGAGAAACTGCTGAGCCATGAACAATTCAGGTTAAGGTGACCCTAGTGTTACAGTTCATAGTCCCAGTGTTGAGGCTATTTTTATCTCATCACCCGTCTGTGCAAAGTATGTGGCTTTCTAGGTCTATTGTGTGACACACTCTGATGATGCAGTTTATCAGACAAGTATATTAAGTGCATGTCTGCTCAGCCTATGCTGGCTGACATAAATAACAGTCCAGAAGCTGCTCATGTGTTTGACTTTGCTGGCAAAGAGGCAGGGGGAGGTGTTGAGGCCTTGGTTCACTGGATATATTTGGTAAATTGTTGAAAATACATTGATCCTTGAGTAGTCACTTAGGCTTATTGTAATGATAGCTTGCTAGCTTGAAGTAAATATATGTGATTTCAAAAACTGTTAATTATTTCCTTGTTTGTGTGGGGCAAAAATGTTGGTTTTACTCAGAGGGAAAGAATATGCACAAAAGCTAACAAAAGCTGAAGCCTGCTTTCCAATATTAGTGCCTGATGCAGGAGTGTGAACATAAAGAGAACAACACTTACAGGTGCTATGATAGCTTTGTGCTATGATTTGAGTATCCCTTGGTACTGTTGATCTCCTGGCAACATTAGGGCAGAAATATTTGCTGGGAAGCTCTCTGCGTGCATGGTGGGAGAGAGGATGATGTTTGCTACTACCTAAATTTATCTGCTTGCACTATCCACAGCTTTGACTTTTCCAAATTAGTGTAGGTATTAGTGTTTAAAAAGCAAAATATGTAAGACAGGGGAGGGGAAGTGTGGTGGAAGATGATGACAGCAGATAGGAGAAGGAATATATTAGATCACCGGTGTCCTCTAAAAAGGAGGATAGTTAGGCTACATGGCTGCCATAAGATAATAAATATGAGACCAGCAGTGTGCACTGCAGCTAGGAGATCAAGAAAGCCTGTGGCAATCAAGTGTAAAGGTCATTCTGGGAGCAAATGGCTTATCCATGCTGTAAGCTGAGATAGTTATTCTCTCTAGAACTTTCACTTTTACAATTACAAAAAGAGCAAGAAATAGTGAAGAACAACTTTCCATTGCAAGTCTGTGCATCCAGGGAATGAGTAAAAGGATTGTCTTTGTGGATTTCCAAATGAAGTGAAAATACTTCTAGGGACTTGAATCATCCAATCAAATGTTTTGAGTCATCTGAGAGGCTAAAGTCCCATAGTACTGTGTGGTGAAGCATGTAGAGAGAAAGGGTTATGCCAAGAATAAAACAAGGAAGAGAAGAATTAAAATATTGACCTTGCTCTCAAGACAGGCTAGCCAGGATGTCAAACATGAGCCAGGAATGGGAGCTATGAAAATGAAGCTGCCGTCCTACTGATAAAATGGAATGGATGGTAAATGTAGGGAAAATCCCAAAATGAAATTAAACTGAGTGCTCAGGCTGGACTGCAATCTTATCAGCAAGTTTTTGCTTCTATCTCCTCAGGAATAACTTGAATCAGGAGTTATTGGTGACTCTGGAAACATATAGAAAGGCCATACTATGCTTTTGAGAAGGGAGAGGAAAGAATAGGTAGTTGCTAGTAGTGAGGTAGGGTAACTAGTGTTGCACTCAGCAGATCATGTTTAAAGGGCAGGCTTTCCTTTTTGAACAATTGATTATTTTTACTGCATATCAGTTACCTATTGAAAAAAACAGAATTCAATTTCAATGAGAAGGGACTGGAAGATGTCCCCTTACTGTTTGCCATACACGGCTCCGGGGCAGGTGAGCTGGTTGGTAAGAGCACACTAATAAGCCACCTGACTGACAGAAGAAATATCTAGAACAATCAGTTGAAGGTTCTGTGCAAAAGGTGTTGATGGTATGAAAGGGAGCAGAAAGATGAGGTGTAGCTGGAGGAGAAGTGCAGGCAGAAACTTATCTGTATGAGGGTGGTGGACAGAGCCTCAAGTAGCAGAGACAGATTTCCTGTAATGTGGACTTCTGTTCCTGCTATTTAATTTGTTAAATGCAAATTTGCATACTTTGCTTCCAAGAGTTCTGATGCTTTTGAGCAGAAGGACATGACTAGAAGGCAATTTGAGAGACAGAGGTTAGAAAGCAGGTCATACAAGGTCATGGGTAAAATCTGAAGACAAACAGATTCAACAGAGGAGAGTTGGAGAGGAAGAATGACCAACAGGAAATGAAGCTACAACAATAAACCTTATCCTGAAAAATGCCAGATTGTTTTTCATTCCAGCAGGAGTATCTCTCTTAGTTCTCAGGGTAGAACTCCATTTGGTGGGATAGTAGAGAAAACAACGAGTTCTCTGGGGAAAATGTGACATGCCAGATGTCCAGGCTCTGGGTGAAGTGCTGTGTTCTTCCTGCTGAAGCCAGATTTAGAATACATGAAATCTAGATTTCTTGGACTAAAGATATGGAAAGATAAATTACTTCTACAGATCAGAGAAAAACATATGCAGTGTCCTTTACCCATAAAGTCAGCTAGGGCTACAGCCCAGTCCCTGTGGCACCAATGCTTCTGCAGCTCCCTTGGCTGAGTGAAAACTAGTGTTGTTCACTGTGGTTCAGTTACTGCAACTTTCTCTACTGAATGAAGATGATGCTGATGGAGAAACCAGAGTCTGCTTCACACAAAAGTGAATCATACACCAGCTGGGAACTATCCCTGTCTTCACTGAGAATGAAAATACATGCTAGATAAGACTTGAGTCATGAAACTGAAGAAGTGGGAGAGAGCCACTTGTAGTTCTTAGCACTCCCTTGAGAACAAGGTTTACTTGCTTCATCTCATGATGTAGCAGGCCTCACAGCCTGTGATTTCTGTGGACCCATATTGGTGTTACATGTGCTTTTAATGGAAAATAATAGTTATGTGTTAGCTTGTGTATAATAGTTACAACTCACTGAATTTTAAGTCATGTCACCTGGAGCATGAAGCCCTTTAAACCACACATTCCTCTTTGTTCAGAAATGACCTTGTTGCCTCACAGCAGAAAAACACAAGTTTCAGCAGTAATGGTTTATAGCACAGTGGTGGGTTTGGATGCTGCCTGCCTCAGTACTAAATGTGTTCAAAGGTACTAAGGCAAAAAGTATCATCATAGACACTGATGAGCCGGTGATGCTCTTTCCATGTGTTTTGAGGATTTGGTTTTGGTCATTAAGTGTTGGATTAAGGACCAAGGTCAGCAGGTGAAGATGTTTGAGTAAATTTAATAATAATTAGGAATGGTAAAGTACTTACACCTATGGTAGGAAATCTAACTTGCAGTTCTTTTGAAAGAATGGGAGGGATTGTTCTTTTTCCAATCCTGGTCAAGAGTTAAAGGCTCTGACAGTTAACTTTGACTTGAGAAGGTCATTGTACTTCTTGGTAAGTGACAATCTTTTTGACTCAAAACAGATTATCTGAATCACAGAATTGCAGAATCACAGAATATCCCGAATTGGAAGGGACCCACAGGGATCACAGAACCATAGAATTGTCAGAGTTGGAAGGGACCTTAAAGATCATCGAGTTCCAACCCCCACCCCTGGCAGGGACACCATCCACTACATCAGGTTGCCCAGGGCCCCATCATGCCTTGTCTTAAAAGCTTCCAGGGATGAGGCTTCCACAACCTCTCTGGGCAACCTGTTCCACTGTCTAACCACCCTCAGAGTGAAGAACTTCTTCCTAATATCCAACCTACATCTACCCTCCTCTAGCTTACATCCATTTCCACTGGTTCTATCACTGTCTGACCTCCTAAAAAATCCCTCTTTCTTGTAAGCTTTCTTGTAAGCCCCCCTCAGATACTGGAAGGCCACAATGAGGTCTCCTTGGAGCCTTCTGCTCTGCAGACTGAACAATCCCAACTCTCTCAGTCTGTCCTCGCAGGAGAGGTGCTCCAGTCCTCTGATCATTCTCGTGGCCCTTCTCTGGACTCGCTCCAGCACCCCCATATCCCTCTTGTAATAGGGGC
>VWZX01001546.1:0-47771 GCA_013399015.1 Galbula dea
CCCCATAGACTTATAGGGGTCTCGTTGGAGGAGCAAGTCTAGCACTAGTTTAGGATCCATTAGAGCATTAACTGACTCCCTGTCATTGGTCACCAGTTCAAGGCACAGGGTGCTCCAGATCCCACCCTCCCTGTTAAAGACAGAGACAAAGAAAGCATTAAATGTCTCTGCTTTGTCAAGGTCTCTCCTTGTGAGGTGACCATCCCCGTTTAGTAATGGGCCAATGTCATTCCTGGTCTTCCTCTTACTGTTAACATATTTTAAAAAGTTCTTTTTACTGTCTCCCACAGTACTGGCCAGCTTCAACTCTAATTGGGCCTTAGCTGCATGGATTTTCTCTCTACAGAGGCAAACAGCTTCTCTGTAGACCTCCCACATTACCAGGCTCTATTTCCACTGGCCATATACATATCTTTTTCACCTAATCTCCAGAAGAAGCTCCTTACTCAGCTAATCTGGACTTCTGCCTTGCCTGCTTGACTTCTGACATTTAGGGATCACCTGCTTGTGTGCTCTCAGGAGATGGTACTTAAAAACTGACCAGCTCTGATGGACCCCAGCACCTTCAAAAGTTTTTTCCCAGAGGACCACACTAAGGAGTTCCCTGAGCTGCTCAAAGTCAGCTCTCCTCAGATCCAGAGCAGAAGTTTTGCTGGCAGTTTTCTTCCTGTCTCCACAGATTTTAAACTCAATGGCTTCGTGGTCACTGTGACCAAGATGGCCACCTATGACCACATCACTCACAAGACCCTCTCTGTTGACAGCTAACAAATTAAGAAGAGAGTTTAGGCAATGGAGGCTTGATTACTCTAAAGAACAATCACATTAGACACTACAAACAAGGGGTGAGTTACTTTATGTCAGGCCTATATTTGCCAACATGTGTTGTAAATGAGTATTTGATTATGTCAACAACCTTGTTGGAAAAAAAAGATTTACATTACTGCCTTTGAACTGCAAACAATGGCTGATGCCTGCTTGTGGCAAAAAATAGACCCACCCTCCAACAGCTCAGAAGCAACAGGAACCATGGTTCCACCTTGTGGGCCCTCAGCAAGGGTTGGTTTTGTTTTACCAAGAAAAACCTGTTATAGATTCATTAGTTAGTGCCCACCCATAGGGGTTTCACAAATTCATCAAGGGTGTCTTTCCTTGCCAGTATTCTGGCTACTGCAGGTAAGGTATGGGGGCCAAAGACAAAGAGATCAGAAGATGTACCAAAAAGTATTTTTTGTTAGGATGAAAAAGAGTTCCAGAGCAGAGCAGCCTCCCTGGATAGCCAAGACATGCTTTGTACATTCTGCTAGATAGAAAGATCTAATAGCTTTGCTACAGAGTGTCATCTGCATTCAGAGCTTGGCATTGGATGTGAGCCCTATGCCAGGGCACATCCCAGGCTGTGTTCAGGAAACCCCATAGGGCAGAAGGATTTGCAAAGCTGCAAGCACACCATTCCTGCTGAGAGTGTGCTTCTTCCCCTGCTCCTATCCACTTGCTCCCAAAGGCAAAGAGTACAGATGTTGAGCAGCCTCAAACCTAAACCTCCTACAGAGAGCAATTCAACCAGTGCAGTGATAGCAGAGCATTAGACCATAAAGGCACTGTCTTCTGGCACTGGGAGCATTCACATTGAGTTATGCAAGTTAATTACTCCAGGATTACTCCAGAAAAACTAGGTAGGATCATTTGCTTGCCTAGATAGCCTTAATGATGCTCCTGGCAAGCTGGGAAGGCAGCTAACAAAGAGTTTACAGGTTTAGAGAGGTTGGAAATGGAGCCAGCTAAGATTGTTAGAGGAGATATACATGCGCACAGACAAGCATCTGCATGCAGGCATGGATGTCACATTGGTGAAATGAAACCATCAGGTTGTAATCTTCTCTTTCTTGCCAGTCTTCAGTCTGCCTTAGGCATGCCTTTACACTATGACAGTAGTTTTTCTGGGTGGGAATAGCTGTACACAGGCACAGCACTTTCATAGCATCATTGATGCCCTCACTAGAAGGACAGGAAAGAAACTGCTGAATTCTCAGCCCATGCCTGTTTCATATCCAGCCCTTGGCTGTCCTGTGGCACAGTGTCCTTTGACCTTTGCATGGGGGGCAGGTGAAGGGCAGAACTGTACCCACACTTGCGTCGCTGTTTCTACAAGCCCACTGTTTAACATTCCTTGTAGGACAGGCTCTCCACTGCCATCTCCTCCACACCACTTCTCCTGTCAGTTTGAGTTTGCTCTTCTTGAGCTTTAAGCAACATACTGGACAAAGTCTAGTCAAAGCCTCATACAGAGGCAGCAATACTTCCCTCTCTGCTAAATACATCTCTGAGGATTGCACTAGCAACATCTGCCTGTGCCTGTAGTCATCCTGCAATTAGTTACTGTCCCTCTTCCTCTGGTAATTCACATGGATGAGAATTTAGCAAATGGAATAAGGTTTTATTAATAGATACAAACATACTACCTGGGTTGCAATATCTCACACTGCTTCTTGTAACAATCCCCCAGGTCTCTCCATCCTTCTTGTGTGACATAGACCCCCTTCCACATTGGCAAGGCTCTTAACTGTCTCATCTGCAGAAGTGATCTGTACACTCATCCACGTGTGTTCAGCTCATTAAGAAAGATATTAATGAAGACACGTTCCAAAATGAATCCCTGAGCAGCACTGGTCACTTCTGAACATATCCTTTTGACTGTCTTTCATCCTGCTTCCTACCACTTGAAACTTTTGCAGCAAGACTTAGGCTTGCTCACTTTGTTAGAAAGAAAAAGAATCACTTATCAATAGAAAGTGGTAAGTTGTTTTGGCTTCATCTATTTAAACTTCAGTGTCACCTAGAGGTTCATCAGTGCTGTTCATATGAGCATTCACTCAAAACATTGTCATAGCTTACCTTAACTAAAATCAGTCCTTCCATATAAGGAGTCCTGCCAGCAGGTAAGAGGAGCTAGATACAGGAATTGGGTCTCTAGCAGGACATCTTGTCCATGGTGTAGACTGTGCAGATGGGTGGAAGCACCTCTGTGTACGTGGATGTGTGTCTGATGCTTCTACATTTAGGGAAGAAAGCTCTACATTAATGAGCTCTTTGCTGTTAAAAGACGAACACACAGCTGGGTCTATAAATGGAAAGGGAATGAATGCTCCCATTCCTTTGGCACAAATGCCCAGTGATGCATTCTTTTGTGAAGAACATCTTTGGCAGAGCCAAAGGCACCTAATCCAAATTAGAACAGGTGCAAAATTCAGCTGAGAAATCAAGCCAGATCTGATTCAGGCTTGTTATACCAGTGATGAGAAATAACATGAATTATTGTTTCCAGCTATCTTGCAAGGACAGGAGAGCCATGTATTTGGTAACAAAGAAGAAGAGTCTTGACTGCTTGGAAGTCAAGAGCACCACTGGTTTCCACAGAACTCCTTACTCCAAACACCCTAAGACTGAAAAAGTGACATCTAATAGATGTAAACAGAGGAAAGCCCATATGTACAGTGCAGAACATGGCTAAGTAAGCTGTTCAGGTTGAGAGTTCACAACATCCTCCCATAAACAGCATATGATTGCTAGACTTGCTGGGTCCTCATTCTCTGACTGTGTGAGCACACAAGGCCACTGCAGGCATTTCTTGGAATGAGAGGTGGGATAGAAGCATGACTGGACTTTGTGGAACTGGAGTTTTCACAAAAGCAAGAAAAGCAAAACCTGCATTCTTGCAGAGAGAGAGTTTTCCATGAATGCAACACAGGAAATGGATACTCTCCATGATGTCACACCACTGTCACCCCATCAGCATCACAGACACACAGAATGGTAGGGGTTGGAAGGGATCTCTGGAGATCATCTAGTCCAAATCACCTCCTAAAGCAGGTTCACCTACAGCAGGTTGCACAGATTTGTGTCCAGACAGATTTTGAAAGCTTCCAGAGGAGGATACTCCACAATCTCTCTGGGCAGCTTGTTCCAGTGCTCCACCACCCTCACAAAAAAAAGGTTTTCCTTAAGTTTAGGTGGAACTTCCTGTGTTCTAGTTTGTGCCCTTTGTCCTATCAGTGGGCACCATTGAAAAGAGGCTGGCCCCATCTTCTTGACACTCACCCTTTAGATAGTGATAAGCATTAAGAAGGTCTCCTCTCCATCTCCTCTTTGGGCTAAACAGCCCCAGGTCACCCATTCCTCCAGAGAGAGCTGCTCCAGTCCCCTCATCATCTCTGTAGCCCTCCACTGTCCTCTATCCAGTAGTTCCTTGTCTTTCTTGAACTGGGGAGCCTAGAACTGGACATAGTTGTGGCTCCAGATGTGGCCTCACTAAATCGGTGTGGAGGTGGAAGGGAACCTCCCTTGACCTGTTAGCCACGCTCTTGTTAATGCACCTCAGGACACCATTGGCTTTCTTGGCCACAAGGGCACATTCCTGGCTCATGGGTAACCTGTTGTCCTTGAGAACCCACAGGTCCTTCTCCCCAGAGCTGCTTTCCAGCAGGTCAACCCCTAACCTGTACTGGTGCACCAGGTTATTCCTTGCTAAGTGCAGGACTCTACACTTGCACTTGTTGAACTTCATAAGGTTCCTCTACATCCAGCTCTCCAGCCTGTTCAGGTCTTGCTGAATGGCAGCACAGCCTTCTGGTGTGTCAGCCATCCCTTTCAGTTTTGTATCATTGCAAACTTATTGAGGGTACGCTTTGTTCTCTCATGCAGGTCACCAATAAAGAAGTCAAATGACTGAATCTAGTGCTGACCCCTGGAGAACACCACTAGCTACAGGCTTTCAACTGGACTCTGTGCTGCTGATTACAACCCTTTGAGCTATCTTGTTCAGTTAGTTCTCAATCCACTTCATTGTCCACTCATCTAACCAGCACTTCCTAAGCTTGCCTATGAGGATATTATTCAAGACAGCACCAAAAGCCTTGCTGAAGTTCAGGTTCATTGCTCTCACCTCATCTACTCAGCTAGTCTCACCACCATAGAAGTCTATCAGCTTGTTCAAGCATGATTACCCCTTCCTGAATCCATATAGACTTCTCCTGAAATTTTTTTCCTCCACATGCTTATAGATGACCTGGAGAATTAGCTGTTCCATCACATTTTCAGGGGTGGAGGTGAGGCTGACTATCCTGCCCTTCTTGCCTTTTTTGAACACTGAAGTAACACCAGCTTTCTTCCAGACCTTGGGCACCTCTCCTGCTCTCAACAACCTTTCAAAAATTACAGAGAGTGACTTATCAACATCATCATCCATGTCCCTTGGCACTTGTGGACGAATCCCATTGCAGCCAATGGATTTGTGGGTGTCCAGTTTGCTTACATCTCTAACCCACTCCTCCTTGACTAAGGGAGTATCTTCCTTCCTCCAGACTTTCTCTCTTGCCTCCTGGGACTGGGATTCCTCAGGGCTAGCCTTAGCAGCAAAGACTGAAGCAAAGAAGACATTCAGTAACTCTGCCTTTACTGCATCCTCTGTCACCAGGGCACCTGCCTCATTCAATAGCAGGCTTCATTTTCCCTGGTCTTCATTTTCCTGCCAATGTACTTGAAGAAGCCCTTCTTGTTGTCTTTCACATCCTTTGCCAGATTTAATTCCAAGAGGGCCTAGCTTTCCTAATTGCATCCTTACATACTCTAACAATGTTCCTATATTCCTCCCAAGTGGCCAGTCCTTTTTTCCATGTAGTATAAACTTCCTTCTTCCATTTTAGTTCACCAGAAGCTCCTTGGTCATCCATGCAGGTCTGCTGCCTCCTTTGTTTGATTGCTCAAAATGATATCTCAAAAGGGTCACTGCAGGGTCCTTCCTTGGACTTCACTTACAGTTTTTACTGATTATTCATAGCTCTCAGTAGGAACTCGTGCTAGATGGAGAGATGCTAAGCCAGCATATTGGAGGCAAAAGAGTGATGGTGATTTAAAAATGCATGTATCACTTTGCATGAGTTTTCTGGGACATATATGACTGCAGTGCTTCATGTAAGGCAATGCAGATGAAGGACCAAGAGCACTTTCTGCCTCACACATCCCACTGCCTAAGAGCGCATGTGCATCCTACTGCTTTGACTCAGTTACACTCAGTAACCTGTGAAGGTGTAATAAGTTGGCTGGCTTCCAAGCTTTGCCTATCTGTGCCTTGGTGTCAGACAACACTGGAATTAATTTCTGGAGACAAGGAAGCAGTTGCCTTAGGCAAACTTTTGTGCATTAAATGTCTGGTGGAGCCACATGAGAGCCAGAAGCCAAATCAATTAGAAGTCAAGAGTTGATGTCCTTCTTAGCTCTATGGCAAGTTCCATGAACTTGCACTAGGAAAAGACCATCTCTTCTCAAGAAGTGATACAGAAGAGTCATGATGGAGGACAGAATCCTAAAAGTAAACATTTGAGTATTTGAGGTGCATCAGTGACAAAGAAAATTCCTGTGCTTTGTACAAGGGTTTCAAAGATGAACAGAGACCATGCAAGCACTAACGCAACGGCCAGACCAGGAGGTTTTTCTTCACCCCTCAGTGAAGTTTGTACAAGTAGTAGTAAGATCCAAGAGGGCAACTCCAGTAGTGCACTGCCAGCCTTGGCAGCTTTTCTCTGGGGCTTGATCCAAAAAGACTGTTTCATTTCAGTACACTGAGACTGCAGAGGTTACATATTACAAAGCAGCCATCTCATTTGGTGTGGACACGTTAAGTGTTGAATCATGTGCTCCCTCCCCAATCCCTTCTAGCATGCAACTCCAGCATGGAAGGAAATCCACAGGTGTCTTTGGCTGCCAAAGGCTTGGCTCCATTCATAGATGTGCTCCTGCAGCACACATACAAGCTCAGGGAAAGCACAACAGTGAATTTGGCAGCTCTGAACCATCCTGCTGGGGAACACAATGAGTGGCCATGCTCTGGAAGCATCCTTTTCCATTGTGGTGCCAGCAACCTAAAAGGATAACCCAAATTTCCTTATATATTTGCATGAAAACAATATCCACAAACTGCTCAGGATTAATCTGGCAGATCTCTACCATCTGTGATTTTGGAAGCAGGTGAGGGTTGCAGTGGATTTGCTGCCAGCGCTTTCCTGTGCTCCCATTTGACAGCTCAGGTTCAGGAGGTTGGAGGTGGGAGGTTGGAGGATGGGAATGCTAAACAAGATTAACAAGATTTGCTGTGTCTCATCCCAAGCATGACATGAGGAGCACTATATGAGTCCCTTGTCTAAGTCTAGGGTCAATCTGCAAGAGGAGAACTGGGGACCCTGGGACCCCAACCCTGCAAGTCTGTGGCAAAGGTACAAGCGACAGCAGAGAGGATGCAGCCACTGTGAACCATATTTTTACACAACAGTTCTGTGCTCACTCTGAGCCTGTTGGGAAACTCCAATGTTTGTTCATCTGGAGAACTCCTTTGGTTGCAGCTTGGGCTTACATGAAACCATAGCTTGGGCTTGCAGGAGCCTGCGGGATGGTGGATAGCAGAGGTGTCTGTGAGTTAAGGCTGAGCTGTTCCTCCCAGGAGGCACTGAGACCTGGCAGTGGGACTCCCACACAGCCCTATGGCAGCAGCAGGAACCTGGGGCAGGCAGCTGCAACTTGTCTTCTTGCTACTAGCACCCACTGCAAACCCTCAGCATCTCACAAAGTGACTCTGACCTCCCAGGGAAGTGTGAGGGTTTTTTCCCCCATTTTAAGAAAAGTAGTTGCTATGGCAACAAAAATACGTTTGCATTTTTAAATGCTTCCTCAAGGACATCCATTAAAGAGGCTGGTGATCAGGAGAACAGAGGGATGAGACACAGCATGATGACCCCAGCACAGAATGAGCAGATTTGGAGCAAGCCCAGGTATCCATCTATTTAATGCATGGACATGCTGGAGTACAAGTGCTTCCTCTTCACACTCCCTCTGCAGAGATGTCTGTTTGCATGTGCATTGCAACAGAGAAGATAGAGAAAGGAAAGCTCTGTTACCAGCAGCTTGTCAGAGCCAGGGGAAAAACAACTACACACACTCACCAAAAAAACCCCAAACAAACCCAAAACCAAAACCAAAAAAAAAAAAGACTTTTTCTCCAGAAGATACTAAAATCAAACCCTCCATTGAATCCTCTGTTCTCATTTAAATGAACAAGGACATTCATGCAGCATTTGCCAAATTTCCTTCCCAAAAGAGACTTAAAGTCCTCTGAGGGATAATTAACTGGCTAACAGACAGGAAACAAGGATAAAAATAAGTGAAATATTTCCACCATGGAAGAAGATTATCTGCAAGATCTATTTTCATGATGGCACAGCTCATTACAGAGTTAGTCACAAGTTAACCACTCAAGCACTTGTTTGGATGCCCAGTCACCACCAGAGAAAGGAGTGCTCCAAAGTCCAGCATGTCATCTGCTGGGAAGGGACTCAGGTGAACTGTTGTTTAGATGGTGACTTGGAGGAGCCATTTGTTCCCTGTCCCCACTTCTGCCTCAGTTTCCACATCCTACCTGCAGGATGAGAGCAGCACTATGTAAACCTCTTGGTGAAAGGGGAACAAAGTCACCTGGGTATAACTAACATGATCTGGGAGGAGGTTTTCAGGAGCGAACCCTGCAAACCCCCTATCCAGCAGGACAGAAAATGAAGCCATTGCTGAGGTTTTGCTGGCTCTGTGCCTTAAGTAAAGGATGATCCAGTTCACAGAAGAGGTGTAGTTAGAAGCTATATGGATTTCAAATGGTTCCTACCAGCAAAGAGCATCTGGGGCAGAGCAGTGATGTTTTGAAAGTTGTGAATATTAATAACATGCCCACAGAGCACAGGCACCAGCTTGCCCTTATTACAACACAGAGTGAAATTGCCTGTCTAACCTTTGGCTTAGCATCGTCTATTCCCATCCAAAGCAGCCCTGTAAGAATTGCATTACAGGTTCTTAATGATGGATGGCAGAGCAGGGCCAAGAGCAGGAGGGAGCACTCTCAGCTGTTTTGGGGAGAAAGGGCTGTATGTGGGACGAATGCAACCTGATCTTCCCTCCTGAAAACCAAAACTGACTCCATTGTCTTTGCAAGACAGAGATGACAGGAAGGTGTCCCTAAAAAAAGAACAGAAATGGTGAGGGGAAACAAGTTGCCTGAGAACTTAGCTCTATGAAATTCATGCTCTAATGGGACAGGGAGCTCAGAGAGGTACTGAACACAACCTAGGGTAGGCAAGATCTGGGGCTCAGTGTCTTACTTGTAGCTCAGAGAAATACTGCACTTAAGTACCTCTTCCCTTTCAAGGAAGGACTTCCTTAGGTGTTACTTGGACAATCACTGCAGTCCTTCTGGGACCATCATCCCAGAACTTGACGCTACTTTTGTGTTCGGAGTTCACAGGGATCTGATGAGGGACACAATCAAGCCAAGAGCTTGCCTGTTACCCCCATAACCGAGACTTGACTCTGGGGAGAAGTCCTCGCCTTCTCTGCATGCCGTGGGCACAGCTGTGTCACTGTGTGCTGGACTGGTTTGACACCCCTTTTCTCCTCCCTTCTCTTTGTTTCGTGGGTAATGTAGTGGCTGTCTGCATTAAAATCGCTTGGAGGCAGGGTGTGAGGAAGAAAAAAACAGTCCCTGGCATCTGTCAAATTGCTATACTAAAACCAAAGATAAGCCCTTCTGCCTTCACTGGAGGACTCAGGTCCTCAGAGCCACCCTGATCTCTGGCTTGGCTCAGCAGGTCTGTGCTTCACCCCAGCTTGAAGTGACCAAACCAACATGTGCAGGTTATACACACTTCCAGGAAACACAAAGGCATCTTCCATCATCTTCTCTTTTTTCCACTATTTACCAGTAGGCAATTTACCAAAAGCATATTTTACAGTTACTGGATTCTGCCAAGAGTTCTACCAGAGGTGGTCAATCCATAGCAGGAAACAGCATAACCACACAGATAACATGATAGCTTCTGTTCTAGCTACTAAACAACTCCTTGCAGCTTTCCTGTTGCTTTAACCAAATGCTATTAAGGACAATTTAGGAAGAGGAAGAAATTTGCCCAATCCCACAAATGTAGATGTAATTAGGCCTCCCCTGAAGTTGAAGTGCTTTCCTATAATTATCATAGCTAATAATGACTCGGTCAGTGGCACAGAAATCCACCAAGTCCTTTGGCAGGACCATAACAGTCCACATACACAGGGGACAGTTTCAGAGAGCCTCTGCACCAGCTCAGCTTGTGTTGAGAGGCAGCAAACCCAGGAAGAGACACCAGAAAAAAATCTGGCTCTGAAGAGACTGAAGTTGCTGAGGAAAGGAGAAATCAGCTCAAGTGGTCAGCAGTGTGTAGGAAACATCCCCAGGAAGCCTAAAGCACTAGCAAACTTCAGGAGCAGAGGCCAGGTACTGGGTTAAAGAGAAGAACATATATCTCCACTGGAAATAACCTTCACCAAAAGATAAAATCCAGACAGGGCTGAGCAATGCCCTATCTGCAGTACAAGTTGGAGGCAGAAAAGAAACCATTCCCTGGCATGCTCTCAGCCCAGGATAAGGGTGTCAGTAGACAATGGAAGAGCTGCCAGGGTCAGGAGCATCAAGAGAGGCAGGTGAGGGTCATGCATGGGCTACGGGTCAGGCAGACGCATCCATGCCTAGCAGCATTGGGCAGCCAGTGTCACATCAGAGTTTGCATGGCTGGGTACATGGGCAAGCTATGCTGTTTGTATTCAGCCCAGGTATCTGTGTGTTTGAATGAGTGATTCTCAGCTAAGTGCTGAGTAAAGGAAATGTACACATTCATTATGCTGTAGGAATTTAAAAACAATTAGCAGCACAAATATTGGTTTGACACCTTCCATGTTGGTGGGGGTTTTCTTTTTCTCATCCATCATATTATCAAAGAATCATAGAATCATTTTGGTTGGAAAAGACCTTTAAGATCATCAAATCTCACCAAGTCAAATTGTTAATCCACTTAAAGAATCACTAAAACATGGCCCTAAGGGCCACATCTGGTGGCATTCACCATTCCATCAGTAGCACAGCTGTCCCCTAGCAAATGGACTGTCAAAGCCAGGCTGCACCTGCTGGCAACTTCCAGTACTCACATAAAAGAAGGTGATTTTTATTGGCACCACGAATGGAAGATTTTGGAGTGAGAGAGAGGACTGGAGGCAAGCTTTTGACTATTGCAGCAGTGACTGAGATGGTGATGTTTTTTTCCAACAGCTGTAGCAGCTGTGGTTTGAAGTTGTGATCCTGCCAGCCACGTGTATCCAAACTTCATGAATGTCCCCGAAAGACAGGTGGCCAGTTAAAGGCGGGGGTTTTTTTGGCTGTTAGCAGTCTTTCTGCCTTCTGGGTTTTCATGGTTTTAAAGCTTCCCTCTTGACCAGCAGGGTTGGTCACAAACCTTTTTAAAAACACCCTTTTGAAAAGACTAAAGCAGATATTCTCATGCAATTATATGATTTCAGAGCTGGGGTTTTAAGAAATAACTGAAAGATAATGAGCTATTGTTATGGATTTTTAGCAATGCTGGGGTTTGATTCAGGAAGAGGTCTAGTACAGGGGAGAAGAAATCTTCCTCTGCCAGTGAAATCTTGGTTGCTACAAATAAGCAAACTCCATTATTCAGCCCCCAAAATTCCCAGCCTGTAAACATATGCATTACTTGCTGCCCTGCTGAGAAGCACTGTATCTTCCTTCCTCCCACCCACCGGCTGTCTCTCTGGTATGTCTCCTATGCCTTCGTCTGAGTCTGCTGCAGCAAAGGATGTTCTTATTCAAAAAAGCTCCCCCCAAACACTCTCCTCCTCTCTGCTAAGAAATGGTCTCTGAGGACCAATCACTTATAAAATCTGCTGTTTTCCCAACCGATTGCTATTCAGGGTCTTATTTTGTCTCAGTCCCTGTGCAAGCTGCTTTTTGTTCTCCATCTGTAGAGAGAGATGTACTCAAGCAGACTTCTGTCATCAAGACAGGTTTCTGTCTGCGCTGGTAACCCTATGCCAAAGAGGTTAGTGGAAGTGCAAGGGTTAGCATAGTCTACCACTGAGAACAAAACCAACGGACTTATTAAATGAAGCAGAACATCCTATTCTTTTCTTGTCAGAGGAGGCAGGTTTTCACTACCTATCCTTGACAAAGTTCTTTTTCTCCCTCTTCTCTGATCCAACTCAGATTCTTCACCATTAGAAGAGGGCAAGCTGCCTCACGCTCTTGCCACTAGCCTCCTCCCAAACATAGTTGAGACAGAGCAAAAGACCAAATAATATACATGGAGAATTTGTGCAATAATGTGTTCCTCATTTTCCCAGGGCTCTCTGAAATTACCTTGCTAACTCATGTGAACCCCATAGGCTATCAATTTTTTCCACTACTTGCAGGAGAAGAATTTCATAGTTCACTTTAAAGGAAAAGCAGTGGGATGGCTCACTCCCTGTGTGCATCTTCCACTGCAAAAGAAGCCATATGGCAGTGCTTTACTCCGCTTAACATGCTGGAATTACTTGGCTTTCTGGTTTTCTTCTCCAAGACTGCCCAACGGTGTGATTATCACAAATCTGCCACCTGCCTGCTTGACAAGGGCTGTCCCACTCCCTAGGCTTGAAAACTCTGCAGGCAGCTCCATTACCAGGTGGATGCAGCCAGAGAGTACTTTCTTCATCTCACCCCTGCCTGTATTAACCTCATTAACATTTGTGCTTGTCTGGTGTTCCTGAGGATCCTAGACCCAGAAAAAGATACATTTGGCCACAGTACCCTACAAGAACTCTTAAAATCCCCTTTGCCTGCTTGCTGTGCAGCTTGCAAGTTTTGTGATGCTTGTTTTCTGATTGCGTTAAGATGTGAGGACAAAGGCACTAGGCAAGGCAATTCAGGCATCTCTGCCAGCGAAATATCCCATGTGTGTGCTGAAGTGCTGCTCAGAGAAAACCAGGGCTTGGCACTTCATTGCAAATAGGCCAGGCTGAGGGTTTGAGGCGAGAGTAGCTCCTATGGAAGAAGCCACACAGTGTCAAAGTGATAGTCACCAGAAAGCTTAGGAACATTTTGCAAGGCTGCTGCCCCTTTACAACCTTCTATGATTTAGAATCATAGAATCATACAATAGTTTGGCTTGAAACAAATATTAAAGGTCATCTAGTCCAGCCACCTTGCAGTGAGCAGGGACATCTTCAAATAGATCAGGTTGCTTGGAGACCCATCCAACATGACCTTGAATGTTTCTAGGGATGGGGTTTTTACCACCTCTCTGGACAGCCTGTACCAGTGTTGCCCAGGGAGGTGGTTGAGGCCCCGTCCCTGGAGGCATTCAAGGTGAGGCTAGATAAGGTTCTGAGCAACCTGGTTTAGTTGGGGATGTCTCTGTTTACTATAGGGGGGTTGGACAAGATGACCTCTGGAGGTCCCTTCCAACCCAGATAATTTTATGATTCTATTCTATGATTCACCACACTCACTTAAAAAAATTTCTTGCTTATATCTAGCCTAAATCTCGTCTCTTTTAGTTTAAAAACATTACCCTTTGTCCATCACCACAGGCTCTACTAAAAACATTGGCCCCATCTTTAAGTACTGGGAGGCCACAATAAGGTGTGGAAATTTAAGGTGGCTTAGCTTTGTGTAACCTTCCACAGGGCCACCAAGTAGGCAAATGTGTTGCTGCTGGTATCCTTCAAGCCCCCAGTCATCCACATAAGCTATTCTGTAAAGCAGCATTTTGGGCCAGCTGCTTCTCTAACACTTTATCCTTGACTCTGTCTCCAGGCATATCAAGGATGAAGGGCGTCATTAGGAGCAGTCAGCATGGGTTTACCAACAGAAATCATGTTTGACCAACCTGATAGCCTTTTATGAGGACATAACCAGGTGGATAGATGATGGTAGAGCAGTGGATGTGGTTTATCTTGACTTCAGTAAAGCATTTGGCACTGTCTCCCACAGCATCCTTGCAACTAAACTGAGCAAGTGTGGTCTGGATGGTTGGGCAGTGAGTTGGATTGTGAACTGGTTGAAGGACAGAAGTCAGAGAGTCGTGGTCAATGGGACGGAGTCTAGTTGAAAGCCTGTGTCTAGTGGAGTCCCTTAGGGGTCGGTACTGGCATCGGTACTATTCAATCTAGTCATTAATGACCTGGGTGAGGGAACAGAGTGCACTGTCATCAAGTTTGCTGATGACACTAAACTGTGTGGAATGGCTGACACACCAGAGGGTTGTGATGCCATTCAGCGAGACTTAGACAGGCTGGAGAGCTGGGCAGGGAGAAATTGAATGAAATNCCAGCGCAGAGTCACAAAGATGGGGAAGGGTGAGGAACATCTTCTTTATGAGGAAAGGCTGAGGGAGCTGGCTCTCTTTAGCTTGGAGAAGAGGAGACTAGGGGGCGACCTCATCTATGCTTTTAAATATGTGAAGGGTGTGTGTCAGGAGGATGGGGTCAGGATCTTCTCAGTGAAGCCCAGTGACAAGACAAGGGGCAATGGTTGTAAGCTGAAGCATAGGAGATTCCGTGTGAATACATGTAGAATGTTTTCCACAGTTCAGGTGCCAGAGCACTGGAACAGACTGCCCAGAGAGGTTGTGGAGTCTCCTTCTCTGGAGATACTCAAAACCTGTCTGGATGCGCTTCTGTGTGACCTGGTCTAGGGAATCCTGCTGTGGCAGGGGGGTTGGACTAGATGATCTTTCGAGGTCCCTTCCAACTCCTAACATTCTGAGATTCTCACACCCCATCCTGCTTAATGGTCCTCTTGTTGAGTACCACCTGGGACAGGACGCCTGGGAATTATTTCTCCCTTATCCCTATCTGTCTGACCTATATTCTTTTTGAATTGAGTGAAGTCACAGTTAGAAAAAGCCAAACCAAAAAGCCAATAAACCTGATTATGAGTTTAGGACCTCATCAGTGTCTGTTGCTTCCACAACATGTTGCATCATGCCTGATGCCCACACCTTAACTCAAATCATGCCAGTTTTATAAAGGCTTCTTGTGGGAAGAAATCATAGCTTAATAAAACATCTCTTGGAGCAAGAAATGCAAGTCAGCACTAGATGTGAGATTTTGGTGCTTAAGGCTAATCCTGTTCACCAGGACACCAGCAGAGCCTCACACTGAGTGCTCCCCATCCCAGTGTGACAGTGACATTCCTACATAGCCCTACGAGCCTGACTAGCAATAGAGTGCTTTGGTGGGGGCAGTTCTCACCTGCAACAGGAGGACATCGAAGAGACCACAAGGTTCCCGGCAGCCCTGTTTAGGACCTGGTCAGCAGGAAGCTGCTCTTCTTGTTTAGGTCATTTCTTGAAACCAGGTGTGCTTTGAGGAGGGCTGGTGGTGGACCAGCTTCAGCACCTGTCCCCCTTCCTGCCTCTCCAACAAGGCCATGAGCATCTAGATAACAACATGGTGGTGTTCATAGACCTTTGTAGCTGGTCTATAAGTAAAGGAGAACATGATGTGCTTTGAAAGTTAAAGCAAAACCAGAAAACATTAAGGGAAGCCTGGCTGGTATTAAATTACAACAGCAGATATCTGCCTTATGATCTTGTCCACAACAGCGTTAGCAATAAAATCCAGGTCTCTGCTTTCCTGTCAAAGAGAATAAAGCTGGAAGGCTATTCAACATTACAACCTAAGCAGGGAATAAGGTCTGTGACCCTTCTTCTGTGCTGAGTGGACTGGTGGGGCAAAGTTGTGTCCACTAGAAACATAGATTTTACATGGGTGAGTTGAAACAGTATTAAGATTTTATATAAGAAAAATGTATGTAGTATCAAACTCAGTATAGTCAGAAGGTGAAGCTCACTTCAGTCCTGGGAAAGAAGGTGGTGGGTTTATCTGCAGCTTAAATAGATCACTTTACAAGGTAATCCAGGTCTACTACCCAGCCCTTGATTACTACATAGTGGGCTATGCAAGCCTGACGAGTTTGGGGTTGTTTGCCTGAGTGGTTAGATATAGGAATAGGCTGCCCAGGGAGCTGGTGGAGTCACCGTCCCTGGAGGTTTTTAAGAAGAGGATAGATGTGTTTCTTCAGGGGATGATTTAGGGGTAAGAGTAGTGTAGGGCTATCGGTTGGACTAAATGATCTTGAGGGTACTTTCCAACAGTAATGATTCTGTGTGATTCTCTGTGTGTGTGTGATGCAGTGCTGTGCCAGTCCAGGCTCTGCCTCAGTGTCTGATGCATCCCCTCTGCTTCCATGCTGGCCCTGGTGCCCATGTACACAACACAAGTGGACCAGGCTGTACCTAGCAGAGAGAGGAGAGAAGAACATCAGCTTGAAAACCAGTTCAACTGTTAACAAATTGCCTCTGTCAGCATTCACCCTGCAAAATACTCTGGCTGCGAGCTCACCTGAGCTAGCCGGAGAGGAGGGTTTGACTTGTGTTAACTTGAGTCCATCTAGCCCCACACAGGCAGATCAGAAGCATGTGCTAAGGCAGTTCCAGCACAGAAAACTCCCTTTTTCTTGGTTCTGTTTGTACAGTTTGATTACCAGGGATAATAATTCTTGTCCCAGACTTGCAGAGATGCCCCAGGTGGACACAGGGTCGGACCACCTGAAAGGAAAGGAGGAGCCACCACCCCAAGGATGGTACCACCCAGCCCTTCAAAAAGGTGGTGCTTCAGCAACATTCTGCCAAACCCTGACAGCATGCAGTGTGCCACAGGATCAGGGGCTGGTTCATAGATGATGCAAAAAAGAGCACTCATTAATTCGACTTGCTTTGCAAAAAGTTTTATTTTTAGTTCTTGTGAGTGGTGCCAGATTGACAGCATTATAAACAGAAGACTTCTATTTATCCTACAGTCTAGGTACTGCAGTGCAAAGCCACTTTTATGACCTCAATAAATCCAGATTAGGTGCTTTCAAGGATGTGTCACCATAGAAATAACGTTTCCTCTTTGCATTCATATGCATGGCTAGGGGAATGGATTATGCCGAGGGGGGGGTACTGCCCTCCTAAGCCAGCCTGATTTTTTCTGATCTGTCTTGATGCAATACAGGCTGACAGTCAAACAAGATCCAATTGTGGATCCCAGCCTCCAATCTCTGAGTCTTACCTAAAAGGTGATTACACACCTTGTGTTTTGGGGTGAAAAGCCTATGACAACACTGTCAGACAAGTGTCTGCCTTGACCTGGGACAGAGAGCATCACATTCTGTCCCTGAATGATGGCCAGATGTTGCTCTGTGCAGGGTTCAGCCAGCTGATGAAATTGTGATGTCCTTGTCCACATCAGCCATGCACACAGTGACAAAACAGCAAGGCTGGGAGTGTGAAT
The DNA here is from genome assembly GCA_013399015.1 of Galbula dea. Taxonomy (NCBI): domain Eukaryota; kingdom Metazoa; phylum Chordata; class Aves; order Piciformes; family Galbulidae; genus Galbula; species Galbula dea. The sequence continues at coordinate 17,239 of VWZX01001546.1, forward strand.
AGCTTGCTGCTCTGCAAAGACAGCCAATTGCTGAAATGTTGCTTTCCTACCAAGCTGACTATCAATAACTATTAAAATGTTGAAATAATCCTTCCTCTCTTTAAAAAAAAAGAAAAAGAAGATAAAGTAGCCCCCCTCCAATTAATTTCTATTTCTTTTGTCTTTTCACCAACTGATGCTGCTTCATTAAATCTGTGGCATTATGTCAATGACAAGCATTTTGTAAGAGTCACACACCTCCCTTTCTGAATAGGTTGTGCTGCTCCCAGAAACAAGGGATGCTTAACACCTCAGCAGCAGATATATATGCACGTCTTGCAAAGACAAGCATTTCAGGATGCCTGCTACAAGAAGTGCCACCTGACTCCTTACACATTCAGTTAAGCCTGTGCCTGCCTGAAAAAAATCACAGAATCATGGACTATCAGGTAGGAAGTGACCTTAAGGAAGATCTGGTCCAATCTTTCTTGGCAAAAGCATGGTCTACACAAGATGACCCAACACCCTGTCCGGCTGAATCTTAAAAGTGTCCATTGCTAGGGACTCCACCACTTCCCTGGGGAGATTATTCCAATGGCTGATTGTTCTCATTATGAAAAAATTTCCTCTTGTGTCCAGTCGGAATCTCCCCAGGATTCACTTGAACCTATTACCCTTTGTCTTTTCTATGTGACCCCTTATAAAAAGGGAGTCTCTATCTTCTTTGTAGCCACCCTTTAAATACTGGAACATGGTGATAAGGTCTCCTCTAAGCCTTCAAGGCTGAAGAAATCCAATTCTTTCATCCTTTCCTCATATGGCAGCTTCCCAGTCCTTTGATCATCTTTGTGGCCCTTCTCTGGACCCTCTCCAGCACATATTTCATGCCTGAGGACTTTTTTTTTTTTAATCTCTTGGCTCTCTGCTGCCTACCACCAGCAACCAGGGAAGGGCAAGGGGAAAAGGATCAGTGGCCTTCAGTTACCCAGAGATTAACTAGTTCCCTACCTGGGAACTGGCCTATATCAGGCTGCTTTGGTCTCTGTAGTCTCCACTAGGAGCCCAGAGAGCAAATATGCTGGCAAGCTGAGTGTATCAAACAGCATATGAATTACAGCAGCTGTAGTTTTCTGATCCTTTCATTCTTTGTGAGACTTCTATAGCTTCCAAAGCTGGAATCCTGCGTGAGTACAAGCTGCTTGGCTCAGATGCAATATTTTGTCTGGTCAGCTATTTGGCAGAAGGTAGGGTGCTGGTTTTCGGAGGCACGGCACTGCTTGCCTGCCCCAGCCCTGCAGCAAATGCCTGCTCCAGCTGCTGATGAGAGCTTTCTTCTCTTCTTCACTTCACCTAGAACAAGGGTATGGAGGTCAGGTCAGTGGAAAAAGGGTGCTTCAAGCTTACCAGAGCCCACTGAAAGTGTGAAAAGATGATTGTGGAGAGGAACAATACTTAACTGATTTGCTTAGATAACCTTAATGTCTGGGTCTGGGTTCACCACTGCAGAAGTTCAAGCTTTGACTGGTCTTCTGTTGGCCTTTGTGTGCATGGGAATGGAGATAAAACACAAAATGAGACAGAGTGTGAGGAGAAGGAAATTAAATAAAAAAACAAATAAAAAACCAAATAAAAAGTGCTTGTGCATAGTAAGATGAGAAAAAAACCCACAACTACGCCCTGGTGGGAGTGTGTGTTATTTGGTAGACACTGGTGTCTGATTTTAGAATCACAAGCCTGAGTACTAAAAACACCATGGTCTCAGCATGGAGTTGCAAACCCAGCCTACGCTGCAAAAGGAGGATTTCAGTGAACTTCCTAATATTCAGAAGTGGCACTGGGTAACTCGCATGCCAGGCTGGGATGAGAATTCATCACAATCGCTGTAAGGCACGTAGGCACTGGAGCTCCCTGGCAGATGATGATCCCATTTCACAGCAGCTCATGAGGTTTCAAAATGAGTTCCTTCTGCCTGAAATGAAAGCAGCATCTCTCAGATGTTTTTTAAAAAAAACAATTTTGTTGAAATGTCTATTCTGGGACTAAAATGTGAAGCCTTTTCTGAACAGAGGGATATTGTACTGCACAAAGCAGTGGTTGGGAGAATGAGACACCCTGGCTCTTGTCTCCTCTTCCCTGGAGGCATCGATGTAGTTTATTGCCCCAGTAAGAGTGAACACACCGAGCTCAGCACGAACACCCCTGTGGCTACAGTGCCACTGAAGCAACGAGACAGCACAGGGGTTGGCATGTAGCTCCTCCATGCCTCTAATTGGGAAAGGGAAGAAGTGGGATAAAGAGTTGAATTCACCCAAATAAAGTTATTAAGGATTTGGCACAAATATCGGGCGTCCTGTGGCTTGTTAGCACCCCCATCTGGTCTGCCATCACTGGCTCCCCTTTCAATCCAAAGCACTCTCTCGGGGACATGCTGCCTCCTGCCAAGGCAACAGCTTGTGTCTTGAGCGTCCCAGCTCCTGCCTCCTCTGCCTGCAGACAGCTCTCCTCCTATTTGCCTCTGACATGAAGAGTCTCTCACCGGAGCATGTGGAGGTGAGCCTTTTGTTCATTTGCCATAAACTCTGCTTGAGTTGAAATGACTTGTGCCTGCAGCAGTCTCCTGGACAGCAGAAAGCCTCAGCTTCTGATGGGGGACAGCAGGCCCCCACTCTGGGAGGGTTTGGACCATATCTTGCCCATCCAAGGACAAGTAAAATACTCAGCAGCAGTGTTGTCTCTCAGGTTCATGCCATCCCCTGCACAGAGCAGAACTCCCAGTAACTCACAAAGATGCTCCAGAGGAGGAGTAAACAGGCTGGAACGCTGACAGCTAGCTGATCACGTTGGCTTCACTTGGATCTCTTCATAAGCTGCCAGCTCAGCTAGACAGAAGGCTGTTTTCCTATTTATTTAATAATTAAAGTGAAAGGCTTCTTCTGGGAAGCCTATTTTTCTCATTTACCAAATGAGGTTACAATATTCATCTGTTTGCCTAAAGATTTACACCATGTTGCTCACATCAGAGCCCAGATGGAGTCAGGAGTGGATGCAAGTTCTTGCTGAAGGAAACGACATATATTCACCATCTACCCATCATGTTAAAACAACTGCACATAGGAAGGCAGCTACTCTCCAGCACACAGCATGAAGCCTCCATGATCTTGTGTTCAGCTCAGTACTTCCTTTCTGGGTTAATGCCCTAAAGAGGGAGCTGGGGCTCTCTGCTCCCACCAGTCCTTCAGGGTTGAGGGCCAGCAGTCTGGAGGAACAAAGCACACAACTCCTTGCAGCACAACCCCGTGGTTCCTGCTGTGAAATGTCTTAGTGCTTTCATTTTCATTGCAGGGGGAAGCTTAAGGGAAAAGTGTTCACGTGCCTCTTTCAAATCAGAAGCAGGGAGAGGGACTGGGAAGACCAGACTTTGAAGATTCAGCCTTCCTTATGATTTCTGGGCATGTAGTGCTGGCAGTACTGGGTGGGTTCTTGTTAAACACTGTGCTTGCTGTGCACTATGTGAAGATGTGTGCTGCTCTTAGGCCCACAGCATGCTCCACAGGCAGTCACGGTTTCAGATTAAACAGTTTTGTTACAAACTGCTGCGTGGTTAAGGCTGAAACATTTCATGCGTGGTGCTTTGGGCCTGATGGACTTCTGCCAAGGTGGGAGAGGGCATCCTGAAGGGTCTTTAGGAACACTGCAGTTGGCAGCTAGAGTCCTTCCTGCTCATCAGAAACCTCGCTTATGTCAGAGACAGCCCCAGACCCAAATTTCAGAGCATCATTGCTTTCTACCATCTGGAAGAAAATATTTTTCAGCTCTTCTCTGTTGTAACTTATTTCAAGGCTAGCTGCCCCATTGCAGTACCCATGAACACCAAGATGACTCCCTCCTGCTCCTAGTTGCCATATTCTGAGCACAACTCATGAAGGAAATTATACTATCAGCCAGCACAAAAGGAAGACATGTTCTAGCACCAGCTTCTCAGCCAGTGCAAATTAGCAGAATCCAATCATATGTAACCGTTTAACCCTTTTATTGCATTTTTCAGTGGAAAGACAACCCCTCTCCAGATCTGTTTTTCCTGCACAACAAGCATACCCTGGAATGAGGAGAAACACTTACAGCTTGGAAAAGCACCTCGTTCCACCTCATCCCACAGAGCCTAGGGAAAACCTTGGTTGCAATCCCAGGACTGTTCTCCCCAATTTTAAGGCAAATCCACTGACCCATGAGGCACAAGATGTTAACAGTGGGTTTAGAGCAGAAGAAACTTGGGAACCATCTTTCCTTTCTGGTTTCTAGTACTTGAAGATGGGCTGAAGTCACACGTCACAGTCATCTCTCAAACTGACCACAGGTTATTTTCTTCCGTGGAAGTGAAATGCCTGACAGCTTCTTGCCTCAGTCTTTCTGCCACTATCCCTTGTACAGAATGGCCTTCTGTGCCCTGCTGAAGAGCAGCTCCTCAAATAGAGCATAACCCTGGCCCCTGGAAGGGTTTTACACTGCACAGTCAATCAACCCCAGCACAGATACCTGAGCTCTAGGAGCCTCAGCTGGGAATGGCACCTTGTCTAAAGGGACTGCAAACCTACAGCCAGCACCAAGGACTTTCAAATCCCACCCATTAAAAAATGCCAGTATATCACTTTGTACTGTTTCTGGTCACATCCAGAGTTTCAGACAGGAGTGAGCCTCAGCATCACACAGCAACTCAGCATATGGGGATTTGCCATGGAGTTCAGGGGTCCAGCAGGGCAGTGGGAGGATGTAGTGGTCAGGTGTCCTCCTACCCTCCAAATGGCAAAGCTGGACCCTCAATGGGACCAGGCTTCTAAGAAAGTAGTGACTTTGGCCCCCACAACTCCATCCGTTGGCAGGTGTCCGTCAAGAGCAGCAGTTTAATGTAACTAAATTGAGGCAACCCTGAGAGAGTGCAGTTTATGTATTTCTAGATCATTAAGCCTTCTCCTAGCGACAGTGTTTAAAGGCACAGTGACGTTTCATTCCTCCCCCCCTTCCCTTCCTCCCTGTTTGGCTTTTGAAAATTAAAAGATAAGCTTTGTAAATCTCACAGAGAAGAGGGAACTGTCACTTTAGCTTTAGAAGTAAAGCCAGTGAAGAAACGAAATTCTTCTTTTGGCAGAGGGGAAAAAATCCATTATTAAAGGCTTAGAGACAAAGGATCTCAACACAATTAAAGGCAAACCTAAGCCTTTGAAAGCAGAGGGCATGACATTGGAATACACACAAGAGGTAGAGATGAAAGCCTCTATTGTAGCACCACTGAAAAAGTAAAAAAAAAGTTTCAATGGATGCATTTGCCTAAACCAAACTAGATGAGAAGCTTTCTAGAGAAGGGCTGGAGTCTTCCCATGTGTTTCCACAATGCCAAGAGCCACTAGGCTCAGTCTTAATTAGGATCCTGGGGCATTACTAGAATAACTTGGGAGAGAGGGTCACAACATTCATTAATCAGAAAGAAAACAAGGCTCCAATATTTTCTGTGGGAAATTTTCCACCTGGGAAACTTAATCTTTATTTCCAGCCTGCTAAGCTGAAGCAAAAAATGTTTTGATTTGGCATTGTCCAGGCATTTGTTTCACAGGAGGGCTTGCTGAGGATGCAGTGCTACACTCCGGGCATGGCACACAGGTGGCTTTTATCCCAGCAGGGGTCTGTAGATAAGGCCAACTCCAGAAAGCTCTGAGCTGAGTCGTCTTGGCTCTCACAACCTCTAAGGTAAGAGCACCAGATCCAAGCAAATCCTATATCTTTGATGTAAGAAACTCAATTATTGGAATGTTTTACTCCCAGCAGGTGGTAAAAGCTGCCCCTTGCTTTCAAAATGTTCAACCATCAGCACCATGAGCTCAACAGTCACCATAAGACGCTCCCAACCAGTGTGAAAATGCCAAAGATCCTTCACTGCTGTTCATAAAAGTCTGTACTGGTGAGGGACTGCCATTATTCAGTAAAATCACAGTTTTGCCATCTACCCTTTGCTGCAACTGCCCAAAGCTAGGTCTGGCTTGACCCTAGATGGTGCACTATGTTGGGGAAGTGATGACTTCTATCTTAAGACCTATCTCTTCTCTGAGAGGTTCAGATATCTTTCTAGGAGAGCAGCTCCCTCTTTTTGTGGATCAGCATGGGCTATAACTCACATGTCTCTGGAGGAGGGTGTTCCTAAATGTGTGGCAACTATTTTCCCCTGCCTGGCGTGTCAACACGAGCAGCCGACATTTTTATTAACGTTGCTTTTAGTCTATGGCTCTGAAGGAAGGGCAAAAGATACTTTATACCAAAACTCATAATAATTGTGATGAGGTTAGAGATGGAGACTGTATGGTAAGGATGGTGCCCAAAGTTACTCAGATAGCTGCTGATAGGAGCTGAGTGTGAAGAACATTTCACTGTTTGGTCTCCTTGTACGCACACAGGCTGTGCAGGCATCTTATGGGAAAGAAGGTCTATCATTACAGCTAGCTGGCAGTTTAATCTTGGTTTTAATTCTCCTCTCTCTGAATGTTCCATGGATAGGCGATCCTGTTTTAGGATGACTTGGACTGCTTCTACTCGGGACAGAAAGACAGGAGAAGGCAGGAGGTGTACCAGGCATTATTACCTCCTGCCTGTAGCCAGATGATGCTCCTTGTGATGGTGGTGAGACCTCGGGGATCTCCAAAGAGCTATTGCAGAGGCTGCCACCTTTCCAAGTCCAAGCTGGGGATCACTCCTTCCACTCAGTCTGTCATCAACTCTGAAAATCCTGGAGGATTTACCCATTAATGTCAACCCATAGCACAGTTTCCAACAAAACCAGCTATCTGTTTGCAAGGCAAAGGCAACTCATGCCACTCAGGGCATTCAGCAGCTTCCTTCTGATATTGACTGCATTTGTCAGATACAAACCAGGTGACTGAGAGCTGAAGGATTGCCTTGGCACTTGTCCCCATAGCCTAGATTTATCATTGTCTATGACCACTAGAGGCCTCTTTTTTTTTAAGGGTATTTGTCCATCATGGACAACAGAAGCCAGGCATCCTCTGCTATCCAGCCATGGATACAAAAGCAGATAAAAGGCAGGCTAATTCACTGTCCTCCAGTCTGAATATAAAAGCATTGACAGTTTTAGCTTCTTTTCTTCTTCTGGGTTTTTTTGTGTGTGTGTGGTTTTGTTTTGTTTTCCATTGGTTGGTTTTGTCACCAAGGAAACTGAATTCCTACACTCGCTGGTTTAGACATTCACCGGAACATAAATCCCCAGTTCTGTGCCAATGGCCATCACAGTGTAATTACATAAGGTGCATGTTGGACTCGTGAGTTAGAGCTTTGCTTACTGTACATGTGATCTGCTGGGTTATGTCCACCCAAAGGGGAAAACAATGTCCTTCATGTCTGCTGTGAGACCAAGTCCCCTCTTGCATCATTGCTAGGAGTTTTGCCTTGAATCTGAAGTTTCTTGCTGCGTGTCCCTCATATCTGTGTTCAAAGTCCTGCATGAAACACACCAGAACATTACAGAAAGGAATATAAATTATGGTGTGTTTCTGCAACAGCAGCTGAGGCACAAATTTGGAAAATACCAGTGTAACCAGGCCACTTGGGTTCCTGTTCTCAATGAGCAGCAATGGCTCTCTGTACACACTAATCCTACTCTCCCCCAAATTTTTTTCCCTCCCCTCTCTCAAAACTGCTTCTAAGATAAGATCAGTTTTCAAAGCGCTAAACAGCAGCACCATTTGATGCTGTTAATGGGAATTCTGTGCCCAGGATGCCTTTCAGAGCATGCACTAGCCACGTCTATACTGAGTCCCCTAGGACACAGATTGTCTCATGTTGTTTGTGTGATGTCAGTCACACTGGCCTCCATCTCCATAACAGTCCACAGAAGCCAATACCTGACAGGAAAATGTGAGGCAGAGTTTATGTTCATCTCATCAGAACAACAATATGGACTGGGCAAGGCAATGCTCACTACGGGTTGTTCGACTGGGCTAGAGGGATGGAGGAGGTAACTGGGTCCATGGCCATGAGTCAAAGATGCCATCAGAGCCTTCACAGCTGTGAAATCTTCACACAACGCAAACCCATGTCAGGTAACTTATATAAATGGTTACCTAATGATGTGTCTTCCCATATTTGCATCACAGAGAACTGATACGCAGAAGAGTTGTCTCTGGTAATAAGTTTCAGAAGATATGTCAGAAGAAATTTGCAATCCTGAATGCTGAAAGCTTCAGAGGTGAAGGTGCTGTCTTTCTGAGCTCTCACAAACTGGCCCAAAGGAGTGTCCATCAGAAAGCCAGGCAGCAAACTCTTGTGCTCTTTAGCAGATGGACATCCTCTTTTCCCTATTTCTCAATGTCTCTAGATTTGACCTGCTAACCTTCCAAAATACAGTCTAAATACATCTGGTCTTTAGGGCTGATTTTTTACATCAGCTCCCATACTGTCCTTTTCTAGAATCAGCAACAAAACTGTTTCTTGAAGCAACAGCTGGTTTACATAATCTTATTTTCAAGCCAGCTCTTTAACAGATAGTTCCCCTGCTCTCCTCCCCTCCCAGTTTTAGCTGTTACGGCTCCATCTGGTTCTCCTGTGCTTGGAAAAATGCCAGTACCTCCTAGGGAAGAAGGAAAGGAAAAAAAAAAAATCAGGGCTTTCTTCAGTTTGGGATTGTTGGGATAATATGAGCAGGCAGCAGTGGCAGCATTTCCAGTTCTGATTCTGGACCATTCCAGGAGGCTCTGAGGCTGAGCTTTTTCTACTGCCCAGTGAAGGTGGTCTCCCTGGCCATGCAGTATGGATGAGACAACTGCGTTACATCTGAGCACACCCCTTCTCCCCACGGGCCAGTCTGAGATACAGGAGGCAGAGAGAAGAAATAGAAGCTAAGTAAGGTGAGAGTACATGGAAAAAAACCCATTCTGCTAGGGTTTTAACCTATTTGCTGACTTGAAGCATTCCTTCACTTCTGCCCTTCTCCCAACAAAATGAAATATAGATGTTTCTAAAGATGTTGATGAAGGTAAAGGAAAGTTCTACAATATTTCTCCATAATCCATCTAGTGTTTCTGATTCTAAATCATGCAGTACATGAGCAGAGAACCCTCTTCCATCTTGATATGTGCTGTTCACTCTGCACTCTGGATGTGACTTTCTCGCCTGTTAAACACAGGAAACATGCTGCAGCAGCTCTGGTTTCCTGCTCCATCCTGGTCCTGAGCCCTGAAAAACACAGCAGCTCTATTTTTTCCCTTTTTTGTTGTTTTGTTTTTGGGGGGTTTTTGGTTTGGTCTTTTTTTGAGGAATGAGGACAGGGGACACATAGCTCGTCATTTCTGGCTAAAAGATTTCTGGTCCTGAGGGCTTTTTCAGATAAGCACTCAGAGCCTTGCTAGGGGGGATCAGTAAGAGTTAGAAGCCTAAATTTCAGAGCTGGCAGGCCAGACAAGCATCCTGGGAAATATCAGGAAGCCTACTCCAGGATGGACTAAAAGCTCTCGGGCACTTCCCACTGTTGCTGGTACATTTGAGGAAAAGTTCTTTTGTTTAAAGGACAATAGCTTGCTTGCCTCTGGGGATCCTAGTGTGGGCTCCTTTCTTGCCTGTTTTACAGCTCAGGAACGAAAAACAAAGAACGAATTGAGGAAAACAACTACAAGCAACACCAGGAAAGGATGGGTTTGTGCTCCCCTGAGCACAGGCTTTGTTAGGGCGACGAGGGAGATGTGAGGTTCTGGCAAAGGGGCTTCCCCCCCCATCCCCTATCAACAGGGACCAGCAACTACTTCTTCCTCTAACCCACGCAGGTCAAGCTTTCAGGCAGCAAGCTCATAATAGAAACCTATAGCCCCTGTACTGCCCTGGTACTCTACCACAGGGATCATAGAATCTTTCGATGCAGCCCAGGATACAGTTGACCTTCTGGGCTGTGAGCGCACATTGCTGGCTCATGTTCAGCTTTTCATTCACCAGTACTTCCAAGTCCTTCTACACAGAGCAGGTTCATTCCTCAGCCTGTATCGATATTGGGAATTGCCTCAACCCAAGTGCAGGACCTTCCACTTGGCCTTATTGAACCTCATGAAGTTCACACAGGTCCACTTCTCAAGTTTTTCAGGGTGCCTCTGAATGGAATTCTGTCCTTTAGGCACGTCAACCACTCAGCTCAGTGTCATCTGCATCTGCATGAGTTTGCTCATACACAACTGATTCAAAGAAAAGAACTTCCAAAAACCCCCTTGCTTTCTAACACTGTTCACTGAAGTGGCAGGCTAGGTGTGGCTGGGCTTGGTGTTCTGTTAAAGAGACTCAATAACATGGAAATGTTATTAAGCAGGTACTCTTTTTATGCAGCGCTGGACACATGGGATCATTCCTCCAAAATAGTGTGTGTCTCTGTTAGTTACTCACACCTCTTATATACTAGATGTGCATACATATTTATGATATTTTCCAAGACCCTTGCTAATAATGATATAGTTTCCAAGAAGTCATTTATATGTGTCACTATGCCTTTTAGAATATCTATTATAGTCCTTAGGTGGTCTTCAGGGGCCTCTGTTTGCCTCATCACAGTGTAAATAACCAGCTGTATTCAGCAAAGGGTTTTTGCTTATTCCACCTATCTTAAGGTTAGACAATAGACCTACCCCAAGGCCACATTCTAACAGGGCCCTGATTATTGCCTTGTTAGTACAATTCTATTCTGCTAGTGTAAAATTTCTTTACTTCAATTCACAACCTATAGGTTGATGAGACCCATATAGGACAGGGCTGCAAAATATGCAGAGCTCAGGACCATCCCAGAGAACTGCAGCCCTGAAAGCAAACATCAGCAAGCTCAGTAAGCCTCTCTGCTGGTGAGTGGGCTGTCTTCATCCAACTCCTGTCCTTAGCTGTCTAATCAGAGGAGACAGCAAAGAGGCTCACATTAAGGGAGCATCCTCCTGAGAGTATGGTTGTGCCTGCAAGGGAAGCATCTCCACAATGGGCAATATGGCAGCTGAGCACTTTCTGAGCTCAGGGAAGGCAGGTGATGCCCAGGCAGGTGAGGAGCCAGGCAGCAGGCTTATGCCTGTGCCATGCTATCTTCTCAGGGATGACCTCCTGCAGCAGGTAAGTAGTTTCCTCTTCAAGATTAGCTCTGCCCAGAAAGGTCTCAGGTTCATTCAAAAGCAGAAGGCAGTCTAGGTACTTTCTAAGACCAGCACAGCTGGAAAAGGATTATCATAGTGATGTGAGTTACTCTTTTCTTTAAAACCAACATCCTCCCCAGCCCTGCTCCTCTATGCTTGCACACATATTTTTAGGTGCAACTGAAAAGGATTTTTATGAAGTGCACATCAGCAGGGCCTCAGATCCCCTGAGCCTCCCCATCCCTGCAGTGGGCCTCAATTCAGGGCTTCACAGAACTCCAGGTCTTTAATGCACACACAGATTAGCCTTTAAAATCTTCATCTGGCTTTGCACACTTCCAGGCTTGGGACAGACATGGAGCGAAGGCTGCAGAAAAGGCAGTTCAAAATCTTTCACCTGTTAGAAAAAATTACTAGCCCAGAAAAAAGCCTTTTCTTTGAGATACCCAGTCCAGTTTTGAAGAGCGAGAGGGAGAAATCCTGGTATAGTTAATAGTGCAGAAGCCATGGCTTGGGAGGGTCCTAAGGAGGCTCCTTGCTCTAGATCAAGTTCTGGACTGCAAACTGCCCCCAGATCCCTGTCCTTTGCTCACCTTCAGTGTGTGCACGTGAACAGGAGGGTGCAAGATGCCTCTCTGCTACCTGTGTGCTAACCTGACTAGCTTCTTCAGCAGCAGGATTTCCTTGATTTTTCAGGAACTGGACAATAAAATCACTGACATTTTTCTGAAGAATAAACCCCCAATTCATTGTGGGTTTTGGCTTGCTGTTTGAAGTAAGCTACAAAGTAAATGCAGCTGGGAAGGTTTCAGTGCAGGGACATGAGAGAGGGATTTTAGATCTTGTCTTGTTACAAGAGGCAGATAAAAGCAAACAATAGTTAAAGAAATAAACCTCCTGACAGAAAAAAAACCCACTGGATACACACTGTGCCTATCTCAGTAAACAGAAACAGAGCAGCTTAGACAGCTGGAATATAAATAGTTGAGCAAAACAAGACAGAGCGAGATCATAGAATGGTTTGGGTTGAAAGGGACCTTAAAAGTAACCTAGTTCCAAACCCCTAACATGGGCAGGGCTACCTTACACTAGACAAGGTTGCTCAAAGCTCCATCCAGCCTGGCCTTTAACAATTCCAGGACAGGGACAACCACAGATTCTCTGGCCAACCTATTCCAGCACCTCACCACCATCACAGCGAAGAACTTCGTCCTTACACCTAAATCTCCCCTCTTTCAGTTTAAAACCGTTACTTCTTGTCCTATTGCTACATACTCTTTCTTAAATGGCTATGTTTAAAAAATCTAGTTGTATGGTGAGAAGTTCCATGGCTTCAGATGCTAAATTCATGCTCTGGTCTTGATGGCCAGACCTACAGCATGCTGGAAGGAATGAAGAGGCTTGTAATCCCTTCCACAAGCCTTGAATCAGAGATTCAAGTTAACAGCTCTCTGCACCACTGATAATTGTTCACAGGGAATCAATGAAAATTAATTAGATGCTAGGAAGCTTTAGTTACATTGCCTTTCTCCAAGAGAGAGAAAAAGCATCTGCCTAGTTTGGGACTCCCACATCCTTCATTGCCACTGGTCCAGCTTAATTGAATTCAAGGCACAAGTTACACCTAGTCAACCACACTGCCATAATGTGGAGCTCTGATACTAAATCTATCAGGACAGCTATTTTCCAGGTGCTGATGCTTTCACCCCTAGTTCACATGCAGAGTGCTGTACTAAAACTCAAACAGCATAGCTTCCATGGCTAAGCAACAGCAGAGTCACAGAGGCTGTTACATTCCATCTGCTTCCCTAATAACCACTACAAGCAGTCATTTCTGAAGACTTTTGACCTGAACTATTGTATTTCTTCAATCTCTGTATTCCTTCATCATCTCAATAGCTGTGTTATCTGCTTTTTCTGGCATTTTCTCTCAGACATCTCTGCTGATGCAGATGTTTTGTAGAGGCTTTTATGTTTGTGTCTCCAGCAAACTCACCCTTTTTCTGGGTGCTCTTACCCAAGTGTATGGCAGATTGCTGCTGAGCTCGATTACACACAGAACACATAAAAGCTCTTGGTTTAGTGAGATAACAGACTTACCATGGTCCCAGGTGTATCACTGGCTGGTTCTCACACTTACCATGTGCAGGCAGCACTGGTTTGAGATGCTGGAAGCAACTCAGCTTCTTCACCTTTTATGCCTCAGAAGCCACCACAAAAACTCTTCACTCCTGACAAACTCTCTTCTTTACTCCATCTGCCCTTCTTATCTGGTATCTGGCATGCCTCGTCTGTCTCTCCTCAAGGTCTCTCATTTATCCAGCACCAGACTCTTTGATCTGTCCTTTGTAGTCTCCCTGGAAGGTGTTTATTTACTCAGTCACTCCTTCCTTGTCCTGCCTTGGTGGGGGGAATTGCTCATTCTCTTCCTCCACCATTTCCGTGGGTTAGACTTTGACTCTTGCCCATGAACATGCTTCTGCTTGGGTGGACAGAAAGACCACAAGGAATGGGGTGGAGCTGAGGGCATCTGCCACACACTTGCAGCAGTGCTGGGGGTTCACAGACAGATGGCATGCCAGCACCATCCCCCAACAAGAAGCAGCAATGATCCCTGGTCAGTCTCCTGGTGGCTCTGTGTCTCCTCTGGACTACGGTGTTAAAAAAGAAATGTGTGCAGTGTACAGGCATAATCCTATACCCATCCATTGCTAGGAGGGTTGCACCTGCCTTGCATTCATGGAAGGTCCCTACAGACCAGCTTCGGTCTTGCTCTAATCTTTGACAGCATTAGCCCTTAGCTTGCTAGATCACATGTATCATAAGGAGTCATTGTTTCCTCTTGCTGACACCTCACCCAAAAGCGTACACCTGCAATGCACTTATCCAAAAGGAAACTTAGCCTTCATATGATCTGTACCCAGAATCCACATGAACCACCTGCAGAAATGCAGCCCTAGATCTTGCATATTGGGACCTCCAAGCAGCAACATCAAACAGGGCTACCCTTGCTGCTTGCCTTCTGCTGCTCAGCTGTACAAGGCAGAGAACTACTTCCCTTTGAACCATCTCTGAACACCACTTCTGCTCCACACAAAAACCAATGCATTAATGGATTAGCCCAGATCTGTCACACACCAAGGCAATAATGGACAGGAAACAAAAGGCCAGTGCAGTTGTGCAGAGACAGACTCCGGCCTGAAGAGTGGGGAAGTAATTCTTCCTCTCTATAGGGCTCTGATAATTGCATCTGGACTTCATTGAGCTTGTGTCAAGTCATTCCCAGAAAGGCTGACAAACCAGACCGAGCTCAAAGCTGATTAACAACACACAGCCAGCATCTGGCGGATTGATTTATGTGGAAGGATTCACAGAGTTCAATAAGGCTTGCTCAGCCAAGTTATGATTAAATGAGATAACAGTCTGGAAATACCTGCAGGCTAAAAATCTGATGACCTATCATTGTAGGGCTGCCCAGAGGTTAACCTGAAGGCCTGGACATAATGAAATATGCTGTGTACCAGAAGGAGCCTGCACCAGGCTCAGCCCCACTGAGGACCAAACATGCATGCAGCAGCAGCTGTCATGGGATAGAGCATGACCCAAGGGACAAAGCTATATGGCCAAGATGGGGAGTACACTTGTAGTGTCCCAGAGAGGATGTAGAGTTGCATTAAGGCATCGGGGAGGGAAGACTGCAAGGAGCAGGGCATCAGCTGTCATGCAGCTCAGGGGCAGACCACAATTTAGGGTTACCCTGGCTTCTCCTCCTCATTTGGTGTCCCATGTAGCAATTGGATGGCTGCAGGTCACTGCTACCTGCTCCAAGCCATTAGCATTAGCAAGGCTTGAGAGACTCTAACACTTAACTCTGTGCAGGGTCCTCTCTCCCCAGCAACCTATTCAATTTCCAGGGTATTTCAGCAATGTATTGATTTAACTATCTGAAGACAAATGAGCTCTCTCTGGGCCATGCTCCTTAGTGGAGGGTTTCAGTCTTCTGCATTAATATTTTAATAGATTTACTGGGTAGTTACTTCACCTCAGCAGAGGGAGGGAGATGAGGGCAGGGATGGGGAGAGGCAAAGGGGGCCTGGATCAGAGCACAGGCTAGGAGGTTTGGGTTTTCTACAAGCAGGCAGTCAAAAGAAGGGTTTTTTCACTATAAAGAGGCACCACTTTCTACTGGTCTTCAGTCCATAGTTGCTTAGCACTACCCCAAGGGCCACCCACTTATCTAGACTTCTCCAGCCTGCACTAGTATCAGACACTGAGATGGGCTGTGCATTTTGGGTGGAGAAGACACTTCACCCAGACAGCTCACCTGCTCTTGTTCAGTAGCATGAGAACTCCTGGCAGAGAGGCTTCTGCACGGCTGCAGAACACATTTTTTTAAAAAAGAATTCTTGCCCATTTTTGCTGTACACAAACCATAAGTCAAGACCTAAGCTGTCATCAGTCATCACAGCCTTGAAGGAATCCAGGCTGATTTACACCAGCTGAGAGCAGGCATCTCCAAGCTGAAGATATTTAATCACCATGTGGCTACTGTGACAGTTAAAAATGCAATCTTGCACCACAAGGGATCATCTGTATCCCAAATCCAAACATCCTGTATTATTCTCTGCATCAGAAAACAATTGTTTTTCGCTGTGAGCTTCCAGAGCCTGTGATGTAGCTCTCTCTTGCCTTCTGCCTATCTATAACTAAGACAGTACAAGAAGGGGAATAGCTTTGTTCTACAAGCATTAAATATCAATAGGATAGCATGCAGATGTGATATATCAACTCAAACTCCCAGCTCAGCCCTGCCTATTTCTCTGATAGTCTCACATACACCATTTTACAGAATTACTCCTTCAAGGAGTCCATTTTCAACATAAGTAAAAAAGTTTGTATTTTCAGACTGTTTCTTCCTGAGCTCCCACAGTCCTCCTCTCTCCATGGTATCAAGCAGCCTTCATCAACTCTGTGCAATGAAAGAGAACCTAAGCTGCTTTTCTTTTCTCTTGTTGAGAATCTACCACCAAACTCAGATGCATCTGAGACTTTCCAATGTAGTAAACAATTTTTGAATACACTTATGGGGACTAGCTGCTGCCACATCCTCTGCAGGCCTAGATATCAAGCAAATGAGCTTTGATGGAAAAATCAGGCAGGAGCTCAATGGCTGTAGAGGCTCAAACCGTCTTGAGAGAGAATGAGCTTGCCCCAGATACTTTCCTTACATTGAACTAAATGTGTTTCCTTGCATCCAGGACTAAACTACACCATCCAGCCCCATTACAAAAAACACTGCTTGGAAGGTCCAAACCCATCAGATACTGAGATATTGGCAACATCTTAATCCTGTGCAAGTCATTTGAGATCTTCACCCAAAGTGAGTCTGAGTGAAGCATCAACACAACTCATTGTGTATCTCAAGAACAAGGCAGTGGGCACATGGGAATCTCACCTCTTGCTCAGTCTTCTCCAGAGCAAGCCTCAAAATCTGTAGAACTTTAATAACAAAGCAAAAAAAAAAAAATCCACCCCAAAAAGTGCAAGCAGCAAACAACACCAACTGCTGCTTGGAGTGACACAGACAGGTCTGAATGTCAGCTTTTTCACCCATTATTCCAGCCTCATTCAAGGCTGCTGATGAAGGACCTATCCCACCACGCCAAGGGCAGGGAAAACACACTTGGGCCACACAATTATCCTGGATATACAGCACCAGGAAGGCTTCACTGGTTCACAGATTTTGCAGGAGACTAACCAATCAGCACAGGAGAAACTGTACCAAAAAAGGGAACAGCAGTTTAAAAGGATTCTTTTCAAGTCAAACAGCAGAGTCATTTGAGAGGCAGAAGATACTGAATTTGCCTTAGGATTTAGAGAATGAGTAATTTTCTTTTTATCTTTTAGTATAAATGTCATTCTTTAGTGATCTTACCTTTTAATATCATTTCCCTTTTTCTGCATAGCTGGAAAATGAAGTGACAACTATGTTAAAATAAAAGTTTTTAATATAGGGAAAAATTGTTAGTTCCCCAGTCAGGTGCTTTTCCTCATGAGTCTGGGGTTGACAGTAGAGGGGTACTAAGGGGTTCTTCTCTGCTTCTTTGGCTGGCTCAGCCAGGAACTGGAAGAATGGGAGAGGACTTTCTGAGTCTGGTCTGAAGAGCAGATGTCTCCAACTCTCCATGGAAGTGTTGCCTGCTCACTGTGGACTCAGAATCACAGAATCATTACGGTTGGAAAGGACCCTCAAGATCATCTAGTCCAACTGATAGCCCTACACTACTCTTATTCCTAAATCATCCCCTGAAGAAACACATCTATCGGCTTCTTAAAAACCTCCAGAGATGGTGACTCCACCACCTCCCTGGGCAGCTTATTCCAATATCTTACCACTCTTTCAGTAAAGAAATTCTTCCTAATATCTAATCTAAAACTACCCTGGCACAGCTTAAGTCCATTCCCTCTAGTCCTGTCACTAGTCACAAGGGAGAAGAGGCCAACACCCACCTCCCTAGAATGGCCTTTCAAATAGCTGAAGAGAGCGATAAGGTCTCCCTTCAGCCTCCTCTTTTCCAGGCCAAACAACCCCAACTCCCTAAGCCTCTCCTCATAATGCCTGTTCTCCAGACCCCTGATTAGCTTAGTTGCCCTTCTCTGCATATAAGCACAAGTTAGTCCCTGCCCACAACTTCATTTTCAAGAAAAGAATAATAGAAATAAACTTTTTACTCAAAGACCTCAAGGTGAGCCTAGACCCTAGAAAAGAAAGCAGCCAGGAAATTGAGCTAAGCCACAGCAGCAGTAGCACAAGACCAAAGTCAGTTAGGAGACCCACTAAGTAGATTCAGGTTCCAAGTCCTATGTGAGGACTCAGAAACCACCTTCCTTTTTCTCTCCAAGACTGGCAACTCTTAAATCTCCCCTGGTGAGCCTGGAACAACTTGGGTGGGCTCATACAGAAGATGGCAGGAAGAAAATGCCCCTGTAATTTGCCAGAGACAATGGTTTAATACCCCTAGCAACAATCATCTAGCTGATGCTGACCTCTTAACCCAAAGTAAAAAAGATGTCCCATATAGACTTTAAACATCCCAGTAACATAGAAGGCTCTTTCCAACCATGGGGCTCTTACCAACTCAAGGGCTTGGGTGGACCAGAGCATTGCTGTTTTCCTGGATGTGAGGACACAACACATGGAGGCCACCAGCCAGCACAGACACCAGAAATGTGGTAAGCACCAGAGAGCCATATTCCACACCAGCTTCCAGTAGACTGCAAGTAAGTTACCCTCATTATAGAGCTGTGAAATGCTAAGGATTTGGGGTTTTTTTTCCCTCTCCTTTCTGCCCTACTGTTCTCTTAAAATATAAAAATAAAATAAAACAAAAATTAACCATTAAATTTTTGACAGGGAGATCACATGGCTGAGGCAAATCTCTCCAAGGTACAGTGATGGGTGTAGAGCTCAGCTATGTGTCAGTGGAGTCCCTGTGACTGGGTGGACAGTCTCACATTTGTGAGAGGGAAGCATGGCACAAGCTATTTGCAGGATGCTACCTCTGCTGGAGCTGGGGCACAGCTGTGAGATATGACGAAAGGTGGGGTCCTGTAACCAGAGAGGACCCAAGAAAGGTAGAAGGAACTGGTCTGCAAGATTTCCTGCCAGCAAGTGTCACTGAAGAGCTCTCTTACACCTCCCCTGCTGCTGCACCTGTGCATCCCCAGGAAGGATGTGGGACAGAGGGTTTTGGAACAATGAAAAATAAAAAATTCCCCTCTCTGTTTGAAGCCTGAACTGCTTGATCTGCTGCCTTTGATTTCAAGCTGTTGTCTGAAGTTTTGTCCTGCTGACTCCCATCCTGCCTCTGCAAGAACATGCAACTGTGGGACAAAAATGGACTCTCCTCTCACTCCCTCATGCCTAAGGAGTCTTACCCCTTCAGTGGAAGCTTCTTCAGGGAAGCTGTAAAATGACACTTCACACTGGCTCCTACCTTCTCCACCATCACAAATAGGTTTCTAGTGCTGGTCAAGTAGAAGGGAAAGCAGAGCTGACACAGCCTTCAAGTAGCTCTTTATATTGTTGGAGGTGTTAACCCAGGTGCAGATCCCAGCACTGGCTATTCTATAACATCATGCCCCCCTCCATGGCTGAGATGTTCATTTTGGCTTCGAGCAGCCTTAATGACACAATAAGCTGATCTGCAAAATGTGTCTAATCCTGGACTGTTTTTTCCAGCTAACTTTTAATGAGATGTGATCCCCCTCTCCCTCAAGCTCCTTTAGGTTAACTTTGCTCTCTGATGGATAAAATGACCACACAAAACACATCTCAGAAGCTGCTGCTTTGTGGCAGCAAAGGAAAGGCACACTAGAGAAACACTCTTTCCCCTCCACATCCATGGCAGCTGCACACAGAGCATCACCACAGTAGAGAGCCCCATCTTCATTCAGCAGAGAGGAAACAGAACCCTTTGCTGTAGGAACAGCTAGGCATCTAACTGCATGTACATGCTAATTTATCCCATGTGCACACAAGTGCAGACCCAGCAGAGCCCATGCTTTGATGCACCCGCCCAAGGAAGTGGAGCAGATGTGCCCTGCACATTCTGCAACCAGCATTGGGAAGTTAGGAGGCTCACAGACAGGGAAGCAAGTTGCTTTTGGCTGAGGATGAAGGCATCTTTTTGCCTTGGACAACACCAGCTGGACCCAGCTCACGTTCACTGCAACTGCCTCAGCCTTTCAGTCCTGTCCTCTCTAGACACAGCAGAATCTGGCTTCTGTTTCAGCATTTAACAACTGCTCCTCCTCCTTGCTCACCAAAAGAAGACTCCCATATTGACTTCCCCACCAGGGGACACAAATTTACATCTCAGGGACAGTGCCTCCGTACTTGGCTGCACTCCCAAATCTCCATCTGGGCCACTCGGTCCCTTTTTAGGAGGATCTTCAGTACATTCACAAGGCCATTGCCTGTTACAGGCATCTGCATTACCTGCAGAGAGCAGAATGTCCATCCTGGCTATGGACACAGCCTCATGGCCATGGCTTCTGTACACCCTGTCAGAAGATGAAAGAAATGCTTTCACTGTGTGGCTCAGAGCTAAGGCAAATTCTCCTCCTCCTTATCAACTATCAGAAGGGAGAGGACTATGTTGAATTTTGCAAGAAGGGATATTCCTCCCTCCCCACTATTAATATAACATTTCAGTATGGGGGGGGGGGGGGAAAGAAATCAATGAAAACTTAATTTCCCAAGCTTTCTCTTTTGTTCAAAAAGATATTTTCTTTAGGGAGAAGATTCAGCTAACCCTAGCACAAGGTCTCACGATTTCCCCTGAAAATGATCAGTGGGCTGGAGCACTTCCCCTGTGAGGACAGGCCGAGAGAGCTGGGATTGTTCAGCTTTGAGAAGAGAAGGCTCCAAGGAGACCTTATTGCATCCTTTCAGCACTTAAAGGGGCCTACAAGAAAGGAGAAACTTCATGTTAGGGAGTATAGCAATAGAACAAAGGGTAAGAGTTTCAAACTGAAAGAAGTTAGATTTAGATTAGATATTAGGAAGAAATTCTTCACTGTGTGGGTGGTGATGCACTGGAACAGGTTGCCCACAGATGTTGCGGATGCCCTCTTCCTGCATGCTTTTGTGGCCAGCTTAGACTGGGTTTTGAGCAACCTGATCTAGTGGAAGGTGTCCCTACCTATGGCAGGGGGTTTGGAACTAGATGTTCTTTAAGATCCCTTCCAACCCAAAAAATTCTATATAATTCTGTCATTTCATACACTCAAGACTGTAGATATGGATGAACCGAAGCAGACAGACTCAGATGCGGGTACATGAGAATGTTAAGAAAAAAGCCTTATGAAGAACTGTGCAGGATTCCTTTTCCCATCACATCACTGAGTGTAGCCATTCACCATCTCCTGGCTACCCATCACATCATGAGAGCCCTTGCCCAGGGGATTGATTCAAAAGATGCAGGAGTTGGCTCTTCAAAAGCATTTCTGAGAAGTGATTCACTCTGTTTTCTCCATCAGTAGGTCGTAGTCCACTGTCCCCCTGTAACCAGTTCTCCAAGCCATCCTACCTGAGACCTCCAAAACCAGATTCAGCTGTGGCACTCTCCAGCCAGGACATCTCTGCCTCAGCACCCAGATGTGCACTGCTCCAACTGCAATGGTATAGCAGCCCACGTGGCTACTGGCCTCACAGAGCTCTGTCATTAAAGTGAAGAAGCAGAGCTTCTCACAGCATCAAGCAGAAACAAGAAAAGTGTGCAGTTACACCCCAGAGGGCCAACTATATCCTGGGCTGCATCAAGAGGAGTGTGATCAGCAAGTAGAGGGAGGTGATTCTCCCCCTCTGCTCCACTCCTGTGAGACCCCATCTGGAATACTGTGTCCAGTTCTGGAGCCCCTATTACAAGAGGAATATGGGGGTACTGGAGCAAGTCCAGAGAACGGTCACAAGACTGATTAGAGGAGTGGAGCACCTCTCCTGTGAGGACAGACTGAGAGAGTTGGGGTTATTCAGTCTGGAGAAGAGAAGGCTCTGAGAAGACCTTATTGTGGTCTTCTGAAGGGGACCTACAAGAAAGCTGGTGAAGGACTTTTTAGGACGTCAGGTAGTGATAGAACCAGGGGAAATGGATACAAAGTAAAGCAGGGTAGACTCAGATTAGATATTAAGAGGAAGTTCTTCACAGTCAGGGTGGTGAGGCACTGGAACAGGTTGCCAGAGAGGTTGTGGAAGCCCCATCTCTGGAAGTTTCTAAGGCCAGGCTGGATGGGACTCTGGGCAACCTGATCTAGTGGGAAGTGTCCTTGTACATGGCAGAGGGGTTGAACTAGATGATCTTTAAGGTCCCTTCCAGCTCTGACAGTTCTATGATTCTATGTTCAGGGGGCAGAAGCTACCATCAGAGTGGTGAGATCTCTTGGCTCAGGCACCAGAACAACTACAACCTCAAGACCTGGAGCCCATCTGAACTTTTTTGCAGCGGATGTCTGAAGAGAAAAGTACATGTTTGTACCCCAGCAGAGGAGCAGTGACAGCAGGGCTCATCCTCTCTGTGTGTTCTGTTTGTGGACCACTTGTGCAGCTGTGTATTTCTTGTCAGAGAACAAAGGTGTCCAATGTTTCATGCATGTTTTTGGCACCAAAAAAGGACTGAATTGAAGGTGACAGCAAGCCACCTTTGTCCTCTCTGTGTTTTGGCCCCACAGGCATGTGCCTAGCCATGGCTATATATGAGATGCCTCTACCCTAGCTCTCTTTATCCTGAGAAGCCCCGTGGATGGAGCTCAAGTGTTCTGCTCCATCAGCACCCATTTGCTGTCTCTGGGACAGGCTGCAAAGCCTTGCAGCCAACAAGGAGCCCTGAAGGAATGCTACAAGTCAGCAGAAATGCTACATTACAAAATTAAACAATAACAGCACTAGATTTCCAAAGCCTGTGCAATGTTCAGGTTAACTCTTTTCCTTATAGCAACTTCAGCAAAGCTGAAGTTAAATCTGTCAAATCAGATGTTCAAACTGATTTTGTTATAAAAAGGCTCCTCAAGTGCATGTAAGAAAAATGCTCAGACTGTGGTCACCTGGACCACAAAGAATCAAACTGTTTCTGGTGCAACAATTTTTTATACTTTCCAAAATCTGTAATTGAGTTTTGGATGTCCAATGTCTTCTTGGGTTTAACTCCAGCTCTCATTGGCTTGTTTTTCATAGGGCAGCTGCCATAATTTTTCACATACATCACCAAAGATTTATGGCTTTGAAAGCATAACCATGAGACCTTTTCAACCCTAAAGACAGTGGAAAACACCCATCATTTTATAATGCAGAGGATATCAAGCACAATAGCCCACAAGTACAACTGCTATCTACTGAATTTACTTATGCAACGGTCTGGGGGGACAGTGAAAGAGCCAAACAGTGGGAGAACCACAGATCAGCAAAGAATGACATAGGGAAGTTCCTGCTGCTTCCTATTTGATTAGTGTCAGCTAAATAAATTAGACAAAGCCGTGCAGCTGGAGGCCACGTACACACTGTGGGGTTCTTCAAAGCCTGGTCACAGCAGCAACCTCTGAATCCTGTATCTAGAGGAGTGATGGGCAGTGCTTGTTCATTCATCAGTATGATGGGCTCAGCATGCACACATGATTATGGCCATTGGCTAGCAAGGAAGGTTGGATGAGAGTGAGGTTTGTCTACAGGCAGGTCAAAGACTTTGGCAAGGCTGGCAAGTCTTGCAAACCAACATACTCAGGGGCTTGCAGAGAAAAAGTGGGTTTCAGCAGAACTTCTCTGTGGCCCATTTCCCCCAGTCCTATCTGTTTTCCTGAACAAGAGTCTGTAGTCTTCAGCATTCAGGCAGTAATGCAAGCAGGGAAAAGCCTCGCAGAGCTAGATGAGAAAGGGGATGGTTTTTCTATGACATATAGAAGGTGGAATGCTCCTAGATCTGGCTTGCTATGAATGGTAAATGTGAGATGGCATGCTTGGGTGAGGAAGAGATTACAGTTCTAACTGCACAGAAATCATAGAATGGTTTGGTTTGGAAGGGACCTTAAAACTTATCTAGATGTTTAGTTGATTTTGGCATAACCACTTTCATCATGCAGGAAGAGTAGGTGCCTAACAACTCTGGGAATAAAAGGCTAGGAGAAAGGCAGAAAAAAAGATATGGAGCTGCCTTTAACTCTAGCCTGGCACTCTTTGAAGCACAAAATTCATGGCTGACCTTCATGCATAAGCATGGTGGGCACCTCTAAAAGAATTATTTGCCCTGGCTTTTGCAAGGAGCTTTAATTACAGCACAAGCTTCATAACAGTTTTCAGTGGGGTGGAGAAAGTGCCTTGCTAAACTCCAGAGTAATTACAATGTTTAGATTACTCTTCTTGCTTCCTAAAGGACAAGGAAATTGCTATGGGCAATAAATAGAAAGAATGGCCTGGCAGTCTGGTCCCCGGTGCAAAGTCCATAATTTCAAACTGGCAAGGAGATGCTGATCTGTCTGTCTTTTTTTTAGCATCAAAAAACATGGATACATTTGAAGTAGGTTTACTTGAAAAGCCCACATCAAACATAGCTCACTCCTTTCTCCAAATGAAGATTTTTTGGCTTTGATATGCCCCTGAGAAGCTGCCTCCAAGCTATTGTTTCATCCTGTGAGGATAGTGCTTCACATGCTATCTCAAGAAGAGAAAGAAATGTCTGGGTATGAGATCTCCTTGGACCACCTAAAATTCTCACTTAGTGTAACCACACAGATGCAGGAGCACATATGTTACACTTGTATGTGCCTTAGCACAAGAAACTTGCCCAGAAAACCTTACAGCTCCAGAGCCCAGATACTTATACATTCCCAAACATTGCTGAGTATCAACTACCTATATGTAGCTCTCAAGGCATCCCTATTGTACAGAGGATGTGAAGGTTCAAGTGAAGTTCCTCAAGCTTCTCTTCACTTCTCCAGTTTCCAGCAGCACATCCTAGTCATAACATGAGACTAGTTCCTCAGTGAGAGCACCAGAGAAGGGAACTCCCCAGCCAAAAAGTACTTTTTTTCTTGCATATTTTATCCCTGTGTTCCCAAGCATGAAGATGTTGAGGCTGAGGAGCCCACATGCAGTTCCCCAGAATGAACCTGGATTTCAGGTTGTGCCCCTAAGACAAACAAACTCAAAGCAGGTCAGAGAGCCCTGCCACATGCCCAGACAGCCCTTTCACATTCCCATAATACCTCCATGATGCAAATGGGTCTTTTGCTTTTCTTCAGCAAGAGCCTTATGTCTCCTCTTCACACAGCAACTCCCTAGTGCCAATGGGGATAGCGTGCTTGGGGTTGGGAAAGGACTGTACACTGCTGCTGGCAGGTATCCATCCATCTGAAAGCAGCAGAGCAACTACACTATTACTGAGCAGGCTGCACTGTTCTTCTCACCGCACTCCTGTGGCAGAGGAGAAATAGAGAGATTAATTAAGCCATTGGCAACCAAACACAGGACCATGGGGCTTTAAGTTTCATCATATTTCACAGCAGGATGGCAGGGCTAAGCACTTCGCTACTTTTAGTTTCTGCTTCTTGAAGATGTGGTGGCCACTCAGGCTGGCCAGAAAAGAAATTATCTTAAGGAGATATGCTTACTGTTCCCCCACAATGACACCTTTTCAAAGCACCTGTTCTGCATGGAGGCAGACCTGAAGGTTGCTCTTGTTGTCCATCAGCCTCTCCATGGTGCCATTACTGTGCTGGAGAAAATTTCTCCTCTTCCTGGTGAGAAGCAAGTGCTCTGGAACACCCACCTCAGCTGTTCTTATAAGTAAATTATTTTTGTTAATATACTCAATTCTTGCGAGTGTTGACAGAAAGCTTCCAGCCAGGCCATGCCTCCAGCCACAAAATATTTACCTGCAGAACTTTCTCCAACATTACTTGCCCTTTGCTGATTCTGCTGAAGTCAACACAGGTTTTCCTCTCTTTCTGTGAGATAAATATGACAATCATTTTCTTATTCAAATTGATGTGCATTCCCTGCTTCCTTTGTTCTTGATCTTTTCCCCTCTGCTGGTCCAATTCTATTATCTCTTGCTCTCAAATATGGGATATAACAGTGAGCAGCACTTCTTCACAGCTCCATACTTGATGTAAAAATTTAAATGATCTGCTGCCACATCAGACCATATTACATCTCATCTTTCTTCAGACATTTACACCAGTAAGCACTTAGTAGTAAAACAGCTAGTCCTAGTGAAGCATCAATAAGAGATCAAAACACACAAGGAAAAGGCTAAAACATGCTCTGGTGCAGGCTGGTTTCAGATGTTTTGAAAGCGGGTCCATGTGGAAAGGATAACCTATCTTAAAGCCTCCCAGAAGGCAGCCTTCATTGTGACTTTACCTGGTTTTAAAAAAAACACCTTAGCTGATTTGGGTTTAAGCCAGCTGAAGAGTCTTGCAAAAGTAAACATGTCTTTTAGTGAAGAATGTGACCCTGTTACTCTTCACCTGAGGGTTTAGTTATCTTAGCATGCCTTGAGCAATTCAGAAGTCACAAAACACCAGAATCAGTTCAGGTTTTGCTCCAACATCCTAGAAACACTTGTCAGTACTTGGGTAGGAGTTTTCTTCCGGGGTTACTCTGAGTAGGAACAGGCTTGGTTAGACCATGCACCATCCTAGTGAAGGACACAAGTGCCTGCAATCAGACCTTGTCATTAATCTCAAACAGCATCAATGATTTGTGGCACAAAAAAAAGACTTGTTTGGGGGAAGAATGCCTCCGTCTCATTAGCAAGAGCCACATTTCAGCACAGCAGTGATGCTGCTGCTAGCGTTTAAGCTTGTGAGCACTGCTGTGAAACTTTCCCATCCCCTCAGCTGACTCCTCAGAGCTGCAGGAGGGGAGATCTCCTCTGGAGCCAAGCTGGCAAGATGCTCTCTGGCACGTTAAGCATTTAACTGCCTCTGTTTATTTATTGCACCTAAATGTGATCTGGGAGGGAGGACCTGGCCCATTTGCTCTTATTGTGCTTGCTCTTTGCTGGTCTCCTGACTACAGCATGGGCAAAACCATGCCTTTATTAAAATTAAGACACGAGACACAAACACAAAGCTCTTTTTGTTTGAAGCTGCTGGAGCAGAAATGCAATAGAGGTCCCTCGGTGTTTCATGCTGTTCAGCAGCACTGGGGCAGGCAGCAGCAAGACCCTGCCAGCGTTCTTGCTGTTGATGGCTGCTTTCACAGCAGGAATGAAGAAGGATTTGTGCTTTGCCAAAAGATATCCAGGAGGCAGAGCCAGCCTATTTTAGTCCCACAGGGAGTCAGTCAGCAGCAATAGATGAGCAAGTGGGATACTTTAAAGAAAAGTGCAAGGGGAGATGCCACAGAGCAGGGTAGTGGTATCTCAGGGACCTCATGACTGTGCAGCATGCTCTAGATTTGGGTCCAGTACACCCAAGGGTGGCACAAAGTAATACAAGAGTATTAACCTGGGACAACATGTGGACAGGAGTGGAGGGGCCCTTCATAGCACCCAGTGCAGCACAGCTGTGTGATTACCTAAGGCCCAGTACACAAGACCAGCCCTTTGTTTGCTAACAGCATGAGAGCTACCACAGACAAATGCTTTTTCAGCTCCTTCTAGCACAAGTGTTCAGTTAAGAAGTGCATATCCTTCTCTACATTCAGGTACTGTATTTTAGAGAGTGTTGTTAAATCGTAGAATCATAGAATGTTAGGGGTTGGAAGGGACCTAGAAAAATCATCTTGTCCAACCCCCTTGCCAGAGTAGGATCACCTACATGAGGTCACACAGGAACGAGTCCAGGCAGGTTTTGAATGTTTCCATAGAAGGAGACTCCACAACCTCCCTGGGCAGCCTGTTCCAGTGTTCTGGTACCCTCACTGTGAAAAAGTTTTTCCTAATGTTTACACAAAATCTCCTATGCTCCAACTTGCTCCTATTGCGTCTTGTCCTAACTTAAAGAAACATAGCATAAAGATCACTATTCAAAACAAACCTGCAGAAAAACAATGCTGGACTTTGAGCATTCAGTCTTTGATTGCTTCAGGGATCTGATGGCCAAAGTACCATGGGACAAAGCCCCTAGAGGGAAGGGGGGCCCAGAACAGCTGGTCAATTTTCAAGGATCACCTTCTCCATGTCCAGAAGCCAAGTATCCTGGCAAAGAGAAAAGCAGGAAATAATGCTGGGAGATCTGCCTGGATGAACAAGATGCTCCTGGAGACACTATCCCATAAAAAGAATCTATACAAGGAGTGGGAAAAGGGACAACTAGAATGGGGGGCATCCAGGGAAGCTGTCAGGAGAGCAAGAGAATTGGCTAGGAAAACTAAAGCTCAGTGGGAGTTTAATCTAGCCAGGGAGATCAAGGGGAATAGTAAAAATTTCTACAGATATATTAATGAAAAAAGGAAGACTAGGGAAGGTGTGGGCCACCTCAGAAAAGAAATGGGAGAACTGGTGACAGGTGACATGGAGAAGGCCAAAGTTCTCAACAGCTTCTTCACCTCCATCTTCACTGACAAGGGCTCCCACCACACCCCCAAAGTCAAAGAAGATAATGGCAGGGGTGGGAAGGTGGAACTGCCCATGGTAAGTGAAGATCTAGTATGTGACCATCTGAAAAACCCAAAAGTTCACAAGTCCATGGGACCCAATGGGATACACCCACGGGTACTGAGCGAATTGGCGGACGAGGTTGCTAAGCCACTCTCTATTGTGTTTCAAAAGTCATGGCAACCTGGTGAAATCCCCACTGACTGGAAAAGGGGAAACATAACCCCCATTTTAAAAAGGGGAAGAAGGATGACCCTGCAAACTATAGGCCAGTCTGTCTCACCTCTGTGCCTGGTAAGATCATGGAGCAGATCCTCCTGGAGGCACTGCTGAGGCAGAAGGATAATGAAGAGGTGGTTGGGTATAATCAACATGGCTTCACCAAGGGTAAATCGTGCCTGACAAATCTGGTGGCCTTCCGTGAAAAGTTCACACCATCAATAGACAGTGAAAGAGCAACTGACGTCACTTACTTGGACCTGAGCAAAGCCTTTGACACTGTCCCGCACAACAACCTGGTCTCTAAGCTTGCAGAATATGGGTTCGACGGATGGACCACTCGGTGGATAAGGAATTGGCTCAACAGCCGCACCCAAAGTGTGGCTGTCAATGGACCCATGTCCAAGTGGAGGCCAGTGACAAGTGGAGTCCCTCAAGGATCAGTACTGGGACCAGTCTTGTTCAACATCTCCATCAGTGACATGGACAGTGGCATCGAGTGCTCCCTCAGCAAGTTTGCAAACGACACCAAGCTGTGTGGGACAGTTGATATGCTGCAGGGGAGGGATGCCTTTCAGAGGGATCTGAACAGGCTGGAGAGGTGGGCCCATGCCAACCTCATGAAGTTCAACAGACCAAGTGCATGGTCCTACATCTAGGTCGGGGCAATCCCAAGCACCAAGGCTGGGCAGTGACTGGCTTGAGAAACATCATGACTTGTCTAAGAGAAACTGCATCTTTGGGGTGCTTGTGGAAGAGAAGAAAAACATGAGCTACCAGTATGCGCTTGCAGCCCAGAGAGCCAACCATATCCTAGGCTGCATCAAGAGGAGTGTGGTCAGCAGGTCAAAGGAGGTGATTCTCCCCCTCTACTCTGCTCTTGTGAGACCCCACCTGGAATGCTGTGTTGAGTTTGGAGCCCCTATTACAAGAGGAATATGGAAGTGCTGGAGTGAGTCCAGAGTAGGGCCATGAGACTGATGAGAGGAGTTGAGCACCTCGCCTGTGAGGACAGACTGAGAGAGTTGGGGTTATTCAGTCTGGAGATGACCTTATTGTGGCCTTCCAGTATCTGAAGAGGGCCTACAAAAAATCTGGTGAAGGACTTTTTAGGATGTCAGATAGTGATAGAACCAGGGGAAATGGATACAAAGTAAAGCAGGGTAGACTCATATTAGATATTAAGAGGAAGTTCTTCACTGTCAGGGTGGTGAGGCACTGGAACAGGTTGCCCAGAGACGTGAAAGCCATATCCCTGGAAGCTTTTAAGACAAGGCTGGATGGGGCTCTGGGCAACCTGTTCTAGTGAAAGGTGCACCTGCCAGGTGGGGGGGGGGTTAGAACTAGATGATCTTTAAGGTCCCTTCCAACTCTGACAATTCTATGATTCTGTGAAAAAAGAAATGAGAGTTCTGCAACAACAAGGGTTGAGAGTCTCATACTTCCCGTCCAAATTCTTAGGGAGATGAATTTCTGGAAGTTTTTGCTCTTTTCCATAATTCCTCTTGACTCACAACACAAAAATAAAACTTCTGATTCCTTAAGGAACCCCTGTCTATAGTAAGAGTTCACATTTGCTTCAGCTGGCTATAAAAATGACAGCTTTTTTTCCCACTCGATAAACAATTCAGCTGTCAGAGGGTGGATATGATGATCAAAGGTGAGTACTATTTTTTGCACACACAGGCTTTTAAAAGCTGGTTTCTAGTTTAGGATCGTGAATTAGCGTTAGCTCCAGTGACAACTGGGGAATTGCAAGCAGTTTATGAACTCTGGTGAACTTGGGCTGTAGTCTCCTTATTACACATTACTGACTGAAACTTCTGAAAAGGTGTATTTAACTTACCTGCAACTCTAAACACTTACAAAGAAACAAAAATGGGGCAGATTTCAAGAGGAAAAAGAAGCCTCCTGGGCTCAATCTAGAGGATATTGACTCCAGTAATCAACAGTCAGAAGGCTGCTCGCCAAATTTGGACCTTGGGCAAGAACAGTATTGGAGAGGGTCCGAAAGCTATGGCTCTAGGCTCGACTTACCATGAAAGGTAACAGCAAGGTTTTCTTTAGAAGAAAGATCCTTCTGTGCTCTCCCTGA